>OX104118.1:30451811-30788807 GCA_944474755.1 Limnoperna fortunei
CATTCATTGACAGTAGTACACATGTAATTACTTAAGAATGTACATTTGGTACAGGTGTTTCTTAGAACCAGACAAGTGTTGATTCATGGTAAATAAAAACAACTTGAAGCATTTGAAGAATTATCAATATACGTGTAGTACAAAATGTTACTAACGATGGTAATGAGAGATATAAACAGAAACTGCAAGGAAGGGAGGATAACTCTGTAAAAAATTTCCTGTCATTTATTTTAAATCCTGGTATTACATAACAAACAATCAATCTACAACACAGATAATTCTTTGTCATATTTATTTTATGTCGCAGCATTTTAAAACTGTTTTTTTATCTACCACGAATCAGCATTAAAAATCTGGTCCATTATTAATCAAACAGTGACATAAATCATAAATTTTGCTCAGATCCCATCACCCCCACCCCCCCCCCCCCCCCCACCCCCCACCCCCCTTTTCGCACAAACAAATATATACAAGGACATGATGCTCTGCAAAGTAGAAAAAGGTGTAATAACCCATTATAAATGTAAAATTGTTTTAAAAAAAGAATTCTGAGCAAAACCACAGATTCATTTTCCTAAAAACACTTCTTTTCAGATGGGGAGACATAACTTTGCACACCTCTTCTGATGGAAAAAAATACTTAGAACTTAATGAACGACAAACAAAAAATCGTACTGGTGAAAATATTAATGATGTACGAGATGTCAGTCCAAAAATGTCTGGATGAAAGAAATCCTATTGCTCTTTATGAGAAGTTTGCTTCTAAGCGACCATCCGGTATGTCCAATGAAAACGACCCATTTTACTTAGCAACAAGCACCATACCACTTACCGGAGCTGACAATGAACCTTGGTTCGTGCGTCAATGCGTTGGTGTTAAAAAGTTAGCCAGTATAGTTAAAAAAAATGCAACAAAAGGGAAATTTGGATGCGAATAAGCGACTTAATAACCACAGCGCGCGCAAATATCTTGTACAAAAGCTTCAAGACACTGACATAATGCAGATATCGGGTCACTAAAATGTACAATCGATCAGAAATTACAGTTCGATTAATGAGGACAAACATAAAGAAATTTCAAATGTTCTCAGCAACACATCGGTTCCGTCACACACTTCAACATCGCAGTCATGCTTACCTGGTATTTTTTGTTACCTCCGCTTCATTTGAATCCGTTAATGCACCAGTTTCCTCTGTCCCTGGAGTGGACACTGCAACATTCTGTGCGCAAACAAACACGCCAAACAGGCTAAATTCTATGTTTTATGGCGCAACCCTGCAAATCCAGACCATGAATGTCTACATGTGCGACCGCCATTAAACATGCAGAAAAAGTTGGTACGCCATTTCTGTTGATAATTATTTTATTAAACTTGTTACTTGCATTACATTTTATTCATAATTCACCTTGAACAGCAGAACTGGTTCGTGTGACACATCACTCAATTTACGTCAGTCATGTTGATTACTAAAATACTGCGCACAGTATGTAGAGGCGTTACAAGGGTAAAATTTTAAGGTAAATTTTATACAAAATATTTAAAAAACTTTTGTGGAGTGAAAATTTTAGGATGGATTGCAGGATGAACATAATATTAGTAAATTGACTTGACATAAACACAATATAAGGACTCGACACGAAACGGGGAAAAGGCTCAGCAGAGCCTCGCCTTTTTGCCCCGTTTCTAAGCCTCGTCCTTATATTGTGTTTATGTCAAGTCAATACACTAATATTATATATGTTTGCAATGGACATTTCACAGACCATCAGGTAACCTACAGCTTTGAGTCTATTCCATAATGTTCGTGATGAAAACACACTGTAAAGCCACTGTCTTATAATAGTGCTGTTAATGAAGGTAATAACAATATAACGAACACCAAGAAAATTATCAAAAAGAAAATCCACAAATCAAAATCCTAGAACCTGCAAACTTTAGAACCAAGAACCAAAACTGCAGCACCTACAGCAATGATCCTAACTTGGTACAGTCATTTCTAAAAAAAATAGCAAGTTAAACCAGATTTTATGGCATGCCAAACCTCCAGCTTCCATTACTTTAGTATGTGAGTTGGTTTGTTGATGAAAATGAATGGGTATCATATACTGTAACGTGTAACCAAGCTCAAATGGCCTGTGGTATGTAACCCTTGGAAAAGAATCTGCTGTAAGTCAGATTGATCTGTGAAACCTGTTTGATATGTGATCCCAAACAACACTTTCGTATAACCTCTGAATGGATGATCACTGTTTGAACAATTTAAAATAAACAAGCTGTAAACTTGCTTAATGGCAAAAGGTTCAACAGCACCTTTGCTTTATAAACACTTTTGGACATGCTTGCTAAATGACACACAGTCAAATAGCACATTGCTAAATGACACACAGTCAAATAGCACCTTGCTAAATGACACACAGTCAAATAGCACCTTGCTAAATGACACACAGTCAAATAGCACCTTGCTAAATGACACAAAGTCAAATTCACTAGTACTCTAACGTCACTTAAGCAGTATTGCCTTTTGTACTTAAGCACTGAGAACTGTTCAGAATTACTTATTCAGGCTGCACAGCTTCAACACTGTAACTCTGAGTCAGTCAATCTGCAAAGATTTGTGGTCAAGAACAGAATGACACAATATACAGGGTTTCAAGGCTTTTTATACCAAAATTCTATGACGTCAGCAGGGACAAGTTTAAGTGTATCACAAAAACGTATTGTAATTCCACCTTTAAAACTGTTCTATTAAACTGTAAAAGTTTATTTCTTCGATATCTATGTAACTGCAGTGGTGTGTATTATATTATGTATTTTTCTAAACGTGTCTGTTCTATTAATAAATTGGAAACAGATGCACTATAAATAGATCAAATTAAATGAATCGCATGGATGTAATATTTAACAAAAAGGAGTTCTTTCACAAACTAAATAGTATAAGTCATTCTCCATTTCCAATAATCAGCGCAGCACAATCACTAAATTCAAAAATTGGGAAAGCTATCTGCAATCATATTTTCCAATGGTATAATAGTAAAACTTATTAAAAGTATGGATGAGTCATTTTTTCTTGTAGCCTTCATTTATAAGTTACTCCTGAAGAAATTAGTGGCCTTTGCAAAAATCAGTATACTCACTGCAAGCTCTTAGAAACCTGATCAATTCAGAAATATAGACACCATATGCAGTAGTAGCTGTAAAATAATATTGCTGCATAAGTGAGGAAAATTTATAGTTTTGAAATTTAAATCGTCTCATTAGTCATAAATTCTTTGTGTCATATTTGAAGCTGTTTCTGTGGTTTCTTTAATTTCCAGTTCTGAAGAGTATGTTAACGGGAGCCACTCTGAAAAGTGAAGGTTGAACGAGGATGATACGGAGGGCAACAATGAATCGGAGACTCTCCTTGATAACATTTGTCAAAATACAATTTATGATTATATAATACATTTTAGTTAATTGAAAGGACATCATCAATATATCTATATGTGAAATTAAGGACCTAGCCTCTGCTATCTTCTTGTCTTTAATAAGACGTTGAAGAAATCCTTTTTCTTGAGAATACTTGAATAAATCCGCAAGGAATGGGGCACAGTCTTTACCCACTGCCTGAAAAACAGATCCTCAAAAGTTACAATTATGTTGTCAAGCAGAAAATCTAGCATATTATAAACCTGTTCCTTGCTGTAGCAAACTTGCTTTTTAGTTCTTTAGTAGAAAATCATGTATTGTTAACCCTTAAACTACGTATTTGTAGGGAAACAAAGGCTTTATGTAGGATTTCTTTAAGACAGAATTTTAGTTTCTCGTCAGGTTATATGTTGAAAAGTCAAAGGTTCTAACAGATGAAATTTTAGATATTTTAAGATTTCAACTTGTCCAAAAGTTCTTTAGAATCCACATATTATTACATTGCAGATAAACAGTTCCACAGTATTTTTTCTGTCCTTCTTTCACTGCAGACAATATAAACAGGTTTTTGCCTGACAAGTCTGCCAAGAGTCCTATCTTTATGGTCATCCAGATCTTTGAAGGTCCTTTACAGATGTTTACTTATGATTCGGCTGATTGTCTTGTGGTGACCCACTCAACGAGCAATTTGTTAAAGGGACATTCATGCATCTCTGATCCCAAAGATGTGTCATCAAACATGGGGCAAACCCATTTCATCAATGTTACAAAAGACAAGCTTACATAGAGCATAAAGAATTACACATACAAACTTTCAATTTCGTAGCAAGAGAAAATTTTGCATGTGCAAGTGATGGCATGATAAAGTAGACGATAAGTAATTAACCAATAAAGGTTTATTTTTTCACTAAGAATTAAACTTGCATGCATGAATTCAAAACTTTAATGTTTTATTTCATTTTATATTTGGTGTTGCAATACTTTTTTCAGGTGTATTAAGCAGTGATTATAAACACATCTTGTAGATCCATATGAACTCTGTTTCATTTTCTTCATTACAGATGATGATTTTAGATATGCGACAGCAATCATCTTAATCATCTTAACCATAGCAATCATTTGTAAGTCCTGTTTTATCTGTTATAAATGTAATCCTTTGTTTTATTAAGGAGTGTCGTAACATTTACAAATCAACACAAATATACCGATGGAATTAGAGGTGTGTCATCTTGTGAATTTCTTTTGACAGCTTTTAGCACAAAGTAGTGTCAGAAATAATAAAGGGCAGACCATATTTTATTCATTAATGCAAAATTTTAGTGAATGGGGGTATCAATAGTGAGCATTAGCTCATAGTCCACACTTGTTAGTCCATTGCCAGAGGTGTCAAGTATTTCAGATAAGAATGCATGAGATTTTTTTTAAATCGAAAGATCAAAAATGAAAAAAACAAAAGATCAAATGAATTTGCCAACAGATTGACTGAAAAATGAATATGTGTCTGTCACATGAGAGTTCCATTGAGACTTCACATGCCTGCATGGCAGGATGTGCTTTATTGCACTAACACTCATAAGGCTCATAGAAATAGTGTAATAGAAATAAAACAAGTGAATATAAATACATTGTTCAAAAATATGACTCAAAAGCACAATTTACCATATCAAATTTAGCTTTACTATATCAGTCCTCCAAGATGGCCACCAGTAAAAAAATGTATCTAAGAAAATCAACCAGGATGGCCATTTCTTTAAAAAAAAGTCTTTGATTAAGAAAAAGGCATGTGTTGCAAGAAAAACTTCTGTTTGGATGCTCAATGTCACATTTTAAATTTACTTCCCTATCTATAATTTTTGGCTCCAAGTGAACATACAGGTATATTTTTAAGGAAAATAATCTTTCTAAAATTACTGATTAGTTTTTCCTTATTATAACATGAATGTCTACATTATAATATATTTGCTGTATACCTGCAGTACCTTTCTCAAATTCTGAAGAAAAACAATTTATTCCATCTTTTTAATCTGCATTGTTCTGTACAAGGCAGTCGATGTATGCAGTCACGTTCTCCTAGCAGCCTCTGCTTTACAGATTCCCATGTTCTACCTATCAGAAATACATCTATCAAAAGTCAGTTGAAGTTTATAATTTTTTCTGCATTGCTTTATGTAGACATGAATCTTACTAAACTTTTTTTCACTAAGGTGTGGCAGTTCTGTATAAAGTACGAGTTCATCTACCCTTTAAGATTGTCTACAAAGAAGCATCAAAAATGGGTAAGGTATATTACTATTATATGTACATAACATTGTGATATAAAAATAGTTAAGTATTGCATTCTAAAGTGACATACTGTATGTTGTTGCTAATAAAAAAACGAAATGTGTCACATATTTCTTATTTAGTAAGAATGATTATGTTAGGTGTGGATGTATTTGTTATTCACAAGTCAGGCTAAATATCTTTTTGGGTCATTAATGCACTAGTCTCGGCAAACTATTACAATCTCTGTTAATCTGTTTTGCTGTTCTTTTGTTGTCCATCCATAGACTTTTAACTTTTTCACCTGTACTTTACACTAATCATAGATTTCTTACATTCCCTGGTTGGAAAAAAACATGGCCACTATTGGTAATCCTTTTTTCTGATTTACAAATCTCCTAAAACTACAGGGCTTTTTGGATTGAGATGGAGTTGCAAGATTAGAGTATATTAGATCCTTTAAAAAAATTCTCATTTGTAGCAATCAAATAAACATGGCTGTATGAGGATTCCTTGCTTCTGATTTGGTGAATAGTTATCTATTGTTGGATGTAAGAATAATAATCTAATAATAATAACTAACCTGCAAGTCCTTTATCCAATTTTGTCCAAAATAAGAATAATAATCCTTTACAAAGGTTCCTTATTTCATGTTAATTGTCTGAACTAACCTGCAAGTCCTTTATCCAATTTTGTCCAAAATTTGTACAACAACATATTATGATAAGAATTTCATTTATAGAATTATAACCCTAAAATAAAACTTGATACCATTTATTATGCATGATGTTCATTAAACTGTAGATTGTAAGATCCTATAAAAATGCACACATTAGAGTAGGCCATCCCGTTTACTTAAAAATTATTTATTTCATTGATATCGTTGGGGTGTGGGTGGGTTTCAGTGGCATCCATTGTTGGCATTGTCAGTATCTTTTGTAAAATTTCAAAAATCAATTTTCTTCTCTAAAACTACTTGGTCAAAATGTACAATTGCATTGTTCCTGCAAAGTTGATGCTAATTTATCCTGATTGCAAATTCAAGATGGCCACCACCACAGAACAAACATCATGTATATATAACTGAATTGAATTCAATGGTTAGATGATTGTTTTGTAACTTAATTACAGTTCAAATCTTCTCAAATTATTTTCTTAAGGTTTATTCGTAAACTAAACCAGAGTTAGTTAAATAATCTGAATGTAATCTGATTTCTAAAAAAAAACAGATGGCCTTCAAAAATCAGAATCTGTACTGTTATGATGTTTAATTTCATTTTTACAATATTCTGATCCACCATTCCATTAAACAAAGTAGTTCATGGGCTCCATATTAAAAAATTTAATACAAATGTCATTATTAAAAGTTCTTTTATTCCAGCTGGTTTAAGTCCAAACATCATCCATGATTTAGAGGATGTAATATGCTTTGAAGGTCAGGAAGCTTCTTTCTCATGTGAAGTAGGAAACCAACATTCAGAAGTTACCTGGTATAAAGATGGCATACCAATATTGGAGTCGGACAATATGAAAAGAATATGTAAACTGACAATTATAAAAACTAGTGAATTACATAGAGGCAAATATTGTGTAGTAATGGCATGGAAATCAAGCAGACAAGCACAGCTGAGTTTTCATGGTAAGAATAGAAAGTTTTGAGCTTAAAGGTTTTATCATACCTCCACCTGAAAATCTCACTTAAGGTAGGGTGTATTCGACTCCAATCTTAATTCACAAGGATTTCCAGTTTTCCTACAGCAGGTCGGGGGTTTTCTCCGGGTACTCCGGCTTCTTCCCCCAATAAAAACTGGACGCCATGATATAGCTGAAAAATTGCTGAAAGTGGCATTGAATATCATTCAAACAAACAAACAAATCAGCCTGAAAAGTAGAGGTATATAGTAATTGGGTGTCCATCTGTCTGTCCGTCCATTCTCTGTTACACTTTGGGGTACCCATCTCTTATCCACAACTCCACTTTCACAGAACCTGATATTTATCATTTTGGTTGATAATATTTGGGGTTTCCCATAGCAAACCATGGACTATGTCAATGACATAAGGGAGTACTGATCTCGTATTGGCAACACCAACTACACCACTGAATGGAATTTAATGAAACTCTTACACAATCTTTGTCACATTCTTCCATTGTGCACCTGATATTTAACGTTTTGATCAGAATTATATTTGGGGTTTTCAATAGAAAAACATTGGCATAGAGGGACAGTAATTTTGTGTAATTAACTCCTCTTACAATGTTTGGCCTAGGTTTTTCGAAACTTCACAAAAAATTGCACATGTATTGAAGTTGTGTACCTGCTGTTATGGAATTGTGTGAGGATTTTATAACCAATTTTCCAGACTCTGAGAGTTCATAATTTTTCAGAAAATGTGCAGAAGGTGGTACCTATTTGTGTACAAGTGTATAATTTTTAAAATCATCATATAAACATAGAAAAAAACACTAATATTTGTTCCTAAGTATTAGTTGTATCACCTATATAGATGATACAAGGTTTTTGTATCACACTCTGACAAAATTCACATTCTGACAAAATACATACTTAATTTTAGATGTCTTTTATTTAAACATCTTGATATTGATGAAACAATCAGTGTATACAGTAAACAAAAAACATACCATTTCATGTGATTATAGTGTTAGTTTCACTCGATTTGTCCACTTTAGTTTGCAGTTATGAATGTCAGAGTTAATTTTCAACAGTTATATTTGCACATAATTTATGTTTTTGTAGAAACTAATGCTATAGAGGAAAATCATAATGGTGTTTAATGCCACTTTCAGCAATTTTCCATCTATCATGGCGTCCAGTTTTTATTGGGGGAGGAAGCTGGAGTACCCGGAGAAAACCCCCGACATTCGGTAGGAAAGGGTATAGAAGTGAATACATAATTCCAGGGCTTCTGCAGTAATTACTATATTTCATTTCATATTGATGCTGGGCAATGTTCTTTCTGATTGGCAGAAACATAAAAAATAACTTGAAAAAAGGCCTCATTTGGTATTGATTTGAATGGGACAATGTTGCCACTATGGACAGTTTTTGTCTTTGCTTTGTGTTGCCTTAATAGATAAGTGTTCTGTTAATGCAGTGACATTGTTAAGCGTGATCATGCTTTTGACACATGAACTACTTGCAAGTTAATAAGTCAGTATAACAAAATGATTCACTTTGATTTCCACATGCAGGTTTTACTGTTCCTTGTTAAAGGTTTGTGTTTGCCTTGGCAGGAAATGAGACTGCTAATTGACCTAGGTACTGCAACAAATTAAAGAACGACAATAGTCTTAAAGTACTGACAGTTTAATAATGTAGTTCATCTAAGATTAATGTCTTCATATTGAAGAAACAATCACTGTAGTAGAGTGTATACTACAAGTGAACATGTTTTGGTGAGGGTTTTGTGCATGACAAATGAAAACTGCTTACTGCATATGGTTCAGCTTATGATCCTTTTGTAGATCAAAAGGGTAGTTTTTGAAATGAACACATATTTCATCAAGATATTCAGGGTTTTAAAATATGGCTGTTTTTTCATTTTGATAGGGCGATTTTCCATAGTAAAATTTGACCTATTTAGAACGGAAGTGTACATTAGGAACAGTCGATTGTTGTCTATTCATAATGCTTCGGGTAATGTCGTTTGCAGTTAAGGTGGAAAAAGTCTTGCGGTTTGTACGAATACCATTGAACATCACGAAAGCAGACAAACTTTTGTAAACAACATCCCTTAAGAAACAAATATAGCTGACTTACTATGTAAAATTCCTGTAGCCAAATTCAGGGACGATTTGTACTAGTAACAACTAAACAACAGAGGCATAATATTAAACATGGACAGGTTATCATATCGACATTTTTGCTACTGGTTTTTCGTAATAAAAAGGAAAAATAAGGAATAATTAAAAAAATGCAAGCAAAAACCTTTTTTCCATGGGGGTGTGGCATTTGGTATAGAAAGAAAAGAAATGATGCATACCACACCACTCATTCCCACAATCACATATTACAGCTAATAGTATTAAGTGTGATGATGATATACTACATTTGCTTTTGATTGCAGTCATGAATGGCGAAATGAATTTTCAACACTAGATTTGTCCACAATTGTTTGCAGTTATGAATGTCAGAGTTAATTTTCAACAGTAATATTTGCACATAATTCATGTTTTTGTAGAAACTAATGCCATAGAGGAAAATCATACTGGTCAACCAAACACACAAACTAAATCAAGAAAATGAGCCTGACGAAAAGAAATCAGTACAAAATGGTATAGAAATGAATACATAATTCATTCCAGGGCTTCTGCAATAATTACTATATTTTATTTCATATTGAGGCCTGATAGCTCCATACATAAATAGATTTACAGATTTTAATTAAAAAAAGATACATGTGTACAAGTGAATAATCATCCTTGTGTGTATTTGCCATTGCATCGATGTTTAATGCATGTTATTACATTTCTATAGTAAATATTTGATGCTCTTATGTAAATAACAATAATGATAATAGAGAGTTAATAAGGCTGTTCCAGAAAAGGTGATGATTTAAATTTTTTTATAATAGGGTTCGTATATGAATGAATCTTATTTATGGTCCACCAAACATATAATTGAATTATTGTGGGTCGTCGGTATGATGAATACAAAAGCAAATATGATGGAAGGGGTATTATCTTGGTTTTATTTCCGTCCTGATATTTTTTTAAAATTGTTTATTGTGTTTGTTTTACCATTTAGATATTATTAGTTTCCATTGGAGTAGTCTCCCTTTCTACAGTTACATTTAGTTATTAAAGAGAAAAGAACTTTACAATCTCCCTTTCTACAGTTACATTTAGTTATTTAAGAGAAAAGAACTTAACAGTCTCCCTTTCTACAGTTACATTTAGTTATTTAAGAGAAAATAACTTAACAATCCAGGGCTTTCAACCAAATTTAGAGTAGGTGTCTCCAAAAGGAAAAGTAGGCAACCACACAAGACGGCCGGCGTTGCTCGGCGCCTATTACGTCCGGGGGTCTGGGCCCAAGGCCCCCAGAAGCTCTGGGGTAAATAACGCAAAATCCTGCATTCTGGCAGTCTCCAGGAACTAAACTTTAGTTTTTCAAATGACCCTTTTTTACTTAAAATTTTTAACTTTTTGCCTTAATTCTTAGAAATTTTTATGTCTCATATCAACAAATGAGATGCCAAGTTTAGGTTGTATTTTCAATTTATTATGATTTCAAATTTTGACATGTTCATTGTTGCTTTTTCTTTCAGTGCTTGATGTTTTGAGACAAGTAGACAACATTTTGAGAATTAAGTTGTATTAAAGTGTATTAATTCAAAATTGTTTGGTTTCTTTTCTTTATCATGTTTATCAAAACGTTTTTTTTTTTTTTCATGTTCTGTTCTATTGACATGATTGTGATGTTATTGACATGTATTAGCATTTATGAAATAAAAGTTTTAACAGAATTTATTATTCATATTAGTCAGATACAGTGTACCAAATAGATATATTTTGGGGGTGCATCCCCCTTTACAACCAAGTTGACATGAAAGACAAGTCCTTCAGATGGACATCTTTTTCTCACATTTTACACAATACAGAGAGTTTCATATTTTTACTTTGTAGTACATTTTCTGTCTCGCTGAAATTATATTTTGGGCCACGTGGGCCGGGCTTTATAAAAAGGACAACAAGTAACAAGTGTCAACTGTTCTTCTATTTAATTTATTACATCATATTTCCGTTTGTTACTTGGAGATTTTCTTAAGTGCACATATTAGTCGACGCAAGTCAGCTTATATTACTTTTAGTCTACTGAGGATGTTATAAGGATTAGGACCGACACATCCGTTGTGGAAGTGGTTCGCCTGATAAATTTAGGTGTCAAGACGCTAAAGAGGACCAATCAAATTAGTAAAATAGTACTTATAAACAAAATAGTCCTGTTTATCTTAGTGTATATTAAAAACTACTAACTGGATTTTAATGAATGAAAGTTTTTCTGAAAGGTGAATATATTGGAAAACGTTTGAGTCCTAACTTGCTCTGTTCTAATGGTGTTTAGTATGTTTTATGTCACATGCACTACATGACCTATAAACCAAGATTTTCTGAAAAGTCAATGCAAGTAACCCCGGAAGCTGGTTTTCTCTTGGAAGGTTTTAAAGTGGTCATGAAATTTTGAGAGAACATAGGCCTGTCACTTACGATTCTGGATACATATGATGTCGGTCAAGTTAAACTTAAGGTAAAAGAGCTGCGCTAATTAAAAAAATAACAAATTTAGTAGAAAATCTTAAAGAATTGGATTAGTGTTTTCTCCCCTAAAGGCGGTTTTTACAGATTTGGTAACTGGTAAAATAAAAAAAAACCTTCATATTCAATGTTTCTGTTGCTTTGAAACATACCCGTGTCAATATCTTTTCGGGTTTTCTTAAAACCAAATCCAAACAGGGTTGTATTTGATCGTTTAATGAAAACATCTCGTGTTTTATTAATTTTTCGGAACACCTCAAGGTCTTTTCGTTTTATAAACGTCCATATCTGATGAAACCTTCCGAGTAATCAACCCTAATTATAGACGACCGGTACATCTCTCATCTAAATTTAGCGTTGAAACTCGTCGAATCAATGAATTGAAATGGACTTATTTTAGCGAATGTTTTGAAAGAATGTAAACTTGCATCCGATTAAGTTTTCCATTTTTCCTACTTCCTGTGCTTTCAGACTTTTACATTTAAAACCAGGAAACGATCCGAAAATCTCAAACATAATTAATAACAATGGCTGCCTCTTGGGATGTTGCACATGTATGGTCATGGCTCCAAAATACCGGTTTTTGGAGCATTCATTTACATTCAAGTACCATCCCCAGGTAACATGTTTTGCTGGAACAGCCCCTTGGTATCTAGCGCATCGAAGACCTGGTTTATCTGCGTTTGACAGTGATGAGAATTTATTGTTGTTGGTAACATAGATTTAAGTCAAGTTGAATAATGTGGTCCCAAATGATGACAAACCGAGTCCACATTTATCGAAAGATAAACAATGTGTCCAAAATAGACATAAGTGAACATTTCAAAAGAAAAGCTGCTGAAACCGATTATCTCATTGATATATGAAGGCTTTGAATATGTTTAGTAAAAATTAAAGTTGAATTGATGATAGTATTTAGCATTTTTAATGCCACTAATATACAAGTTTTAGATTTTTAATTTATTTATATAATATATGTTTTTATCAATGTCCTCCAGATAATTTTTCATTACAAATTTAAAGAAATTAATACTCATTTTACCAGATAGTCATTTATTGAAACAAGTAAATATTGATATCTTTTAAGGTAGGCTTTTGATTTTTGGAATGTGGGTAGATAATATCAAGGCGATGTGTTGCATACCATGGCTGTTGACCTTTGACCTTGAACTTTGATCTTAAGGTCACATTATTGCTTTCTGAATGACAAATTCATGTCCAGGCAGTAACTTTTTTATCTTTTGAGGTAGGCTTTTGCTATTTGGAATGTTGGTAGATAATATCAAGGCAATGTGTCCCATGCCATGGTTGATGACCTTTCACCTTGACCTCAAGGTTGGCGGGGCCCACAAAGATGGGTACCATTTCCCTGAAATCTAGTGTAGTCCAGTGGTCCACGGGTCCTGGACCACTACAGCTGAACACAAATTTTTAACCCCTGAAATTGCGGGTAATGTAGCCAAATTGCTGCATTTGAGCACACCCCTTATTCAATCTCCATATGCTTAAACTGATTATTATAATTATGAAATGAACAGGCAAATCCTCAGTTTCCAAGGACACTGGACTGAGTGCCCGAATCCCTGACTCATTAAATATTATTTATTGATTAAACAATAATATCTTTAATGTTCTTATGTTTTTGTCCCCAGCGCAACGCGAAGGAGGGACCTAGTAATGGCCTGCGTCCGTCGGTACGTTCGTCACACTTTTGTGGACACAACTCCTCTGAAACCGCTTGAGGGATTGCTTTGATATTTGGTAGGATTAATTGTTATGATGGGCAGATGTGCATACTATATCGTCATTTTGAGTTGTCAAATTTTGTAGGAGTTATGAAACTTTGACCGTTTCAGCAATATAATACAATGGTAGATCTTGTGGATGCATCTCTGAAACCGTTAAATGGATTGCTTTGATATTTAATAGGATTAATTGTTGTGATGTTTAGATGTGCATACTCTACAACCATTTTGATTTGTCAAATTTTTTAGGAGTTATGGGACTTTGACCATTTCAGCAATATTGAACAATATTGAAAGGAAATTTTACCAAGCACTCTACTAGAGTTTCACAATCTGATGAAGTTTTCATGTAGATGCTTAGCTCTTCCCAAATACCTGCTAAAACAGTTATAATATTACATGCTTATTATTTTCTCCCAAAACTAAATGTGTCACAAAAATTTTTCACATGCAATTCTATACTGCAGCGGCGGGGAACATTTGGCTATATGTGTGTTATCAATAAACTGCTGAACCTTAGCGCTTAAAACTTCTATCCCACGCCTCAAAGTGTTTTTGACCCATACAAAATTGTTTTTTTTAATGTGTTTATGGTGGTGGTGGGGTTTTGTCACTGAAACTTTACAATTCTATTGGTAGTTTTCATACAGGTTAATTAAAAATATAGGTGGGGGTAAATATTTTCAATACTATAGGTGTGGGGTCTAAAAAAAGTGCTGTCATGGTGGAGATAGTATTTTCTGGAACAGCCCTTAGATGAATAATATGGTATGCATATTAAAGTCTGCAACTATTGCCCTGAGATGATGCTATGGGGCAATACACGTAGTTGTGTGAGAGGGCGTTTTACTATTCCAAGCATATGTGTCAGTAAGTGTGTTATTATACCAAAAGAACAACACAGACAAAGTGTTGGCAATGTACCAGCAAGGTAGTTTGTAGGTTGAATGTAAAAATAATTTGAAGGTTAACATGTTTTCTAAATAACAAACACAACAATGATATAGCAATTAACAATTGCCAGTCAATAGTTGATCACAGGGCAATATTTCTGAAAACTATTGACTGGCCGAACAGAAAGTTTAAATTGGCTGGCCCAACAGAAATTGCGAATTTTAATGTTGTAGATTTAAATTTTGTGTAATTTATATACTATTCTGAGGTATAATAATAGTGGCTATTGTTCAGAGCAGAATGTTATTCTGCAAAATCTTGTGAATGATATTTATAATATTCGAGGTGCAACATTTGTGTAATATTAGTTTATTTGTATAGCAGAACTTTAATGATCATTACTTTTTATTTATATTGTACTGCATGTTAATATATACATATTTTTTTGTAGTTATATGATCCATTTATTAACCTCGTGCAATATAATCACATATTTCACTCCATAATAAATTCCTTGCCAAATACAGGTGCATGCCATACATGGATTTTCATATTTATGTGCTTGTCATCTGGGAAACTCGGATCTGGACAAGGACATTGCCTATCTTTTAAGTAGTGGGGAAATTAGCTGAACCCCTATAAATTGAACAATGTCACATTGCAAGTGCAATGTCATATAATTTGACAAATGTTCGGGATAGTATTTAACAATTTTCATGCAATAACACTTTAATATTGCACCAGCTTGTGTGTTCATTTCAAATCCTGCAATAACTAAATGTGTTTTAATGTATCACAGATGCTTATTGCTTGTTAGTTCTACAGGAAATATTACACTGCAATGAAATTGTCTTTTATGTGCACTAAAATGTGTTTTAATTGTGTAGACATTGGTGTTATTGATAAATGTATGCCGGTTATAAATGTTAAATATAATGTCTGGAAGGGCTTTTTCATTAAAACATACCCAGTAAAGGCATATTCACTTAACATCCAGCAAGCAATATTTCAGCTATATTTAGGATGAGAACAAGTTAGCAAACAACAAATCGACAGGAAGGAATGAACTACAGGTACCAGACTTGTCTGCCAGCATTAGAGTATGGCCATTTTTATGACTTTACACCCCATCCCTAAATGAGAGGCTCTTATCTGCCACCCAGGGGCAAACTGGGCAGCTTTCTTGGTCAAGCATTGTGAAACCTTATATTCTGGTCAAAATAAATCATTCCATCGGTAGTTGTCTGATGCATCTTCAACAGATGTAAATAGAAATAATATTTCTTTTAAGGACGTTCTCTGGGTATCATATATGTTTAAATGGAATAAGCCTTTATGGATGTGTATAATGGCTTCTTACTTTATCAAATATAATGTTATTGTTATCTCTAGTTGTGTGGAAAATAGCATGTTGAAATGTAAAAGAGCATACCTTCTAGTTATGTACCAGATAGCCACATAGTAGTTTAGTTAGCTAAAACAACAGTGACTTCCTTGTAAACAATTCATTTGTTCTTAGTTATACCCTCCATAGGGATATGAGTGTCCGCCTGTCCCTCCTTCTGTCCGTAGTTGTGTGGTTTCCAGACAATAACTTGAAAACGCGTCAACAGATTTTATTTAAACTTTGCACAGCTATTAAATACCATAAAATGAAGACTGAGTTCAAGTTTCAGCACAATCCAAATAGTAGCTTTCGACCAAAGCCAATTGAATGGGTTTTTGTTTTTTTTTTTTGGGGGGGGGCGGGGTCAACAAATGGTGGTTTCCATATGATTAACGCGTCAGCGGATTTTGTTTAAACTTTGCACCGCTGTTAAGTACGTACTATAAATTGAAGATATGGCTAAATTTTCAGCACAGTCCCATTTGTAGTATTTGTTGAGTTGTGTCAATTTGAAATAAGTTTTTAGGTCCAGGGTCAAGGTAAAAATTGTCTTCTGAGATGGACTGTTATTATGCTCAGCATTTCCTATAGGCTGATTTGTAATTCAGTAAAATGTGTTCATTAATTTCCCATTAAATGCCCTATTTTTATGACACTACAGATTTATGATTGTGATTACGATGTTTAAATCATAAATTAACTTTGAATTAAAGTGATTATAGAAAAATCAACTCATATTCAATCTTACTGAACTAAAGTGACTTTACCTGGAGAGGTCGTAAATCAGTAAGTGAACTGTAATACATTAAAGGATGCGGACTAGAGACAAGTTAATGAGTGTTCTAATTATGACTTTTATTCAAATTATTAAGTGGACAATCATGCAATTTCCATACATGGGGATGATGTACAAATTGACAAGTGATTGTCCCTACAAGGCATAAAAACGCTAATGGACAATTAACTTGCGGAACAGAGACAAATTGATAGGTGTTCGAATAATTACTTGATTGTGTTTGTAACAATGTTGTTGAATTGTTTGTTGATTAATGTTTACTTAATCATGTATCTCAATGTATATAAAGACTGGATTTCACGAAGTCCAGGACTGGTGTTTTAGACTTGACCAAATAAACTTGTATCTACGTTTGATTCCTTGGGAGCTGGATTTCAAGAAAGCCATTGTGCAACAAGGGTATCACCAGCCCAGTAGTCACATTTCGGTTGTGAATTGAATATCATTCATTCAGTAATAAAGTTTTCGTATAAACTTACCTCTCTAAAATTTCTGAAATAAATAAATCCTTAGGTTTCTCTATTCGCAAGTTAGCAGAGTTTGGAAAAACATGTTTTATGATAAAATCCCTGCAGCATCTTAATTATTTAGACTTAAGGTATGTTATGGGTTTGAACACTGATGATTGAGACGAAACACACGTCTGCCACAATAAAGTTTATAACCTTAATATCTTTGATGACATTTTTTTCAACAGAAGTACAATAACTTATAACAAGGCCTGGGGAAAATGGAAGATGCTTGTTATGTGCAATTTGTAAATATAGTGCTTGTGTGCTTTTTCATATGCCTGACAATCAAACCTATCTTTATATATTTGTGTTTTTTAATGTTTAAGTTGTTATAAATAATGATCACTGTTTTTTTCTAATTGTAGTATTTATAAATTATGTTTGTGATGTTTCACAAAATAACACTAGTTGTTAAAACAACTGCCTCTTAGGACATTTGTTTAAAACTCCTATGTGTTCATATTATTTAAACTGTTGAAAATCCTTGTTGAATATGGACCATATTTATATAAACATTGGATTATGTTGGATTTTGGCAATAAACAGATTTAAAAAATTAGCTCAGATGCAAATAAAAATATATACATCATTGTATGTAATACAAGGAATATACTGTTTTAATATTAAAACCAGAGTTATACATTTTTAATATAAATTTATATAGAAGTTTAAAGTATATAGTGGTGTCCGTCTCTCCGTCCGTCGTTCGTTACACTTTCTCTTATGCGCAATGCCTCCTACACTTCTGAATGGAATTTGATGAAACTTACACATAATCTTTGTCAAATAGTCCCATTGTGCACCTGCTATTAAACATTTTGTTCAGAAAGATATTTGTGGTTTCCCATAGCAAAACATGTACTTTGTCATTAACATAAGGAGGGTACCCATCTCTTATCTGCAACTCCACCTACACCACTGAATGGATTTTGATAAAACTTTCACAGAATCTTTGTCACATAGTCCCATTGTGCACCTGATATTTAACATTTTGATCATTAATTGATCAGATTAATATTTGGGATGTTTGAAACTGGGAAGTGAGGGGTAGCAATTAGTGAGCATTGCTCACAGTTATTATGCCACCACGACGATAAGTCGGGGGGGGGGGTATATTAATTTACTCTACAGTTTTAGGGCTACAACATTTATATTTTTCAGAATGTTTGTATGCATAATGGAGGTTTCGAGGGACAAAGGATTTAGATTTTTGTGAAATATTTTTAATACTTTAGATAGTTTGCCGACCAAGTAACTGGGATAGGGGTTCATGTCTTGTCCAGCTATCTTCTCCTTCATCTTTAAAGCTACAGTGTGTATATTTAGTAGGATGTTTGAACACATGATTTTAATGATTTTAATTTTCGGTCAATATTCTTGAAACTACAGATAGTGGTACATGTCTTGTCCAGCTATCTTCTCCTTCATATTTAGAGCTACATTTAGAGCATTTATATTTTACATCATGTTTGCACACATAATGATGGTATGCAGGATCAAAGAATTTTGATTTTCATTTAATTTTAATAAAATGATAGACTTTGGACTTTGTCAGTTTGCAGGCCAGATTGCTGAGATAAGGGTACATGCCTTTTGTGAATATCTTATTCATTTTTTAGAGCTACTGTATTTATATTTAGGAGGATGTTTCTACAAACACTGAGTGTGCAGGACCAACGGATTTTGATTTCCATTCAACTGTCTTACATTTCCGCCTGTTGCAACACACTGCTCAAGTCACTGGTTAGACGGGGGCATCATATGTGTCTTAAAGACACGCTATACATCCTTAAAAAACCTTTGCCACTAAAATATCAACCTTTAATTTTGACCTGCGGGGCATACTTTTTATCAAGTTCTAGTTTTATTTTAAATTGTTTGCATTCTCTTCGTGGTAACCTATTGGACAACTGAAATAATCAGAGTTTAGTAGATTAGTGACGTCCTATCTCCTTAATTCTTTTATCAAAAGAAATTAAATTGTTGCAGTATTATTAGTTTTAGACAGAATTTTGCTGCCGTAATAATTCGATTTTAGTTAGTGATTTATCGCCAAACAAGGAGAGACTACGGCTACGATTATTCATTCTAAGTTAATTTTGAATCACTTATACTGTGAAAGTACTTTTCTTCGTGGGCATCAAATTTCGTGGTTTTGTGAAATTTTGCATGTTCATGGATTCTTAAATTCGTGGACTGACGTTTCTGAATATGCAAAAATCTGGAGTAGCGATCAAAATTGAGGATTGCCACAGAATCCTCAGCACTGATGATCATAAATATCAACATATAAAGAAGACAAAAAATTACATAACATGCTGTTACGGGTGTGGTTACGATTGTACACTAAAGTGTTCATTAGTGGTCATGATTGTGTTTATTTTGTAATTATAATGCATCATATTTTAAAAAAAGAAATTTAATTATTTGCATCTAAATATTAGGCTTAACAACATGATCGGTTTGTTTGTTTGTTTGAATGGTGTTTTAACGCCACTTTCAGCAATTTTTCAGCTATATCGTGGCGTCCAGTTTTTATTGGGGGAGGAAGCCGGAGTACCCGGAGAGAACCCCCGACCTGCGGTAGTCAACATGATCGGTATCATGAAATCACAACATCCGTTTGATATAGCGTGTCATTGATATGCACTTATGAAGATACAATAAAGCTTATCTGACTTCAACTTTCCAATTGTCAACTTCCCGTTCATCGACAGCAACATTCCAGCAGCTCCAGCGTATGGTGTGTACAATTCACAACTTATACGTTATTCTAGATCCTGCGATCGGTATTCCGATTTTCTAGATTTTCACTGCTGTTGACTGCTAAACTACTCGCCTAGATTGCACCTAGGTTGATGTTATCTCTCCAGAAGTTCTATGGTCTTCAGCATGACTTAATTGATCGTTATGTGAAATCAATGTCTCAAATACGATCTGACATTTTCGCTGAGTCATAGGTAGTGATTCCTATTCCTGGATTTGACTTTTCCCTAGACATGACAATGAGTAACTCGACGTGTGTCTAATTAGAGGCAGGCACTGCTTACTCGTCCGGAGCACCTGTGTGCACTCATGGTTTTTATTGGGTTCGGGTTACTCTCTGTTTTTTGTGTTATTGGTTTTTGTGTTGCGTTTGTCTATATCCGGATTTGTAACTGTCCCTTGACTTTGGGACTTGTTGTTCGGTCGGTTTTCTTTGCTATTTTTCTTATATTATTTTATTTATGTTCAAAAGAGCAACGAAACTCATAAATCCGATACTAATTTGTTACGTTTTAACATTGGAAATGAACACCTTATACCTCCCCTCTTTGACCGGAAGTCGATGTTTCTTCGTACCCCACAATTTAATGATACCTACATTTAATAAATAAACAATTCGAACATAAATCCTGCTGATATAATCATTTAACTATTGAACTAAAACTAATATATGGATCGAACCAGAAAATCTCGTATTACATTTACAAATCTCCGGCATTTTCAGATATTGTTCCCAAGTTTCTATCAGTTAATGAAGTATTATTCTTAGTTGGATTTTTAAATTTTTGTGGTCTGAGGCCTCCACGAAAACCACGAAAATTGATACCCCACGAATAAAAAGTATTTCGCAGTATATCATTTCCTTTCTAGAAGCCATCGGGTGACCTAACTTTTAAATTGAAGACAATTCAAACTGTCAGGAAAAATGTTTAACATTCTACGAATATTTACGAATATCTGGGTTTCTAACAGGACAGATAAAACTGTACGTCTGTAATTTTTACAGACATTGTAATAACAATAACCTGAATTACTTTTTCGTTTAGGGTATCTATAATTACACCATGTTCGTTTAACATTTAATTCATAAATAAACAAAAATGTTGCCTTACTCAACCAGCAGAGTCTAGCTCTTGGTCTAAAATAGGTGTTTTCGTTTGTCGTCATATTTGATTACCGTTGTAACAAGGAATGTTACTGGAAACTCTGAGATGTCTTCTACAGTATGGAATGGTCAAATATCACGTGCCATTATCAAATCGAGTCGGATTCGAAATATTTATATTAGTAATATACATAATATTTTCTAATATATAAAACTTCGAAGAAATAGATAATACAACTTAAATTGTAAGGTCCATTCAACACAGTTCTTTAGCCCTGACCCTCTAGTCAAGAGGTCTTGCACCACAGTCCATTGTTTAACATAGGTTCATATTGTCAATGGATGTCAAAGTTCTGATAGCATTTTTCAAATTTGAGTTGAATTAAGTTGGACCCGGTTTTTTTGTGGTTTCCTGCAAGACTTAACTTTAATGAAACTTTGTATGTGAACACTTCAGTATGATGTCAACAGGCTTTTCATCCAAAATAGTTCTGAGAACAATACATGTTACATTATGTGTTAATAACGGGAAATCGTATCCTTACAAAGTCCAATTAGATGATTTACACAAATGTATATAATGCACAACCGGGCAATGCTATTTCCACGAAATAAATGAAACAAACGTAAGTTTGGTTTATTCTTTAGATCAGCCACCTTAAAGCTTACTACAAAAAGACTCTTCTGTACATGTCCCGTAGACATAACTGACCATCGGGCAATATTATTGGTGAATTCAAGATATCAAGACATTGATTTTAGCTAATGCAATTTTTTCTCGTGCCATAAGTGACCCGACGTAAATGTATCGTATAACTGAAGAATGTATTCGTCATTTTTAAAGACCATGTATAGAAGATCATCATTTGTCTTTAACAAAAATATTTCATTCGACAAAGTCGTCCTGCTTTTGTGCGTCATGTATTTCCTCAGTAATTTAACAAGTAATGTGTTGCCAATATAGATACATTCTTTGCACTGCAAATGATTTCGCATCCAATGTCAGCCATATCCAGGCCTTTGACAAAAAACTGGCAGTCCTGGAATCAAGCACACCTTACATGAAGTCAAACCCAAACTCAAAATTTCAGTATTGTCACGCTGATGATTAGTAGTAGACAACTGATCATAAAAAACCATTCTGGTAAGTGAACCGTTTTCAACAGTAAGTTGTACGCTCGCTATTGAAGGGTGTATTTAAAATTCGGCTGAAAGATGAAAAGAAAAACCAGAAAACGATATATATACCCCTTTTTATATTGCCACATTTACTTTAATCATATCTTAATTTTATGTGTTTGTATTTGTTTTTCTCCTGTTCGTGCTGTTTAGTTCTTTGGGAAATAAGTGCTGCGTTAGTTGTTTCTGTATTGTGCATGTTTCTGTCTTTTGTTGTTGTTACACCTATCTGAGTGTCTGTATTGTTAGAGTATTACAAGAAGGGGAGGATTTGGGACCCCTTTAACGAATGTAACTCCAAACAATGCGCTCTTAACCAGCATGATATGCCCTTGTATTAGTCTTGAATACAATTTGTTTTTCGCAAATTTGTAGTGATTTTAGTGATTAATTGAATAGTGCGCTGTGTATTTGTTTTATTTACTCTTTATCTACACTTCTTATTAATTCTTTTATATTTTTTATTGACTTGTATTTAGACTTTTGGTCTCATTCTCTTTATTTCCCTTAAATCGCTTACCTTTTACCGAAATTGTGTAAATTAAATTGTTTCTTTGATCAAGTGGTGAAATAAAGCCTATCAAAATCTATTCAATTTCTTCTGCATATTTTGTGTTTTCTACATATACTCTGGACACTGGAGTATTTGTTCTTAAACCTTATTTCTTTAATTTTGTTTGATAACAGTACAGCCAGCCTACTTGAAAGGTTCAACATCACATGATAATAGTTAGTCGATAAAAGACATAATTTTAGAGAAATTCAAAAGATTCATTCTAAGTAGAAGCTGGGGTAAAAGGTTTGGCACGCTACATACAGTGTCGTAAATATTTATTATTCTGATTTAAGAGTACTAAATCCTAATTTCCTGTTGTGAAGTGATATCAACATGTTTAATTGGCAGATGGACTGTCACAGTGATATATGCAGTTTAAGTCATTAACACTTTGATTCTGTACATTTATTTTATCATACAAATTACAAATATGTAACATTTTGTACATTCATAGAACTATGATATTTTCACGTGAGAAAGAACATAATTGACGATGAAAGTATGCAATTTTATCTTGGTATCAATACGTTCTTTGTATTACATTCATCATATCACTTATGACAATCTGTATTGTGGTTGGTTGAATTGGGGTATAACACAACTTGCAGCAATTTTCAGCAATATCTTGACGTCCAGTTTTTATAGGAGAGGAAGCCGGAGTACCAGGTGAAAACCCCGACCTTGGGCAGGAAAACAGGTAAACCTTGTCACATAAGATTGGAATCGAACACACCCTGTCCGCAGTGAGACTCGAATCAGCAGATAAGATTGGAGTCGAACAAACCCTGTCCGCAGTGAGACTCGAATTTGCACATAAGATTGGAGGAGAAAACACCCTGTCCGCAGTGAGGCTCAAGTCCGCACATATGATTTGGAGTCGATCACACCCTGTCCGCAGTTAGACTCGAATTCGCAGCCTTAGTGTTGAAAAGTAAATACCTTATTCATTATGCAACCGATGCCCTTTCTGTATTATGAAATGACAACTCAACTCTTGTATCAGATATAATGATTTCTGAATCAACACTTGTCGCATTATCATTGCATGTAGTTATTTCCACTTCCTCTCGTGTATTGTTTGAATTCGTCCCGATAAGAGCGTTCTGTAATTGTTCAGCCTCGTTTTCTATTTTATCTTTCTGAATGTCAACAGTTATTATGTTGATTTGTTCATCTTGATGTTCTTGAAATGATGTAGCTTCCTCTAAAACTATCTCCTTACTCTCTGTTTTTTCATTTGAAATTATATGATATATATGAGTATAATCTTTCAGCATCCGAACAAAGTTTTTGACGTCAGAGATGTCCAATTCAAGCCATCAGGTGTCAACAATGCATGATATACAGTCACATCAATTATAATGGAACCAATGAAAATCCATTAAGACACGTAATCAACAGTAGATGGCTAACTTACCTTACCCAGTGGGCCATCGAGGCCATATAATTATTTGTATTGAAAGTTATACTTAACGCTAAAAAATAGAATAAAATGAAATTCCCACAATTCAGCTCAGGATTCCTATTACTGTTTATTTGCACATTTTAAAAGGAATAAGTTTCAAACCTTCTAGAACAGTGGTTGCTTTATTAGCTATACATCCATAAATGTGATGACATTTCTCAAACCTGAAAGTAAACACATGACATTTGAACATGGATAGATAATTTGGAGTTACAAGTTGACTACAGATTTGTACTTTGTTTAGTGTGGAGTGTCTGTATATGGTCAAACTTGTGTAAAGTTGACATCATTATAAATAATAAGTCGTTTATAGTAGTACCATAACTAAGCAAAAACACAAGCGTTGCTAACATGCACAGTCAAATAGCACATAAAAATGTCAGGACTGAAAGTAACATAAAAATGAACCTTAACACGTATAAAGAGAAGCTTGATGTCATGTGATCCACTGATTTAGACTGTTTTGTGTTGTTATTTTCAATTGGTAATTGATATATAAGTAAATATATTTGTTACATATCTAAGCTTCATTTAACTAACATGTCTGTAACGATTTCTTTTTTCTTTTTGATTAAGTTGCATACCATTTGTGTTATTTCAAGGTGAGTGATCGATTTACAAAGGACCACAATTGCTCCACAAATGATGGACATCAACAATTAACAGCGCTATGCACATCAATGTTTCATTTTTTTTCAACATGTTAATAAGCTTAAATAGAATGATGTGATTTTCTTTATTCTTAATAACTATTTATATAGCACATATGTATAAAATCGAATCTGTACAGTAGTCACAGAACAAAGACAGCGATATATACTTACGATGTACAGTTGCATGAAAAGTTACATCTAAAACCATACGTCTTTCCAAAACACTTATCACTACAAGTGGATCCATAATATCCTGCGGGACAGTCTAAAATAAATGTTGACACTGTCTATGAGGACAGAGTACATATTTCAATGAACTAAGGTATTAATGTTTCCTACTTGCAACAATAACCATTTCCTGGCAAAAACGGGCGTTTTCCATGACCGACGATTAATATTGTATTAGTTCTCTAAAACTGTGGCGAATATTTTTAATCACCAACAATACTTATTGCGTATTTTCCCTTCAAATAAGACTAGCTTAATATGCTTAAACCACGCATATATGTTACTTAAGAAATAATTCACGCAGGCTGTGGTTTATCATTGTTTTACAACGGGGTTACCATTTATGTCGTATTATTTTATCCCGAGCGATAGCGAGGGATAAAATAACGAAATAAATGGTCACCCCGTTGTAAAACAATGATAAATCACAGCCTCCGCGAATTATTTCTATTTTAATAAGACAATTACGGTACATTTATAAAATTTTCGTACCTATAGAAAACATCATTTCCACCATAAATGGCTGTTCCGTCAATGTAGCACACAATATATTGCAACGGATAATTAAAGCGCGTGACGCTATTTATAAGATTAATACGTCATACGCAATAGCTTTCCGGTGGGAGTTACAATTTTGTAATTGGAACAGCCCTTTAAAACACGCCCTCCTCAGGCTCATATATAAATAATTTTTTTTACCACAGTTGTGGTCTCAAATCCTTTAAAGCACGTCATATTAGAATTTTCGATTGAATAAAAATTAAACATGTTGTTTGTTAGTTTTTTATGCGGTCAAGAATGATGGTGTCAGGTATTCATGGAAATGTAGAACCTCAGCTTCATATGAACTGGTTTTCATCTGTGATTTTAGAAAAGAGTACGTAGTCAAGGATAACAGAAAGAAGGAACAATTTGAAATCATTCGGAAGCTACCATGAAGTAAACACTTATAGACACGTTATAAAAAACCGTCCGATTTTTTTTACCAAATTATACAGTTTCCGTAAAACGAGATAAATTCAATGATACACGAAAATCAACATAATACAGTTAATGTGAAAACTGAGGCTAAAATCGCCCATATAATGCAACAAATGAACAGCGAAAATGAAAATTAAAACAGGTGCCGAAAGTATGCAGGTATAATTTTAAAATCGATAAAGTCGATCTGTCCAAGCTAATGATAAGGTTAAACTTTTAAGAACATTTGCTGCAATGAATTATTTTCAAACCACTTTATGAAACTTCAAACTGGTTCTAATGTGAATATTCTGCGCAAACGTTTCCATTATAATATCTCTTGAAATGATGGTCTGCTCAAAAGACACTGCTTATAACGGTACTGCAACACACACCGATTCAGCGGCAGTTATTGCTGTACCCACCTGCGATACATACCTGTTACATAACGTGATCGTTTAAAATTTGAATGGAAAAAGCTTTTATTATTTGTTAGAAGCTACACCTATTCCTTAGGTTCATTCACACGTTGTGGTGCAAAAGATTTAATTGAAATACGTATTTTAAAACACCCGAACTCTCCAATTCAGCTTCCGTATGGTCGTTATAAAGGTTGACAAGATATTCCACTCTTGTCGAACAACCATTTTTTAAATAAACACAAAGTTTGATTAGGACACTTTTCCATTAGTCTCATCGAGTTTGTCTTTTAATACGCCTAACAATCGACCTCATTAGCCACAGGAAATATTTTAAAAAATACTTCATAAAAGATCGACAAGTGCTATGTAAAACTCTTAACCATCGATTTCATGCATTTGTTTACGGCTCCATATGATTAAATTTTGCGAATAGCAAAGACTTCGCGGGCGTTTTGAACGAAACATTGTTCTGTTGCATGTCTATGTAACATTTAGCCGGCGTTTTACGCGTAATAATTTCTTCAGAGATAAAACCAATAGCATAAAAATGAGACAATAATAAGGATAGGTATACCTTATTAATAAGAATTCCATATAATAAATGTTAATTTACATACTATATATTATATCTTACCTACGCATTTACCGTTTACAAATCCCTGAGATGCTGAACACGACTTCTTGGCTGCTTTGCTGTAAATAATCAGTCATGTTCTTCATATTATATTATAGATTTTACGATACAGAATGTGAAAGCAACAATCTATTCTTTCATTAACGCTAAATGCTTAGCTCATGATCAATGGATTTTTGGCAGGAATGTAAACCACAATAACGTACTCTTTTATTAATAGACGATACATAAGAAGACGGTATTGTATGATTTAATACAGAAATATAGCAAATGAATTGTAATGGTGGATACGCATAAATAAAATTCGGATAATTTTTAAAACATGAATGTCGTCAAATTTGTATATATGGAAACGCAAATATCTGCGACCAAAACGTAAAGTAGCAAACACATATTTAGCAAATGCAGCATCTTAAAAAATCTTAGTTTCATAGGGCTTTTTGAGCTGCCGATACCTCTCGCTGTTTGGTTATAAAATACAAAAAGCCTGACTTAGCGTGCTTGGTTTTTGCACGCGACAACCACAATAACATCCAGTTTTTTATATTTATATACACAGAATGTTTATTAAAGCCAGTATAAGCGGGTAAAATCTCTTTCCTTCTTAACACTCAATACGTAAACAATTTCTCCAAAGATTGAATTTTGCGAATTATTTTATTGTTTGTTAATCGTTCACGTCTTGAATCAGCAAATATAGTTGACATAATGCTTAATCAATCAATCAATCAATCAATCTCATTTCCATTTGTCCACAACGCATTAAGTTGTCAAGAACCATTTAACTCTATTCATATATACCACTTGCTTCGTAATTTAAAACAATCACAAATGGGTAGTATTATTTATTTATATATTATTAATAACAGAGTTTTCTTTGATGACATATAATTAAATGTATAAAATTATCAAATAGAGTTATAAACAGAATAACAGTAACCATGCATGGGCATACCTGTCAAAAGAGTGTGCGGGGTATGTTTTTATCCAACCAGCTATATGTCTATATTTAATGCATTGTAGAACACACTTTTCTAACATAACACGCATTCGCCTAAACTAAAAACGCCTGCATCCATCAAATACTACATAGGCTGCAGTTATAGATACATTTATGAGAAAAATTGCAAGGAGGCTATTTCAAATGCGAATTGAGACAAACATACAGCAAGAAACAAAAACTAAAAACACTAACCCAGAAAGTGTATCCCGAACCCACAAAATACAAAATACCAAAATCAGGAAGTGTAACCGTAACCCACGTTACCTTAATTAACATCTATATGCACGCCTTTGAATACTTAGACGCGAATTTGTCATTTATTACTTAAATGACGAAAACACAAATTAAAAATAATAAAACATATATACATACAAATAGATAGAAATCTTAACTACTATAATAAAGAACCCATCCCATCAAAGATGAGGATATTATAGGCTTTTGTAGATATATTTACAGACATCATAATTCAGCTTAACAACTTTTGTTTTTACAGAACGTAAACTACTTAAATACATAACTTGTTCCAAAGTTGGTGATAATGCATGCATGAGAAAACACCGTAGGTCATAAACAAAATACAAACAAACCAGAAAACATAATAAATACTAAAGTCCTTCAGATTCATAATTTCCTTTACCAGAACTAAAATTTGGTTAGGTGGGATGGCGGGTAACTTAAAACTATCTCATCCTAATGCACGTGCCCAAATGTGCAAAGCTTGTGTAGCTATAATAATATGGAGAAAACGCCATCTGTTGGGAGATACAAGAAGGGAGATAATGATAAAGACTGCAAATTACATAGAAAATCCTGTTTGTCAAAAAATCCTTTATATGCTATAAATAAACATTTTTGTCAACACAGGCTGTGCTCCGTTTGATGGGAGGGAAGAAGAAACTCAGCAGTGAATTGAAAATGTCATTTATCACTTAAATGACGAAAACACAAATTAAAAATAATAAAACATATATACATACAAATAGATAGAAATCTTAACTACTACAATAAAGAACCCATCCCATCAAAGATGGGGATATTATAGGCCACAGTATTGGAACAAAAGTTTTGTGACAATACCCCCCATCCAGCCTGTGGTGAAACACTGAGAGGAAAAAACAAATACCCATTAGTAGAAAATAACAAGGCATAAAATTATAACAAATCTAGAAAAATTATATATAAATAAAGAAAAAATAAAAAGTAATAAAGAGGTATTAACCCACGTTGCTAATGAAATGTGAATATATACATATATAAAACATGACAATACAAATTTCTAACAGTTTGTCAGATGAAATATTCGTATTCATGAGCAAGTATAAATTCCACAAAAATAATAAAATAATATGGAATAAATTGCATTGTATCATAATTCATGTTTCACACAGCAAGCATGTTCGCATGATTTCATCAATATAAACGAAAACCAAGAATGGCATCAAAGCGCCACCTTAATGGGCGACTGTATATTATTAATTAGGATTATATTGAAAATAAGCATAATAAAATTTGTATAAACATTTAATCCGGGTTCAAACAGCACCTTCATGGTCCTCCCAACCCGAGATGCGTGCAACAAGAAACAATGTATCAGTTTTTACTGGTAGATTCGCACTAAAACCCAAAACCTTATTGTTTTAGGGATAAACGGGAAAGCGATAAAATACCATGAAAACGATCGTAAAAATTCATAACATACACACAGGAGTGTCTGTTAAATGTAACACACAATATAAATATGATGAAAACATTAATAATATGCCATACCGACAATCCCAGATGCCTCATTATTGAAATTATTGTAAAACTTATATATCAAATCATGTAAAGTTTTCTCAAGTGAGAACACATAAATCACTACCCGCTGCGGCTCATTTTCGCATGATTGTGACTGGTAATCTTCGCCGAGTCTTAAATATGAACGCCTTAGAAACCCATCCTCCTAAAGATAGCAGCTGTAAAACTGTCCAACTAAAACACTGTATACATAAAACTTGTGTGGTATGAGGTTCATATTTCAAGCCAAACATTATCTAAACCTGGAATGGGCTTCGCAAAAGTCACTTGTATTATGACTGAAGTTCAAGTGAAGTAAATTTCCTATTTTCTGTTCAAAAAGAAAAATCTTTTCTTTGTCAAAAATTCCATGGGACCAAATCCTTTACTGCATCGACACTCAAATACATATACGCTACAGTTTCAATTGGTGTAGAGATTCCACGTGTGCTCTACTCTTGTCTGGAAACAAAACTGCATGATGGCTGTCCATATTTCGAAATTTGCTGGAGAAGAAACAAATTAACTTTTAAAGTTACACATATGAGCAGTATTCTACCAGTTGTCCAGCACTGAAATACTCCTAGCACCATTACTCCAAGTCCTCTATTTTGTACATGTAGGCTTGCGATAACATTTTTATTAATTATTGTCATAGTGGACTTGAGCGTATGTAATAATAGTGTACAATAGTTTTGCTGACATGTTCAATCACAACACACTATTGTCGGAAGTTTTACCAATACCGAAGTAGTTCTGACTATCAGCATGACCGTGACAAAGTCAGTATGCTGGACGCTTAGTCCTTGAAGTATTCCTTCTCTTTATGGCAGGACCATAAATGAACCTGCCATCAGTCAACTGCCATCGTAAATAAAAGACAAAATATATATTAATATATGTCAAATGCACCACTGTACAATTGGCATAAATAAACATTAAGGTGCAATTGCACAGACATCAAGATACCATATGTATCACTGTGTCATACACAATATTTACGTGCCATATGCACCAGCGAAATTTGCACAAACATCAAGGTGCCATCTGCACCAGTGTAATTTGCTCAAACATCAAGGTGCGTATTGCACCACTGTGCAATTTGCACAAAACAAAGTGAAGGTGCCATATGCAACAGTGCAATTTGCACACAAATCAAACTGTCATTTGCACCAGTGAAATTTGCACACACATCAAGGTGTTATTTGCTCAAACATCAAAATGTGTAATGCACCACTGTTTTGTACAAAAGAAAGTCCAGATACCATATGCAACAGTGCAATTTGCACAAACATCAAGATGTCATTTGTACCAGTGACCATTTGCATAAACATCAAGGTGCCATTTGCACCAGTGTAATTTGCTCAAACATCAAGGTGTGTAATGCACAAAAGAAAGTCCAGATACCATATGCAACAGTGCAATTTGCACAAACATCAAGCTGCCATTTGCACCAGTAAAATTTGCACAAACGTCAAGGGGTCATTTGCATCAGTGTAATATGTTCCAACATCAATGTAATTGATTGATTGATATATGCATTACAGTACATGTGCTTACAGAACGTCAGAAGACATAATAACTTTATATTTTATATATAAATATAAAAAAATATTACATACCTGCATATCCGGGTAAAATATTAATTGATATAGCATATTTTCCACTAAAAATTGTCCAACACCTTTTAAAAGATTTAACTTCACTGCACTGCTCAGCGACATATCAATTTGTTGCAGAGGCATATCTGCTTAGTATAACAAACATGTACCATTGGCATTTTTCTGATTACCGCATGAATCAAAAGAGACAGATCCATATATGTGAAGCATTCAAAAGTTGGACTGTATATACTAACTGTGTTACCTGTACCTTTGCAACTCAAAACCCTTCACATCAATTTGGGTAGCATGAACAAACATGAGCAGCAATATTATTCAGCACCATAGGCTGGTATTGTGTGCAGGGTGGCCACACATAATTTTTTTTAATCCAAGCGCCGCTTTAAAATACATTTCTGCCACGCCTCGGCAAATACATCTTCGCTAGCGAAGATGCAGCAAATACACATCAGATGTAATAGTGCACACTACATACATCTAATGTTATAACATTCATTAATTGGTTTAATTAATCAGGTGTCATCTGCAAAAAATTAATGGGCTCGTATAATACCTGTGATTTTCCCTATTCATTGACAAGTAGAAAAGCCCTATTAACAGTTTTACTAGTAAAATAAATATTTCAAATGAAATGAGTTATTCTTATACTTTCCAGATTTTAACGACAAAAGGTTTAATAGAACACAGACCACTACAATAAACACGTATTATATTATAGAATTTCACGACATCACCATAAAAATCAGCAGTACAAAACTCTAGCAACTCCTACCAGTTACATTTTAACTGGATAGAGCAGCATCCTAGTAAATACCTACTTATATACTGTAATTATGATAAAACTATTTACCTCAACAATAAATAATAAAGCCTGTAAAACATAAGTACACAGGCCTACTGTCAATAGAAACTCTAATTGTTAATATTATACCAACGATTGATCAATACAGATACACGCAAAAACATAAATAAGTTTGATATAAATAGTAAGATTTTATGCCGAACAGAAGAGAACTCTCACGTGGTCTTGATTTCAGTCTGTTTTCACGTTCATAACTAAAATTAGCACGACTAGCTACTTAAAATTCATATATATGCGTTAGCTAAAACTCTAATCCATAAGAAAGAGTAACAGCTTTTAAAAAGTGTCACAAAGCAAAGGTGGGCCCAAGCAAAAACACGTAGAACTAAGTCAAAAAATCATTTATATGCTATAAATAAACATTTCTGGCAATGTTCCTGCAAGTTACACATGTCAGTAATTTGACAATAATGATAAAAAACTCAACGATCAGACAATCGTCATATTAGAAACCAGGATACTGTGGCACATTTCTTTTACACAACTAGGAAACATTTATGAACATTTTCGTTTTGTTAATACATATTGTATTTCTTAAAATAATATCTACTATGTGACTATATATGTACTTTTGAACACGCTTCTGACAAAACGGAGGTTGCGGCTTGAGCCTTGCTGCGCAGGTTGTGCTCAATTCCAACCTAAATTTACAAGAATTGTCAGTTTTCTTGCCGGAAGTCGAAGTTTTACCATGGTACTTCGGTTATCTCCCCAATAGAAACTTGATATCTTTAACATATATCTGTGTGTTGAACATGTTTTGAAAGACATATTCAGAATGAACATTATAATATTTATCACTTCACCTTAGTTAACAAAATTTATCAGAGATAAAACGTGCATTTTTAATGAATTTAACCCTGCTTATACTATTGGCAAGTTAAATCTATCTAGAAAGAAAAAAGTAAAGAAAACCGACCGAACAACAAGAGACAAAACTCAAGGGACGCTTAGAAATCCGGATATAGACAAACATTCACAACGCAAAACAAAAACCAAAATCACAAAACAGAAAGAGAGAAACCCGAACCCAATAAAAACCATGGTTGTACTCAGGTGCTCTAGACGATTAAGCAGCGCCTGATTTAATAAGACACCCGTCGAGTTACTCATTGTCATGTCTAGGACAAAGTCAAATCCAAGAAATAGGAAATCAAAAATACAACAAAGTTCCACTACCTAGGAAATCAAAAATACAACAAAGTTCCACTACCTAGGAAATCAAAAATACAACAAAGTTCCACTACCTAGGAAATCAAAAATACAACAAAGTTCCACTACCTAGGAAATCAAAAATACAACAAAGTTCCACTACCATGACTCAGCGAAAATGTGCGATCGTATTTTAGAGATTGATTTCCCATAACGATCAATCAAGTCATGGGGACGATCATAGAATTTCTGGAATTTTCTAAGTTTGTCGTAGAGTCTAGTTTGTAGTTTTAGATTAGAACCTTATATACAAAAAGTACTAAAATAGATGCACCTGGTATGGAGGTCGACTAATTAATCTCGACGCATCGCCTCATACTTTCGCCTTATTCGATTTCCAACTCTCACATCGACAGCCATTATTGTTGTTATGATTGGTCGTGTAGAGAGCAATCAGAAATTGGTTGCCTGGGGTTCCAGCTACGACCACGACTTCCATACACTGTTCTGCAACTTACATCTAGGTTTAGACACCGACAAATTCAATAAAGAGGTTGCGTGCACATGAAAAAAATCCCTTTAGTTTGATTTGAGAGGCGGGGCATTTACAAATCTGTCCGTGTTAACAAAGTTTCGGTCGAACAGACGTCATCTTTTCTAACCACTTCGAGACACAGACGTTTATCTTCATAAAAGTAATATCTTTGAGGGAGGGTCAATAATAGTTTGAAATACAGTTTGGATTTCTGTGACATGTGATCATCCAGGTAAGCTGTTCTGCCTACAGGGACCTACAACGACCTTCTGAATCAACAAAACGTTTTTCTGCCAGATTTGCCACCATTCAGTCTATATTTATTTACAACTGAGCATTTCATGGACGCGCTAGACACAAAGTTAGAGCTTTTTACGTCTAGTTACAATAATGTATCTCTCTTGGCGATTTTTTTTGTATCTCGGCGGAATTACAAAGAGGTCAAATTACTCGTGATGGAGCTAAAACACCCTTGGTACAATCCCTAATAAATAAATTTTAACACATTTGTTTTTCGTAATTGTTGACAAATTGAAATTGCGGGAGTGTTTTTTTTCGGTAAAAAATGGTATTTGAATAGTGTTATCAATATAACTAAAATAACCCAGAATGTCATTATTTTTACTGAATCGATTTCAAAATTATATACTTGTGCAATACAAATGTTAAAACAATTGAAAAAATGTGTTGCAGAAATATCAATTAAACGGAACATACATAAACAAGTATCTTGCAAACCAGGAAACAGTTTAAATTGACTGCTGTGAGTAACAGGAGTTCTGCCTAGATACAAAATTTAAAGGTCCTTCTTAATGAGTGAATCACATCCTCAAAGAACAATAAACAAACTATCGGGCTAAATACTAAGACGTGTGCCAGCAGATATCGAAGTTGGCGGTAAGCACACGTGATACTAAGTTTTTAAGAAAATAGTTATCGGGAACTGTTCTTTTATCATTCTTTACAGGAAAAATCAGTTTTGTAAGAACCAAATTCGTCAGGCATTTAGTCAGCACATTCTAATACTATAAATATTTTAATAAATACTCGTAAAATTGCCAAAAGTTTTGTCAAAAATTAAAAAAAACTGTGCATCAGACAAATATAATATTAATCACATAGAAAGCAATAAACAAAACCCAGGCTAATCCTAATCAAACATTTACATGTTATCATTAATTGGAATACACATATGCATAAGGTCATGTATCACATCAATAATACCACAGGGACGAATTTCGTTCATGATTTCCTTGTGAACATATCAGAAGTTGAAACATTTATAAATTTAAAACTGGATAGTCACAATTTTGCTATCAGTTATGTTCGTTTTCTAGCGCTCCTAATTCGCTGTATTCGTGTTCTTCCATTGTCATGTCGGCACACTCACATTCTACACCCGATGCAATGTTATTATATCCACGGACGTCTTCATGTATAATGTCAGTATAAGCCTCGAGTTCCATTAATGTAATATCCGTGTATTCATGGAATTAATCCAGTGGAATGTCAGTGTATTTATGGGTCACACAGCATGCATTCTGTTGGCTGACTTGGTCGTGTCCAGACATTATGTCATTGTATAGATTTTCTTCTTTGTCTGCACGGATGTCTTTCAATATAATATTCGTAAAGTCATGAAATTCGTCTTTTCTTGGAGGTGGTTGGCTTCTTCAAATGACATATTTGTGTATGTACTGACAACTTCGTTTCAAGATGTTATGTCGTTGTATAGATGGATTTCGTCTTTATCCATACGATGTCTTTCAATATAATATCGGTATAGTTATGACCTTCGTCCTTCCCTTGGAGCTGGTTGGCTTCTTCAAATGAAATATCTGTATTGTCTTTTATCTTTGAAATATGAGAGTATTTACCATGTTGGGTGTTTGATATAGAGCTGTATGTACGTTTAAAAACGTCTATCAAGGCACATTCACTACACATTGATCGATGTTTACCAGTGTTGCTGGTGTTTTCGGCATTTGTTAAAACTTTAAACGGAGCCTTTTTGTCATGATACTCCAAGCATTTTTTTTTTCGATCAAAATGTTGATGATCAGCATTCACTTTTGAAATCATTGCCCAAATTTCAAAAACAGATCACATAAAGCCGTTATAGATGTTCATCATATCAAAATAAAGGAATAAAAGTATAAATGGCACAGCAGCAAAAAAAAATAAATAAATAAAGGGACCAACAGAAAAAAAATTCGTTTATATTTTAATATCTATTCAATGACTCTGAGATCTGTTATGTAATTCCTAGTCATATTACATCTATCCGTAATTGAATATTTTTTCGAACGATATTTACAATATTTTTCGTATTAATACAAGCTTACTTTGTTCAATGCTGAAGGTTTTATTCACCTTTTGTTTCCTAAATAAAAAAGATGTAATTACGAAAGATATAAAACTTACAACAGGTGTTTTGTAAAAGCAAGCAAATTCATAGTTACAAATAGTGACGATATGAAAATAGCATAACATTTCTAGAAAAAGATTAATATGGGTCATTGTTCATGCTGTTGGCAATGTAATGTACATGTGGATGACGCATCTTTAAGCCATAAAATTCTTAATTGCTATGAATAATAATACATGTAACAAATGTCAATTTAAAAAAATGAAGTACTAAAAATGAAATTTATATTGCGATATTAAAGGCGAAGTGAAATCAATCTCTCAAAAACCATAGCACATTTTCGCTGAGTCATAGGTAGTATTTACTTTTCCTGGATTTGACGTTTCCCTAGAAATGACAATAAGTTGCTCGACGGGTGTCTAATTAGAGGAAGGTACTGCTTACTCGTCCGGAGTATCTGAGTGCACGCATGGTTTTTATTGGGTTCGGGTTACTCTCTTTCTGTTTTTGTGTTTTTAGTTTTTGGTTTTTTATGCTACGTTTGTCTATATCCGGATTTATAACAGTCCCCTGACTTTTGGCTCTTCTTGTTCGGTCGGTTTTCTTTGCTATTTTTTTTCATGTACTAAAGCGACCAATGGCAAACTTTTACCAAATAAATGCTATATAACCTTAGTGTTTATGTGTCCGATGTTTATAAATTGATAGAAAACCTTACCATACGAAAGACATCTTAATCCATTATAGTTGATTGGACATGTAAACTGACAATTTTCACTTGTAGTTCCATTCGGACAATCTATAAAACAAAACTATAATTGGTGAAATTGTATTATGGTTGGACTGTTAGTCCCCGCGTCTATCACCAGCCCATTGCTCACACTTTATTGATGTCAGGAATTTTTTTCAGTGATATAGTCATTTCTTATAATTACTGCCCTGAATTTCAAAATTATATAAATTCTAAAGCTTTTTCATTCGCAGGGCTAGATGGCCTAAGCCGGATTTGGCATTACATTTTGAAATTGTGGTAAATAAAGCTCTACAACATCTTAATAATTCGTATTTTATACAATTTATCGGCATAAGCACCGCTGATGAGTCTTGATTAGACGAACAATTCTATAACTTTTTTTAATCTTTGACGACTTTTTATTAGTAATCAAATATGAATACATGTGACCATTTAACGAAAGTGTCATAACAGACTAGTTTGTTTTATTAAAAATATCCCTGGTAGTCATGTTACAAGTAGGTAACGGTACAACTCTACTGTGTTGTATCATGTAATGGCAACTGCAAAATAAAAATAGTAAAAAGATATTTGCGACCATAGCTCGGTGATAGATGCAATCAATGCTATCATACAATATCTTTATTCTTATTCATCCGACGATTATGTATGGGCATAATTAGCTTTTAAGAACATAAATTAAAGTTATCTTCGGACGACATTAATTTTAAATTTTGATGCACTGAAACTGTAATGTTTACAAGATTACCAGAAGAATCATTTTTGTAATTATTGTGCTAGAACTAAACATACCTTCACATCTATCAGTATTCTGTACATACACCGGACAACAGAATAAACTGTATGACCAAATTGTCTTTTTGCAAACACCTTCGCCATTTTCTATCAAAGTTTTTTTTAATAGATATTTGTTATTTAGGATAATGAAAATGAAGATTTTCTCCATTTCATAGAAGACGTAAAAATATATTTGGCTGAATAACAAATTCTCGTGATTACAGACATTTATAACTTTGTTATAACTATTATTGGTTGAATTTTCAATAACAAAATGTTCCATCAAATACAAACACACAAACGGAAACATATATAATGATACCATACAAGTACCTTTTTAAGAGTTATGTGCCGTAATAGGAATAGATGCATATTCATGTGAATGCAAAGAAAAATGTGCATTAAAAATGAAAAAAGCAATTCATCTTGGTCCCTGTTAATCTTTTGTTAAGTAGCTACAAGGAATTTTTCCTAAGCGAAAGTTTTTTACACAACCATAATAAAATATAGAAACTAAGGATACAATCAACCCAAACAGTTATATACTTATTGTTTAGTTTAGTTTTTATTTCACTTTAATCCAGTTTTTTCATACTTTTTGTCTATTGTTCATCCTATATTTCTCTGTTAAGCGATGACTAAGCTGTTTTTAGTTTATACTATTATCTCAAACAGATTAGCTAGATTAATGCAAACATGTTTCGGATATTGCATTTCGTTTAATCCATAGCACTAGTGAACATTATTTAGTACAATCAGAACCCGAATAACCCTTCTACAATTGTTTTCTACAGGAAGCGAATTATTTATAAAATTGGCATAGAATGTTTAAGCATAAAACAATATGTGACATTATTCACAATCGAGCGGTTATGAGGGTATTGGTATGCTATCAATTAAACATAATGTGATAAAGTCCACTGATCACATTCGAATAAAACGTACTCTTAAAAATAAACTAAGCACGTGTCTTCGTCGGTCATCATGACATTGTCTCCAAATGACAGTTACATTATTTCTTGATTAAACCGCATAGATGAAACTGTAATAATACTTCAATAACATTGTGCATGTTAAATATAATATAACAACAAAAATACATACATTCAAAATAACTGCATTCGTCACAAATGCTAAAATTCTTTCATATTCAACTCCTTTGAAAGAATTTGGAGCATGCAATGTGTTCTTCAATTTAATTTTAAAAATAAATAATCAGATGTAATGAAAAAACGATTCGGTGAAGTCGATTTGAAACATTCATTAATTGAATAAATGTCATATTTTGATTAATAGAGATTCAGTGTGTTCCGAGGACAAACTAGTAGTCTATTTCAGTCATTTGTATCTAGGCAACCTCTCACTAACAATTGAATTTGTTACCACGACAGATGCAACATGATGAGAAGAAGCTGCTTATCTGTATGAAGCACCTTAGTTCAATCCAGTATCTTTCATTAATTAGTAGATACTAACGGAAATCAGACTTTTCTTGTTCTTTTTTCTTTTCTTTTCTTTTCTTTTTTTTTTTTTTTTTGTTGTTGACAAATTTTAATTTATGACTTAGTTTGTTGTTTCGCTTTATATCAGTTTCAATCCTTATTAATATTAAAAGAATTCCGGTAAGAATCAATCTAACTATACATTTTCAGAATGAATTGTTCATTGTTAATTGTTAATTGTTAATTGTTCATTGTTAATTGTTCATTGTTAATTGTTCATTGTTAATTGTTCATTGTTAATTGTTCATTTTCATAAAATATACATTGCACGGAATTCTTATTAACTCGGAAATAGATATATAATTTTTTTCCAAAACTCGGAAATTGATGATTATGACAAATTTATTTCTGAAAAAAAATTGAGCAATATTTTAAGCATTTAAAAGCTTTAAGTGATCACCAGGAAATGACCTGTTCATACTTTATATAATTTCTTCTATGAACTAACGGAAAAAAGGTATTTTGAGAAAACTGTATTGTAAGGAAACTTTAACATAATTGGCGTCATATCCATTTTAAAATGCGTTCAATAAGGTTTCATTATCAACAACTCAACTATACAAGTGTAAAGATAAACTTAATCTATTGCATTTTGGTCTTAAAGTACATTACAAAGTTTATTTAAAAACATACCAGTAAAATTGCCCACTAAGTAGCTATATCTCAAGCAGTAATTAATGTGTGATTAATTATTTTAAATCAACATAAGTGTCTTATTATGTCTCCCCCACATGGTGGGGAGACATATTGTTTTTGTCCAGTCCGTCTGTCTGTCCGTCACAAAGTTATTCCGCTGAACTCCTCTGAAACTAATCAACCAAATTTTACGAAACTTGGTATGTAACAAGTACACAATAAGTAGCTGTGCATATTACCAGGAAATTCTGATACTCACGATTTTGTGGGAGTTATGGCTCTTTGAACTTAGAATTTTAAAAAAATTCCTCATAATTTATGGTTTCCGCTCAACTCCTCTGAAACAACGGAACCAAATTTTCGAAACTTGGTACATAACAAGTGCACCATATCTAGTTGTGCATATTACCTGGAAATTTTTATCATCAAAATGTTTAGGGAGTTATCGCTCTTTTAACTTTTTTTCAGAAATTCCTCACAAATCATGGTTTCCGCTCAACTCCTCTGAAACTACAGCACCAAATTTTACTAAACTAGGTATGTAGCAACTACACCAGATTTAGTTGTGCATATTACCAGGAAATAGACTACCCATTCCAGACATAGACTCAAGCTCAAACGTCACGACAAGCGAGATGTCCTTATCGTCTGTATTGTCAACTTCCGAGTCATTGATAGCAAAATCAGCCTAGAAGTATTTTATACATTATGCGCTAGATTCTGACATCGATGTTCCGATTTTTATAGACCGGATATTTCTGTTGACCAAACATGTATTCAAACAAGGATGTTTTTGTACTTAGGTTGATGTTATCCCTCCAGAAGTTTTTGGCTGTCATCAACAATTTGTTTATCCTCATTAAAAAAAATTTATAATCAAACTTTATTACTTTTTTAAGTAAATTTGAAATTCATTTGATATATTCGTGATAGGAAAAATAATTAATATAACCTTCACCGTTTAACTATTTAATAATCTTCGAAAAGTGAAAAATAGAATCATAGTTGGTTTCATATCCTATGTAAAATCATGCATGGACGTTTCTCTCCAAATTTCAACATAAAAAATGGAATGAGTACATCCAGCCAGTCAGCATTTCCTGTAAAGCTTGTGTTTGTCATTTCCCGTTACACATTACTTTGTGACATATTTCTGGCACCTTTCATAATTTATACACTCTACATTTAGTTAAATTAAATATCGGTCATCCGATTGAAAGCTTAATGTACTGTTCCTACGATTGTTTCGTTAAAAATAATAGCGATGACGTTGCAATGTAAATCTGTGTTCTTTTACTCCTGTTTGCATCGGTGAGAACTTCATATCTTAATGAAGAGAACGACAGTCCAAAAAAGAGTACATTTTTTCGGTTTTTATTGTTATTAGAAACATGTATATGCAATTTGAAGCAAAAGAATCGCAGATACCAAGGAGAAATCAAGAAACAATAAGTCAATGACAGACAAATCCGTGATTAAACAAACGAGAAGACAACAATAACAAATATCCACAACAATAAAACCAAACATTTAGTAGCACGAACCCATTTCACCATCAGACGCTCTGGAATGATAAGAAACTCCTGCTTCACTTGTGACACTAGCAAATTTACACCGATTAAAATAATGTAATGAGTCATATTAGGGGTTTCTATAATGTACATCAAAATATGATGACGATATTTTGATGAATCGATGAATGCAACGCTGATAAATAGAAAGTGTCAATTATCACATAAGAAAGGTAATATTGACGATATATACTTAAGAAAACGCATTTAAACGCAAACTATATTGTACGTATATTGCTATCAAATCCGTCTATCGCGTACATTTACCTAATCGATAGATACACTATTAATAAATTGGACTGTTTGAAATAATGCATGATATTATATACTTAAGAAAACGCATTTAAAGGCAAACTATATTGTACGTATATTGCTATCGAATCCATCTATCGCGTACATTTACCTAAGCGATAGATACACAATTAATAATTTGAACCGTTTGAAATAATACATGATATTATAGCCTGAACAGAAATGAACAGAAATACATCATTGCATTATTATTTACACAGATGGTTGCAAGAATAGTAATGAATCTTCCTTTACCAGATACTTGTATATTCGATCGTGTACATTGTGAAAGTACAATAACTATCCAAACGATAAATATAACGATGTAAATTTCATCTAAAACCATCTATCTTTTCAGAAACCCACATAATTTCCAGTTGGCGCATTCAGACCATTAAGTGCTTTTATTATCCGTTTAATGAGGAACTACTCATATTTGTAATGAATGATTTTTATAATAAATTATAGCAAACCACTAACCTTTTGATAAATTTGATAAAAATTATTGAAGCCATGTCGCTAATTTCTGGAAATGGTTAAAGAAAATCGCAAGATGGAAATTCCGAACACTCAATAAACCATAATTATTCCTGCACCTGTATTTCGGACCTTTACATTTACCCTTACTACTCTCTGTTTTGAATATTTACTGGTTTACTGTAGATAATAAAACAATATTCATCTTACTTTTATTTCAGCTTAAATAAGGTAAAGTCGTTTGCCTGTCTATCGCGGTGGTTTAATTTTTACAGTAGCAGCACAGTTAAAAATTTCGTGCTTAACTACGTCAATTACGCTATACATATAAACAATACGTTGCAGATTCAATTCGGTTGGGGTTCTAAGAATAAAAACAGTTCATCAATAAAGGATAGATATATATAAGATGGGGTTGTGTGATAGAAGTTCAATTGTAGTATAAACCGATTATTAAAAATGCATTGATAAAATTACACACGTATATTAACGATAAGGTCATTTTTGTAAATAGCAAATAATATTAACTATTAAACTATTAAGTTCGACTTTGAATGTATATTAAATGTTAGTTTGCTCTTTCTCTGCTTGTATAATAGCTTAAGTTAAGATCTTTAAGTCAGTTTTTCTTATGATAATTCAATATTTGGCAAACAGCCAAAAATCTAAACATTGCTTGAAAAGTATCCAAACGATGATTTAAATCTTTTACTTGCTCCCCCCTTTTTGCTATGGTCGCTGCGTGTAGATCTAACAACATCCAATTACAGGTTACGTCAGGGGTCATATGCATAAATTTTTCGTTAGCTAATCAAAATCGAGCTTGGTCAATCTTAGGATATACATTCGGAACATCGAAACATCGGCTTTTTTATTGGACGCCAAAGTGTACCAAATGTATTATAATAATGTCAACAAAATTTTACCAAGATGTAAACAAACCAAATTTAAAGCGAATTCTCTTACTATCTGGAATCCACTGATTAAACAACGCCACGAAAGTTGTACATACGATTCCAAAATCAAAACGTGTGTTTTATATGTGGATTTTTATTCGTGCAGATCGAAGCTACACCAGATGGAAGCGAACCTGCACGGCAGCATTTTAAACAAAAATAAATACTATTAAACGAGAAATTCAAGGCGTTACCTCAGAATTGCCACCTTACAGTTACAATGGAAACTGCCTGTAGTGGTTTCGTGTAATAGAATTAAAAATGAAGATAGATGTCCTTAAGTTAGAAAATGAACTGACAGCCTCACATTTACATTTAAACTTTCACAGACGACGAAAATAAAGGTTTTTTTAGATCGCCGGTTTAAATCGGCATTTATTAAAACTTGGATAAAAACGTGTTAATATTATACAGAAACGGAAAGCATTACAGACAAAAAGAAGGCGTGTTAAAAAATTATTAAGTACTTGGCTGATGAAAAGTCAAATGACAGATTTGATGACAAAAAAAGCCAAAATGGTGATTAGAATGCAAAGACTGCTTACTGAGCCAAATCTGTTTGGCAGTGCTTTACCGAACTTAGTTCAATGTTACACTATCAGAAGCCAAAAGAACCCATTTACCGCCTTAGAGATCAGTCGATTTAGCATGTTTAGATACATGTACTTGCAAAAATCAGTCTATGGTAGACAATAATTGTTAGTTACCACACTAACTTTTGTTTTAAAATTTTCAAGTCACTTTACATATTTCGCACACAATAGTTGTTGCATTGCTTGTCAATACATCATTCATTTTTTTAATTTAAACGTGTTACACAATAAACATTACATTTAAACTTTGTGTTCATGTTTGAAATTCAGTTACTAAAATGTCTTTCACTGAACCATGGGGCTTAAAAAGTTCCTATGATAAACAAACTATTGACATATCCTTTTAATTTCCCATTTAAAAAAATTCATTGTTCAAGATGCAATATAAATATACTGCTTTTTCATTTTTTCTTAATTTTTCAGCAATGTCATAATCTCCAGTTTTTATTGGAGAAACTGGCAATCCTTGTGCATTAATGTTGGAGTTGATTTGTTTGTTTGTTTGAATGATGTTTAACGCCACTTTCAGCAATTTTTCAGCTATATCATGGCGTCCAGTTTTTATTGGGGGAGGAAGCCGGAGTACCCGGAGAGAACCCCCGACCTTCGGTAGGAAAACTGGCAATCCTTGTCAATTAAGATTGGAGTCGAATACACACTGCCCGCAGTGTTGACAGACCACGTGATCAATAGTAGACAAACTACCTTAACCACTCGGCCACCGAGGCCCCTTGTTGGAGTTGACCACATAATCAATAGCAGATAATAAACTACCTTAACCACTTGTCCAACAAGGGCCTTTCAGTCTACTTTAAATCATTTTTTGCATCCTTTTTTGATTTTGCCAAATAGTAAAAAGGAGGGAGCATGTAGAAGATTTAATTTTAATTATATTGGGTCAAGTTTTCCTATTTCTTTTAACAAATGTACATGAAATGAATTATAGACCAAAAAGACAATTCATAATGAGATTTACTTCCTTTTGCAGCTACAGGTGGAGGAATATTACTAAAAATGTTATATCTATACTATATATGCCCATACTAGTTTGTGTTTTGCATTTGTCGTGAATTTAATGCCTCCATACTCGTTTTGCAACAAAGACATATGGTAAAAAGCCCAGATCTCTGGTTCCACTGCATCCTGTTTTAGTCTACATTAGAATTATTTGCAATTATATGGTGTACAGGAGCAAGTATTTTGGGTTCCACTTTCTATGTCCCATCAACAAAAGTTGGGAGACATACAGATTTTTGGTTCGTTTATTTGTCCATTCCACCTCATGTTTACCTTAGCGTTGAATCTTTAGGATGATGACTTTACATCTTCATGAAACTTGGTACACAGTTAACACATAATGAGATCTCATCACTGGCAAAATTTTGCAGGGCCGTCAAATACTTTTTGCTTGAGTTAACTTGGAAAAAGTGGGATGTTTACCAATATGTGTTAGAGTAACTTTAGTGTCACTGAGACAACATTTTTTCATTTCCAAAAGTGTTTGTAATTGGAGCCAAACTTGAAAAAAGTTACTCTCAAGTGGTACAGGTTCACAGCAATATACTTCAATTCGTCCTACTTGTGAATTAACCAACAATGAAAAATATTGCTATCCATAAAAATGGTCAGGAGAATCATTTTGATGTAAGTTTCTTATTTCCAGGGGCTTGTTAGCCTACGTAAAGGTAGTTTTGGGTTGAGGTAGTTAGTCATCTACTATTGAGATTGTGGGGTCTGAGTCTCATTGCGTACAGGGTGTGCTCGATTTCAATCTTTATTGACAGTTTTACTATCAAAACTCATGTTTTCACCTGGTACTCCTGATTTCCCCTAATCAGCAACTAGTGTCGACACAGAAAATGTCTTGCCTGTATTCCACATCAGTAGTGAAAAATAAATTAATTCCTGAGCAACATGTAAATAGCATTATATTGTCTGTATATAAAATATATTATGCATGGTTACAGAATAAGGGACCCTATTCAAAAACTTTTAACATAGCTACTAGACCGTCAAGGTCATGTGAACCCTACCAGACTGTCATGTACATTTCATAAGCAACCTATATACCAAATATTGTCATCCTTTTATGAATGGTAACAGAGAACTGACAATTCAATAACTTATTACATTATTACTTCTGTGGGCAGGGTGTGCTCAACTTTAATCCTTTTTTACAAGGATTGCTAGTTTTTCTAATGAAGGTCAGGGTTTTCACCAGATACTGTAGATTCCTCCACCAATAAAAACAATGTGGCAATATAGCTGAAAAATTGCTGAAAGTGATGTTAAATCACATTTAAAACAACAAACTGATTTGATTTCTACAACACATTTGGAAGTGTAGCTGATAATCATACAGGTACATATTTACATGTATTTAATGAAATTTTTGGCTGGTACCAATAATTAGTATGTGGTGTCATAGCATATCTCAGCTTTGTTTATTACTTAAATGTTTTTGCTATAATTTGTTTGTCATGTCACTGAATATTAGTAAAACAATATACAACTCAAACAAGTAATTCATATATTTTATTATTGATCATTAAGTAATACTGAAGAAATGTCTTTACATCGATACTGATAGTCTAATTAGTTGTATTATCTTCAGACTGTGTACCAACAATATAGTCCGATAAAACACGTCTCATTCTTTACAACTGTATTTAGTGAGTGTTCCACTCTCTTTTTCTTACCAGGTCTTTAGTTCATAAGTACTAAAACACCTCATGTATAAAATTGTTCATCAAAAACTATCCGGAGACATTATTTTAGTTTCCTTGATATTTTGTAATTCAAATTCAGTTGAAACAGATGATAGTAGTTATATAAAATTAATGCAAAGATTTTCTCATTTCTTCGTATCTGTCCATTCTTATCAATTTGAAGTGCAGGAGTGGATTATCAATTTTGAAAAAAAAACTTGTCCTGCAAACCGTATACAGTGTATTAGCCACATCTCAAAGAAGGAAACTGTAAAATGTTTATTATACATGTATCACTTAGGGCCAGCATAGAAAAGCTAGCTTATCATCATCTTCCCTGTTTAAACAATTGACAACATGAGAAAATAAGACTCAAGGGCAGGAAAAAACAAGAACTTAAATTTCATATAACAATTTGACAAAAAACCTATATACAGTAATGGGAATAAATATTAAAATGCAAAATTTGTAAACTGCATGCCACTGAGCAAAGCCTTTTCAATTCTTTGATATTAATATTGCATAATAATTACTTTCATACAGAATAAAAGAATAACTATGATTGCAATAAGTTAACTCAAATATCAGTGACAATCCACCAACGAGAGAGCATCTCCTATCCCCAGGCCTAGTGACATGCTGGGCAGATCAGTGAATTGTTCACTGGAACAGTCTGGTTAATTTCTTCATTTTAGAAACTGATTTTTCTTCTGTCTAATTAAAAAATAAATCTTTTGCATGCTAAGATTTTCTATTATGTTTTTATTGTCACAGCACAAGGTGAAAATTTTTATAAATTGAAAACTAGAGCAAATAAGAAATTGAATTCTACTGGATTGATCTGTCAGTATAGCCATTTTGTGAGGTTCATTATACTAGTAAATAACTATTCACTTTATAAAGATCGTATGCAAATTAAAAACCTTTTTAAATGTTTTTTACAAGATACATTGTGGTATAAAAACAAAAACTCGGTGTAAAAATTCCACTTACCAAGTTGATATAGTGAGAAATTCATCCATAACTAAAACATAAATTTATATTTTAAAGTTGCAGGTCGCCAACTGAACTCTGGTAATGTACTAATGATATCTATCAATCCAACCTTGATGTTTTTATCCATCTGAAAAGAAATTGATGCTTTTATAAATTCATATTAAAAGAACTAAGCTAAGACAAACTATTTTATTTGCAGTTTTTATTATCCCAAACATTTTTAGTACAAAAAAATAGAAAAATACTGGGTTATAAAAAAACCAAATGTTTTCGTACAAATTGAAAATGGTCTTCATGTGTGATTATCATTGTCTCCGAGACTCTACCAATCCATTACTATTAAAACTGGAGCAACAGGAATGTACAGTGACAGTGTTCATTTAATATCTACGAGTTGTTCTGATATATTTGGTCAAATGTTTTATATTAATTCCGCCTAAAGGTCTCCTAACCATGTTGGCTATGTGCTATGTTTATTGATACCATGTCTTGTTGGTTAAAGTTGTATATGTTTATCTTTAATGTTATCCCGCCTTTTTTCGTGTTAAAAAAAATCGTGACTTACTGTGAACAAAAATTATTTACATTCTCGTATATTATTTCCGTACTGACCTTCGTATGTTGCCGTTATGTTCTGAATTTCTGCCAATTTACTTGATCCTGAATAAGCAAAGGGCTGCAGACAAACATCTTCTCGTTCATTTAGCACGTTTTTTATCTTTATCTTCTTTGGAATGTACATTTGAAATGGCAAGTTGTTGGAAGAGCGGTAACGCAATCTTTTCTTCACCAAACAATCCGAAATTATCTGTTGATTTCTTCAGTTCTTGATTAGTACCAAACTTTCGATGCTACCGCGTCATTTCATCACATTTCGCCATTTTGACAGTAAAGCCGAATGTGATATGCAAACCAGTATTTGATTGGTCAAGTCACTTAACTCGGGCTGAAATTTGATTGGACAATTAACACTGAGAATTTGACCCCTGACGTGACCTGTAATGGGATGTTGTTAGATCTTACAACGCAGAGACCAAAAAAGGGGGGAGCAAGTGAAAGACTTAATTTTAATAAGATTGTAAAACCCCAAATTTTAACTGGCACATAAAAAGCAGTGTAAGAAAATCTGTTTCCATATCGGAACACAAAAAGTAATCAATAGCGTGCATTTTCAGTCCATTGTTTGTGTGATGAATGAGTGAACAGCAATTAATAATGGCGTATACTTTGAGAGACGAGCTCTGCAGCCAGACTAAAAATTAAGCTTTATAATACCTGTCCACTAATCGTTATGTGGTGTTCTTTTATGTTAACATACCTTAAGTAAAGTGTAAGAAACTCAAAAGATGTCAAAACTATTGTAAAGAGACAAAATCCGGATTGAGATAAGACACACAACGTAAAGAAGAAACAAAAACGAATACCAATTACATGGCACACCTATAGGTAATTCGGACGAGTAAACATTGTTGCCTCTTATTAGACACCAATTGAGATACTTATAGTCATTTCTGGTAACTCAGTGTCTCAAATACGATCTGACATTTTCGCTGAGTCATAGGTAGTGATTCCTATTCCTGGATTTGACTTTTCCCTAGACATGACAATGAGTAACTCGACGCTGCTTACTCGTCCGGAGCACCTGAGTGCACCCATGGTTTTTATTGGGTTCGGGTTACTCTATGTTTTTTGTGCTTTTGGTTTTTGTGCTGCGTTTGTCTATATCCGGATTTGTAACAGTCCCTTGACTTTTGGCTCTTGTTGGTCGGTCGGTTTTCTTTTCTATTTTCCATGACAAAATTCACACATTTTGTACGTTTATAGCTGAATAATTGCTATTTATTCACGATTTGCATCGGCTTCATTAAACCCACATTCCTGGTTTACATCGCAAGTTTACAACACAATGTGTCCGATTGACAGCCTTTCCACCTATATGTTAATCAGACGTAACGCTAAAAAGATATTCTGACGACGATACCAACATACACTGCTTGATTAACAGTTGATTTTACTCGTATTTTGCTAACAGAAACATCACAGAAAGTAACAGTAATCATATGTGTAAGCATTATGATCAGTATAAATCATCGTTCAACAAATGATGCAATCAAACTCTATTTATAATAATCGTACAATGGAGATTCTCAAATTCACGGGGATAGAGATAAATGCCCGGTGTACATAGGTGGTCAGTTAAGCGAAATTTAATGAAAATTTTCAGCTACCCATCAAAAGTCATTTCTAAAATATATTACAGTGTACGTAGAAATACAGTATATTAATTTTTTTATCTGATTTAGATTTCTAAAAAATTTAAGTTTGTTTCAAAATAATTGATTAATAAAAAAACCCTTAATAACGAAATGTGAAATAGACTGCTATCATATTTATATATAAAGCATGATTAGTCGTAACATAAACTTACTATTAGATACCCGATATAGGTCCATACCTAACCTTGAAAGACATTATGCAGAAACTCCAACTACAATTTTATTAATTGTCCACTAAAGTGATGGTAGACAAAAAAGATTCGAACAAACATAATGAACGCAAAAATGTCCTTCATGCATTCTTATTAAACATAGCAGAGATTAGGGAGAATATATATATTATAAATTAAACGTTAACACACATCACTTTTGATGTCAGTTGTGTTTTCAGTCGCATGTATCGTTTCGTTTTCGCTGTATTTTTGATCTACTTCTATAATCTCAGCATACAATTTGCTCGGATTCTTCAAAATAAATACAGGGGCTTTTTCCGACATAATGTCAATGTATCCGTGGTTTTCTTCATACGGTTCCCCTATTTCTTATCAGTGTAAACATGTGAAATGTCGGTGTATGAATGGTCATAATATAACCCGTTGATATTGTTGGGGAAATTTTCGGACGTAGTGTCCTTATACAGATGTTCTTCCAATTCGATGTATGTACATCGAGAAAAGTCTTTCAATGTTAAATCGGCATTATCATCATCTTCCTCTTTTGAACGTAGCTGTTCGGGATTTTTCTTTTCTCTGTTCTAAAAGTGCATATTGATCGCGTTTGGTCATTGATATACGTAAGAAATCTTCTAATTGCCAATATTCACTGCCTGTATGCATAGAACGATGCCCTGTAAGGACTTTTATATCATCTTTGTATGATATTGTTTTAATGCATATATTCTCTAAGCACTGTTATCGCTGAACTTGTGTGAGATCGTTATTTACTCGTCTTAAAACCATCGAGTCTCTAATAGCCGAATAAAGATTTTCATCATTGTCGTCTGGCATCTGGTAGTCTCTTGTACGAATGTGAAGAGGTTCTGAGAAAGTACACAACAATTATATCAAAGTAATGAATTTGGAATACACTTTCTCTGGATTTAATTCCTGCAGAATTAAATGGCTAAATAAAATGTAAATTGTAAATCTGTCTATTGCCAGAAAACTAATCTACAAAAATTTATTTAAAACGGAGAGAAAAACTAACAACAAATTAATAACCGACTTTCTAACACCCCGAATGCAAGATAGGACGTATAGTAGTATCTAATCGTGTTTTGAACAGTACTACATATTCATTTTGCGTATTGAAAAAACGTACCGCGGTCTATGCTGGCTGTATTGTTCTTCTGTCTTTTCCTGAATAAAAAATTATTACAGATATGATGTACTGTAAAACGGAAGACTCGTTTCAAATGTAATGAATACAATCCTTTACCTTAAAAATAGTAAGGTTATTGTTTCAGAATGAAGAAAAAACATATACATATTTTAATACACGTTTGTGTTACTCAAATTGGTGTCGTAATGACATCAAAAGGTTCTGCAAAAATAGTAAACAGTAACGTAATAGACTTTGATATCTTATCATGATAGAATTAAAAACACAATTAACAGGTGTAAAACTAAAACAACGGCGAGGAATCCAACTGTAGTAGAAAAAATGCCAATGCTGTCGTTAAACTCCGTCTCTATCGTAACACAAAAACAGGTTAAACACTAAATATTGTTACGTTTGATGATAAAGAAAATACCAATTCGACAAAGTAACAACCTTTATGATTCCAGTATATGACAAAAAATGACACTAGGTTTTTTTTTATTTAGGTTACACACGTATTTTCGGAATGTTAGTACTTAGTTTACACATGAGTAGAATACGTCCATCAGATGTATATTCTAAGTGTCATGCTCTTTGAACGCTTGTTTTGTCTGTTTGGAGTTTTAAACCACTTAAGCAATTTTTAAGCTTAAAAAGCGTTAAGTTTTTATTTGGAGAGAAAGTCAATATAGCAGGTGAGACCTCCGACGTTTGGCATGAAAACTGGCAATCTAGTTGAAGATTAAATTTGAGTTCATATTCATAAGTCAGGTTTAAACTCACATTTATATTGGTAATTGACAGATATTTAGTAGATGACTAACTACTTAGAGTACTGGGCCCTCTACGAACAAGAATCCTTATAACAAGACGTTTTAGGCAAGCGTTCATAGTAACAAAGTTTAATGTAGTTATCATATTTAAAGAACGTGATCTGATCGCAGATATTTATCATGTTTTTGATTGGTTAATAATAAATCTTTAGTGTATAATCTAATAGATAAGTACCAATACAATGAAGGAAAGTTTATTTTATTAAATGTTGAAATAGTCAAAACTATATACACACTTGTCAACATCTATGCACCAAACAAGCGCTCAGAAAGAAATACCTTCTTCAGAAATGTATTTACTGTCATAGAAAAAAATAGTCAATGAGTTTAAATTATTGGTGGCGACATGAATGACACTTTAAAGAAAAAAGATAGATTTAGTAAAACAGCTAATAAAAAGCAACATAAACCTAAAACATATGATTAAAACCTGTAATCTTCTAGATTTTTGGAGAGAAATTATTCATGGCAAACTTCAGTTTACTTGGAAAAGGAAAAATGATTCCAAAACAGCCAGTAGAATTGACTTTTTTTATTGAAAAACTATTAAAACCAAAAATCAAAAATGCAGATATTAGAAGTGCATTGATAAAACATACAGACCACCAAGCTATATCTCTAAAGATAAATCTTAATTTTGAAACAAAAGGAAAAGACTTTTTTAAATTAAAACTGAAATAGAAAATAAATATTAGGAAAAATCTAGAGGGGCACAAATAAGGTCAAGAGCTTTAAATATTGAATTTGGTGAAAAAAATACAAAATACTTCTTATCTTTAGAAAAGTCTAGGCAAATGAGAAATACCATCACTGAATTGAGAAACCAAAAAGGGGAGGTAACAAAAGACCATGGGGAAAATATAGAAATTGAAAAAGATTATTATGAACAGTTATATACTTAAAAAATCCAAATTTGGAAGGGATAAAGGAATATATTAATTACACAGAAATAGGAAACATACTTAATAAAAAGATAGTGATACATTAGAAGGTAAAGTGACTGAAAGTGAATGAACAGAAGCAGTTTTTAAGATGAAACTAAATAAATCTCCAGGATTAGATGGTTTAAGAGTGGAATTCTAAATAACTTTTTGGCAGAAACTAAAATCGTTTTTGGTTAAAGTCTTTAATATTTGCTATGAAAAAGGGGAAATAACTAATTTACCAAAAATAGGTACAATTAGCCTGATATATAAAAAGGGGGACCCTAATTTATTATATAATTATAGACCCATTACACTTCTAAATGTTGATACAAAAATTCTAGCTTATGTTTTAGCACAAAGACTTAAACCTGTGCTACATAAAATTGTTAATAGTGACCAAAACGGGTACATAAAAAATAGATACATTGGGTTTAATATACGACAAATACAAGATGTAATAGACCATTCAGACAGATATAATTTAGAATGGGCAATCTTATTTTTAGATTTTTCAAAAAAGCTTTTGATTCAATAGAATGGTACTTTACAATTTTACATGGCATAAGACAAGGATGTCCTGTCAGTGCTTTAATTTTTGTTATAGCAGCTGAGATTCCAGATTGTAGGCTTAGACAAGACCACAACATTAAAGGCATGCAAATTAAGCATCAAACTAACATAACTAGCAGATGATACTATACTATTTTTGTGTTCAAAAAGGGAAATAAGAATTGCATTGAATATAATAGAAATTTTTGGAACTTGGTCAGGACTAAAACTAAATCGAAATAAAACAGAAAGTATTTGGCTTGGGAAGTTGAAACACTGTAAAGATAAATGGGAAGATATTAATTGGTCTTCAGACGTAGTCAAATGTTTAGGTATATACTTTGGCCACGATAAGAAAAAGTGTAAAGAGTTAAATTTCAACAAAATTTTTAATAAATCGGAAAAAATTATAATAGATTGGAAAAAAAGAAGTCTTACCATGATAGGCAGAATAACTGTAATACAAAATGTAATTTTACCGAACCTAACTTATCTAGCATCAGTGATGACTATTGAGAAAACAAATATTGACAAATTTTAAAAAAATAATTTTCAACTTTATATGGAATGGAAAGAGTGAAAAAGAAAAAAGAACAACACTTAGCAAAGAATACAAGGAAGGGGGTTTAAAGATGATTAATATACATAAATATATTCAAGCTATTCAAATCAAATGGATTCAAAGACTACTAGCATTTAGTTCATTAGAAAATTTGACCTATATTCCAAACTGGGCAGTAATCCCAAACTTTTACTTCAATAAATTTGGGTCAAATCTTATGATATTTATTTATAACTTTAATGACTTGAAGATGATAGAAAATATAAAGGTTTGTCTACCAGAATTCTATTTAGAAATTACAAAAGCTTGTGTTAAATTAAAACAAACACAGAAAACAATGGAAATAAAATGTGAAGAGTTGAACTTCAGACAAATAAGCAAACAAATCATTTGGGGGAATACATTTATTACACAAAATGGAAAGTGTTTTATATATGAAAACTGGATTAAAAGTAAAATTATGTTCATAAATGATATATTCGATGAAAATTGGAGTACTTCACACTATCTTATCATAGCAAAGCTACTAAACAGAAGTAACTGGTTTGCAGAATTCTCCAAATTGGTCAAAAGTATCCCGCAAAATTGGTCCAAACTTTATAGACTGAAGAATCTATTAAATCAGCAGTTAAAACTGAAGTGCATGTAGCATTTAACTTTATGAAACAATACAAAACCTCAAACGATTTATATATTTATTTGAAAAATAATGAACTTAATAATGAACATCTTGCAACGGTAAGGTGGGTGAAAAAAATTTCAAAATGAGGATTCAATAAATCAAAAATTGACTGCCTCTTTTATGTTTATTGCACAATTTATAAAAGATAATAAATTAAGAATTGTGAAGTGGAAACTACTAAATTTTATATTGCCATGTGAAGAAACTTTAAATATTTGGAAATTGCAAATAATGATAAGTGTAATATATGCAAAGTTTAAAAAGACTATGAACACTTTTTTATGCATTGCACATACTTTGAAGCTTTTTGGGGAAAAATAAAAGACCTCTTAAATTATCTTAGGATTGGTGACCAACTGGTCAGTTATTCATCTTTGATCTTTGGTTATAAAATCACTGATGAAAACTACAATGATATCAACACTTTTTTAGTTATACTAGTGTACAGTTTTCATAAAACTTATCACTTATCAAATGGTAAAGAAATAAATGTAAATCCTTATAACATTTTAAAAAATGAATTTAAAAAACAACATGAGTTGAAAGTTTATCTGAATGAGAAAATCAGTGCTTTCAATAATAATGTCATAAAATACCTTGAGGAATCATAATACGTGAATTGTTACAATTAATTTATAATATCCTGTTCATTATGATTTAACGGTAAAATGGTCTTGTTCATTTTGGTGTTACATGTATAGTAAGGTTGCCTTGTTCATCATTCTAACAGTAAGGTGCCTTGTTCATTACGATGTAACAGTAAGGTGTTTTGTTTATTATGATGTAATAATAAGGTAATCTTGTTCATTGTGATGTAAATAATAACATGAGTAAAGTGGTCTTGCTTATTATGATGTGATAGTAAAATTGTCTTGTTCATGATGATGTACATGTAATACTAAGGTTGTCTTGTTGATTGTGATGTAACAGTAAAGTTGTCTTGTTGATTGTGATGTAATAGTAAAGTCGTCTTGTTCATCATGGTATAATAATGTTTTTTATCACTATGCATAAAACTTATTATAGAAACTTGCTACTGTAGAATATGTATACACAAATAAGTTATTGAAGATAATCATAATGCTGATTGCATATACGACACATAAACACGGATTTTTGTTAAATTATTGTGTAAAATATTTCTCAGCAAAATTGACAAACTACCTTTTTATTGAAACCTGTGACTATAATTCCATCCTATAAACAAAGAACTTGGTAAATCCCAATCAATATCAATTGCCATGTGTAGTGAATAATTATGCAAACAAACACACGTGTTAATTTAGTGAAAATTATAATATTAAACAAAAACCGGAATATTTTCCGGAAAGAACGTTATAGACAATTGTTGTATGATCAATTAATTGTAAACATTTAACATACGATAGAAATAATTTGCCCCTATAACACCCTGCTTATTTGGGCACTAACATTACAGGGTGTTTTATCAATTAATGCTGTACTTGATAAAGTTATTGTTATCAGCAATTAGTGCAATACAGTTATGTATGTTTCAAAAAAGAAAAAAATCAACAGTCTTGAAAACCATAGTCAATATCAATTTGTGGTCGCGATCGAGGGAAAAGACCTGTTACGCAAGGATATTCATCAACATACTCCATAACAATCCACTATTTACTTCATGACGATGTGTTCTTTGCTTATCATTATTTTCAAAAACGCATAAATATATTTGTGTACCAGACCAATAGGCATATAGGGAAATAAGAAACATTACCACGACACAGTAATTTCTTATTTAAGGAGCATATAACGGATAATATTCAAAAGTTAAGTTATATATAAAAGATTACATCTCATTTCTATTACCAAGAACAAGCTATAAATAGCTATGTCAAAGACGTAAAAATTTTCAGACGGATAACTTGAAATGAAAAACCATCAGATAGAAAACTATGCAGGAGTCTAAAACAAGATAAATCTTATATATAAAAGATTACATCTCATTTCTATTACCAAGAACAAGCTATAAATAGCTATGTCAAAGACGTAAACATTTTCAAACGGATAACTTGAAATGAAAAACCATCAGATAGAAAACTATGCAGGAGTCTAAAACAAGATAAATCTTACAAAGGAGGACTCCCTGAGATACAAAGTTCAGCGTAGTCACATCTCACTTCCAAAATTAAGGTGTTTTCTAATACGTGTCATTTATTATTGTAATAACGTACATAATAAATACGAATATTTTTGTAACTTAGGTATACACCCATAGAAATGTTGCTGCATGCAAAATCTAAAGCTCAAATTTACGACACAGATAATATGATCTTTTATACGTTTTAGCCTATAGCTCAAATTGGATAAAGTTTAATCAAATGAATTACAAAATACAAAGATTTTTAAAATGTTATATATTTTTGTATCTCGTCAGTGTTATATCTTTGATGAGGAACGAAACATTAGAACATGCAATATATACTAAGAGTGAACGAAAAGCCAATTAAGTTTTGGTGTCATAACGTTTTAAAAATATACAGTATATTAAACAATTCATACCTGACAACCTTCATGCAGTGTCTAACAATTGCTTGACAAAGATGTAACTAACCATGAGGTTCCCTGATGTAGGTTATTCAATCGATTTCACAGAAATCTTGCAAATGAAGCACGGCCACGATCAAAACGCAGCTTAAAAGTTTATAACTGTAATTAATTTGATGACTCTTAAACAAGGTTTGCTAACTATGTTTAATGACATTTGTATCTTTAATAACTTGGGGAACAAATTGAGGTTTTACATCTAAGACCTCAAGCAAGAAGTGCTAAAATAAAAGTTGCAAACTTTGTACATCGTGCTGACATAAAGTAAAATGATATAGATTTCTCGTAGGTTTTTTTCTTTGATTGTGCTCTTTCTTGTCTAGTCAAAAAAGTAAATATGTTTTGTCTTCGATGCAATTGTCCGTTATTAAATAAGTAACAATGTGTATTTTTTAACGTAAAACCAAACTAGTATTGTTCCATCAAACAAACATTAACTCGGAAATCATTAATGTAATTATTACAACTTATCAACGAAATGTAATTTTTATAATCATTATTAATATGCTACGTGTTTGAAATCCTTTTGTTTCACCTTTTGCTTTAGACATTAAATCGAACATTTATTCAAACCAAAAAATGATTAATAAGTATGGAAATGGTATGTTAATGTACAGTCGATATAAGTTTGACAATATTTTTTGAACTATATTCAAACATAGTAACAAGGAAAAAGAAACTTGATTTAAATATGAAATTCGTTTTATGGATGAGGGACAGGAATAAATTCCGCATAACATTAATGGATGCTAGAGTTCTGGAAAGGGGAAGTTATTATTTATAATTGTGTTATTTCCGCACTCTATACATGCACGCGAACATTTTTGAAACAACAACGAATCTGTAAATTACAACTTAAAGTAATACAACAGAACTTTTAAGGTTTCCAAACAAGATGCATTTACTTTTTTAACGTAAAATTCTCAGGCATAGAGAAGTGATTTTACATCGATTTTCCTATAACAAACAAACTTAAGTTATATGTATAACTGGTAAAAACAAGAATTGGCTATTCATACACTGATGCAATTTGTATTTTGCTCTTTTTGTAATAAGAATATATATGTGACATGATTATCAACTTTGTGCATAATTAAGTAAGGTTACGGTAGTTCGTCTACTATTGATCACGTGGTCTGTCAACACTGAGATTGCTGGTTCGAGCCTCACCGCAGGCAGGGTGCGTTCAACTCCAATCTTAATTGACAAGGATTGCCAGTTTTCCTACCGAAGGTCGGGGTTTTCTCCGGGTACTCCGGCTTCCTACCCATTTAAAAACTGGACGCCATGACTCAGCTGAATTATTGCTGAAACGCTGACTCCACGATATAGATGAATTGATGAAATGTTAAACAAAATTCAAACAAACAGAAACACACAAGTAATTTTAAAACTCACATGTCAATAGCTTACATGACAAAAGGTCTAGACTTAGACGGACAATCAGAATTACCCAAATACTGTTCATGTTTTTATTTTATTAAAGCTTGCATGATGAAATGATTGCTGTTTATGAGAAGGACCGACCTAAATCATATAAATGACAACAGATTACTTTTACGTAAATCAAAGAAAAATATTTTTTGAAATTGTGGATATTGATGGTTTTGTGTTATTGTAAAACTACTCTAGGGCCAGCAACATCTTAACACAGTATTTATTTACATAAATGTGCACTAGATAGCTACGTCTCAATAACTCTAAATCGTCATCCCATTGTTTTGTTTCAGTGTTTCAGATTTTCTACGTTTGGTATTTCGTTGTAGTTGGGGTTTTTAGTTATATCGGTGTTTTTGATGGTTATCGGTTATTTCGGTGTATTCGTGGTCTTTAGATAAATAAGTGTTTTCGTGTTTACTGGTTATTTCAGTGCATTTGTGGTCTTTCGTGTACCCATTATTTTTATCTACTGCTAGATATATTAAAGGTGTGTTTAACGAGCGATGTTTCTGCACGGGCTTGTTGTTCAGACTATCCTTAAAACAAATGTATAAAATAATTGCTTTTAGTTTGGTATATAATTTGTTCAAAACTAAGGAAAGGCACTATGTATGAACATAGCATTGCAGTTTATTAATTCGCATAGCGATCGTTGCAGGATTTCGTCAGCACGTATTGGATTCTAGCATTAAATTGAAAACAACGTTTACTTGTAACTTATAAACACCAGACTGAAAACGTTTAACATATTTTATTAATTTGCTTGAGAATTTTAGTATATTTGTTTACAACCTTAAAGGTGCCGATTTCATTTTGTTTTATTTCAGATTTTATTTTATCAATATTTTGTTTGTGTTATTTGTAACTATATTAAATTTACTTACGAAATATATTGATGTCAAGCGACGAGCACTGTATATAGAATTTGTATTTCCTACAACTAACGAATACACAAAATTATAGGCAAATATACGGCAATTTCAGCAATTTAATAAGGAATATACTTGGGTGTAAATGCGGGTGACAACTATATTTCAACTGAATAAATTTTATTGGTATGTTACATGATGGATCCGTTATATGGATCTACATGTTAATTTTCAAAATTAAGTTTTTTCCTCGATTAAAAGGCGTATTTCTTACCTTTTTCTTGTGTAGAATTCCATGTTACTTTAATAAATAGTGTGCCGTTGTCAGTAATTATTTGTGTAATGGTGTAATTTTCCGTGTGATCTATGGTTTTGGACATAATAGGTTAAACTATGATGGTTTAATGAACATACCAATAAGCGACAATCCCAAAAGTAAAACAGCCATACCAACAATTACAGCAATGGTAACTGTACTGGAAAAAGCGATTGTACTGTCATTATTCTGGCTTTCTATAACAAATGAAAAAATGTCAAATAATCTATTTAGGGATAAACAGTTTCAAGTCGAAGTTAAATAGTTTAATAGTTTCACATTTTTATGCGATAACTTCGAATCTATATTGTGTTTGTTGACCCCTTTTCTATTTCTAAAGATGCCTTAAAATGAAGGTAATAACAAAATACCGAACACCACAAAAAGACGGTCCAAAAAACATGCAAACTTTAGAACCAGCAACCAAAAATATAGCAACCACAGCATTTTCAAAAGAAATGGTGGGTTGAACCAAGTTTTATGGCATGCAAAACCTCTTGCTTCCATTACTATTGTATGTTAGTTGGATTGTTGATGAAAATGGATGGGTATCATATACCACTAGTCAGTAATAGGTGTATCCATTAATAATCGCAGTACAATCACTGTGTAAAAATTTGTGGAAACTATTTGCAATAATATTTTTCAACAGTGAAAAGGGTACCTATAGTAAAACTTATTAAAGACGCGGACGAGTCGTTTTTCTTGCAATCATGGTTTATAAGAAAAATACCAACAAGATCCAAACGTCAAGGGACAGTTACAAATCCGGATAAAGACAAACGCAACACAAAAACCAAAAACAGAAAAAACAAAGGGTAATCCGAACCTAATAAAAACCATGGGTGCACTCATGTGCTCCGGAAGAGTAAGCAGTGCCTGCCTCTAATTAGACACACGTCGAGTTACTCATTGTGATGTGTAGGTAAAAGTCAAATTCATGAATAGGAAACACTGCATATGACTCAGCGAAATTATCAGATCGTATTTGAGACAATGATTTCCCATAACGATCAATTAAGTCATGGTGACGACCATAGAACTTCTGTAGAGATAACATTAACCTACGTATAAGTTGTGAAATGTACACACCATACGCTGGAGCTGCTGGAATGTTGGTGTCGAAGAAAGTGAAGTTGACAATTGGAAAGTTGAAATCACGTTTGTCGTAAAGTCTAGTTTGTAGTTTTCCTGATTCTAGTTTTCCCCGAAGAAACGGGGGACATTTGCAAAAAATAGTATACTCGCTGAAAGTTCTTGATTACATCACTTTAATTTAATTAAAAAACATCTAGAACAGATATCTATAACAAAGAATATGAAAGCTGTCGTTACTTCTATTAGTGCTATCAAATATTTGGGAATATTTCCAGTCCTATGAAAATGAACATATCTATATTTACTTTTAATGAAGGTATTCTTAAAAACTGTGAAATCTGTGCACCCTTTTTCTTTGTCACATCTGAAATACATCGTAAAAAGAATATTTAAATCCTAAATATTTGCATTTAGTTTCTCTTTGAAATTTGTAAATGGCAGTTTATTGTATAATTTCAAATGGGTGTGATATAATTCAGTTCAAAAATGGTTGATTTGTTTGCATCAAGATCTTTCATGCTATTTAAACATGTGATTCATCCAAAACGATTATCTTACATTTCATTTAACCCACAGTCGCACTTCCCATGACATCATAAGCCATAGTACTTGTTTGGACAATCAACTTGACATTGTTCTCCGGTAGTTCCATTTAGACAATCTATAAAATATTATTCCACCTCATATCAAAATGCTGAATTTTTTATTGGATAATAGCTACATGTATGATATGTTTCTGCAAATTTTATGATTTTTAAATTGTTCTCTCTGCGTCATGGTATATTGTTCCCGCCATTTACGGTGCAGTGGTATATTTTAAATATACAACGGAAGGTGGGAAATACATGGTTAAAAACGCGATAAAATTAACAATTGACATCAAAGAGGGCCGAATCAGCAGATTGATCAAATTGTCGGCTAAAAAAACCACCTGCACAAAAACAAAAATTTAAATATAGAAGAATGTTAAAACTTAGTTGTTTCTGCATGTCCAAAATATTTATAACAACTTTTGTCACGGATAAAGATTCAACATAATGGAAGATCTGTTTTAGGATTTATAATAAGTATTGGAAATCAATGCCAAATATACTGTTTATTACATAAAGGGGAAAATATTAGGTGGAATTGAAGAAATATATCATGCTAGTGAGTGGAATTTGTCAAAAATACTGGTTTTGAGGCTGATTAAGATTTCACTCGACTTACGGCTCGTAACATCCTCAGCAGGCTCTCAAGCAGTGTTTTTTGGCACAGACCAATAACCAGCATGATATATTTCTACATTATATAAAGCGTTTAAACTAGAATATTCATTTTTAAATATAATGTGATCATAGAAAACGTTTATATAATTATAAGATAATTGTGTTGTTTTTAACAATAGCATGCAAATTGTTGCAAAATGACTACAGGGCGAAACATAAGTAGGAACATACAATTTATTTTTGCGGCAGTTTAAGACCGGCGATTGTTAAAGTATAGTAACAATTTTACTAATAGTTTTTGCATAATTAATGAGGTCGAAAATGTGTCTTCCTCAACAGGGTATTATATGTAGTTTAACATACCATGACTTACCATCACATATGTCTCGTTTCTGAATAAACCCAGGACAACAGTCTAACCATATGTGATTATCCGCACTACAAGCCAAACAAATAAAATCGTTCAAATTCTTTAACACAATTATAAGTCTCAATTTCGAATGGATGACCAATTGTACTTTTGATGATACTCATCAGATTTACATTATAATTATCAAAAAGTATTTTGCAGTACGTTCGGTTCTACAACAAAATAACCAACAAACAAGGTACCTTATCGTGGTTACTTGGGAGTGTGACTGAGATAAGTCAATGAAGGCGAAGCCCTAATTGCAAAATAAGATGATTATGCCTGATGAGATGAAACGTTAATCTTGGTTACAGGCAAACTTATGACCACTAGTGTTGATGAAAAGGCTACAATGTTTTAAAAAACATTAAACACATCCTAAATTAAAAACAAGAAATTATAATATAAATCAATCTATTTCTACTCCAATTTTCAACATATCACAATTTACTTGATTTTCTTGCAGACTCCTTTCTTATACTCACTCAGAGCATTGATGAATAAATTGATTTGTATATTAAGGATAATAACACATAACAAATTTCCTTCATTTTTAAGATGACAATTAAAGCCTGGTGATCGAAGAAATTTTTATTTTTATTTCATACTATGATTGGGTGAATATTTTATTACGGAATTGTCCTTGAAATATACAAACCATTCGACAATACAGGCTTCCGAGTATCCTTACGCAACTATCACTAATAGCTAATAGTATTTGTTCGGACGTCTTAATTGCAGTAGTCGAGCAGCAAATTAACGTTGGAATACCATTTTTTTGCTTTGTAAGCTGACCTCTAATGACCAATTCAGATGAAAACAAAAATCCATCCCCTCTTTAAGGAGGTCACTCATCTAAAGAGAATATAGTACGTAGTCAAAATCGATTTAGTGCAAACCACAAACGCCGATGAATTCTTTATATACGTCACACTAAACATGCATGCTACTATCATAAAATCACAGCTTTAAATATTATAGACCCTAGTGCATGTATTTTACTATTTTTCTAAACGTCGATAACATTTTCACTATAAGTCACATCGTTAAATGAAAATCAAAAAACGTTGGTAATATACAAGTACATGCATCACAACACATGTTTGATCCGTACAAAAGCATTTGAAACATTTTACATTGATCTTTAAATATTTTCTAAATTTTGGTATGAATCCTTAACTGATGAACACAATTTATGATCAATAAGACGTACAAATGAGTATTGAAAAAGGCTTCACACGAAACATGAAATGAAAAAATAAAAATGTTATCAACTACTAAATTACCAAATACAGTCAAAACTACCTAAATGAAATCGTTTCTGCAGTTCCATGTACTCAGTTTTATGAAGTCTTTTTTACCAGAACTGTTTTATACAGGTTGCACAGCACTTGTGGGGTTCAAAAAAGGCTTGTATATATTTTCCGTGTTAATACACACAGTTCACGATAAAGGATAACAATTATAATTTCAGTTTCTGATCATTTGCATTCTACTTCATCTTAAACAAATGTATACAAAAACAATTTTCTCTGAAAACTTTTTCAAACATAGCTTAAAACCAAATTTGTTTTATAGTAGTAGAATAAGTATAACAAACATATGGCAACCTAATTAAAAATAGATGTTGAAGAGAGTTAATCTTACGTGAAGGTGCATCGCATCAACAGTTTCGAATTTAAAAGTGTATTATGCAAGCACCTTTGACGTTTTCTGTTAAAAACACGTAATTTAGTATCTAATAGTGTCGTTTCATTCACATGGACAACTGTATTACATCAATCCTAGGTTTTACTACCGCAAATATATTTCCTTGATTCATCAATTTCTAACGAATCAACCCGGTCACAAATACACATTTCATGATTTCAGAATTTAAACAAAATTGGTTTACGAATAAAAAATAAGTTACGTTGTAGTACGATTGGTTCGTTTTGAGTGAAAGCTTCACCGGGCGTTCCCAAAAGCGCATGCAAAAAAGTACCTATTTCTTTCGTAAACCAAAAACTTTAACATCTAAGAATCTCATTTGTTTAATATCCAACATACGATCAGAACTTTCGAAAGAAGAACGTTAAACAAGAACGTTGTTATGTTACCATAACACCGTTCATGTTTCTGGCGTTGTGATTGGATGAGCTCATCTGTACTTTGTAAACAAAGAAATATAAAGCTTCCAGGACAAATAGTGATACTCTCATTGAACCTGCTTTGTTAGTATCATCTGATTCGTAAATTATACAAAAATCAGTTTAAAGTCGTGAACGAGAACAAAATCTGATTGGCATACTACCACACCCTATAACGATCAAACAATTATGATGTGTGCATCGCTAAAAATGAATTGCAAAAAAGTATTATTATACAGGACACACAGAGTTTGATGGTGTATTAACGAAAACGTGACGTAGTAATGAGTTATACAAATACCAAGACAACTGTCCATATACAACGAAAAATTAAAGGTTCAGAAAATTATGCAGGCTTATAAACAAATCATTTATTTGAGGTAACGCATGTCATATACACAAGAAAAGAAATAAGTATATGTTTTTGCGTTTTTTTTTAATTTAATTTTATTGTTGTTGTTGTTGATATGCATCACAAACTTAGTACAGTTTCGTATAAGTGTCGGGTGTAAAAAAACGAACTATGATGTTTCTTGACGTTGTAGTCTATTGAATTGATTTAATGAATAAAGCACGTCTAGATGACATGGATTTGACCTCCATATAGCAACAAAGCTGTAAAGTGTACGTTAAAGTTGATAGAGGTAGAGATATATGTCTTTTAAAGGTTCGATTCCAACGTCGTGTCGCATAGCAATTGATAGTTTATGAGCAAAATATGGGTCGCCGATTTAGAGTGCTACAGGAAGAGTAGTTAATTGTCACAGTAGCGGACGTCCGCGAATTACGCCATGTCGAGTTCGCCGCATACGTCTTGTTCATCTTTGAAACTGATTTCAACAGCATCAGATCGATATAATTTTGATTTTCATAGCTTTTCAATGTGTCAAAAGGAGATCTAAAAATTGCTTAGGGGTGTCCAGCTGATGCAACGTCCGTGCATTGGCTCGCCAATAATACCTTATAGACAACGTTGAATGCAATGGCTTCTTGTAGAGGGAAAAATAGCTTATGTTTAAACCAATGGAGAAACTAATTATTCACTGACTAATCCGGGTTTACATTGTTTTGGCCAGGAATTCAATATGTGCGTATTTTTTTTAGATTCAGGAAACACAAAGCACGCTTCTTTTAAAGATAAATAACAGTCTTAATGCTTTGGCGTGTGCAAGCAGCAATCGAAGCTTGTGGGGGCAATACATGGAATTGTATTTTAAAGACCCGGATAGGATACTCTTATTTTGGCATGGTTGATACAAGCATAATAAAATCAGAAATAAAGACTTATCCTAATTGTCTGAACAATAAAATAATATCTCGTCTTATGTCAGAGACATTAAGCAAAATGAATAACATTAGTCGCCAAGTGATGAACAAAGCAGTATTGACCTGAAACTATTATTGATACATCTAAAACTTTTTATAACAACTAGTCTAAGTGTTTGCATGGAATTAAAAAATAGCATCATCGGTAATCATAATTATTATTAATAATCTTATCGGTATATATGTAGTAATTGTTTATTACATCTTGCTTGAGGAATTCAAGTTAAAGACAGATGAATTGAAAACATTTTATTTCCAAATTTGTTGACATCGATGTAAACGTACAAAACGTATTTTCTGAAAACCTTATTTGACTAATATTTCAAGTATTAATTCGAATCAGGAAATCGCAACTCAATTTTGAGGAACGAGAAATTTTTATTTTAGTGACATCCGCTCATTCATTATTCATAAGTTTTTTTTTAATGTATTATTTAAATTCCATTTTACTAAGTGATATTAAATTTAATGTCACAGACAAGAAAAAAAACCAATCTGCTAGACAATGCAGCAAGATTGAATTTGTTGATTTAATTGAAGCGATTTCATCTAAACGCCAACAATAAAATAAACAATTTTCACATTTTATTGATGTTGACAATTTTAAGTCAATTGTATTTAAAAATGTTGGTTTTTTGTATTATGTATATGATAACTGGGAGGTTTTTTTCTGTTGCATTTTAATACCTGATCTCATGTTGATATGTGTTTAAGGATAAATTCGAAACTGCTTCATCTCTTTATTGCGTTTCAGTATATGCAACACAACCCATCATGACAATATTAGATTTACCTGTGCAATCTTCACAATACTAAAACTTAAAAATGTAAGAAAAGTTGTTTTCACGGACCACAGTTGTGCAATTCGTTTAAAACTGAAGTTGTTTATTTTCGACACAAATCTATTTTATAACTAGTGCTGATTGTGTTTGGATGCCAACACAGAATGTCTCCCAAATGAATCCGGATTGTCACTATAATGTTCAGCATGTTGAAAATACACATTTTTACTAAGATAATGCAATGTCTTTTATAATGACCCCCGTTTCCATGAAAACGGCAGCCATTATGAAAATTCCAAAGGTGGATTGCCAAACTTCAGGTTACCCATAACATTTTCCCAAAGTTTCGTATTGATTGCATCTCAGAGAAAATGTGCGGAAATGATTGAGCGGAAAGAAAAAAGAAGAAGAATAAAAATCGCCCAAAATCCCCATGGATAGTATTTCATTCAAATAAGTACATTAAATTATGCCTTGAAATCAAATTTCGTTGAAATCGGAAAAAATTGACTTTTTCATGCATCAAAATGGCCGCCATTTCGAAACAGAAGTCAGGGGACCATAATCTACCTATATACCAAATTTCGTCGAAATCAGATTACGCTTAAATTTTTTTAGTTTTTAGGCCGTGGTGTTTGGAAGGCGGCCATTTTGAAATTTCAAAACTGATATGCACAACTAGGAACCATAAACATTCACTATGCCAAGTATCATAACGGTCGTGAAAAATTCCGGACAATGTAGTGATCAATAAAAAAAATTATAATAATAATTAAAGATTTTCGTGTTGGGGTGTGTGCCAACCCACAAGTCGCCCGAAAGTCCCATGGATAGTATTTCATTCAAATCATTACATCAAAATTTGCCTATAAATCAAATTTCGTTGAAATCAGACAAAGTTGACATTTTTATGTAGTAAAATGGCCGCAATTTTGAAACCGGAAGTTGGACAAAAATTTTTTAAGTAGTGGCACACTCAGGGGACCCCAATCTATCTAATATATACTAAATTTCATCGAAAATTTTTAAACGCTTAAATTTTTGTTATTTCAATGCCGTCTCGATATTGTTTAGAGGAAATTAGTGACATTACTAAATATAAATGCGGAAACATTTTCTCCGGGAATTTTCACGAACAAACAAGTGGATAAATGCAAAATAATTTAACGAACTAAGAGCTGTCTTGGATACCAAGGCGTTCAATGCCTATGAACCACAGATTATTAAAGCTTATCAATCTACAAATGCCTATATTTTTGCCAATTAAAATTCTCCTTTTAAAACTGTAGATTACAAAAGGGATTGCTATTTAACGTTTCTCTAAGAAAGTTATAAAAACACATGATCTGTTACAGCTCATTAAATTTCTTTCTCGTAATAACAAGTACCATTTGTGGAACTTGCAGTCTGTTACGTTTGATCCTAAATATTAATTAATTTAAATGATTAATTAGGAAAACAATGCGGCAGCTTTTGTACATTTCGGATATTGTAGGTTTGTTGACGTTTTATTCACATGTGAACTATTTTATGCAACAACGTTCAGAAGCTGCATCACGTTGGTTTTTTTTAATTTCTATTTACGCTGTTGAATATGTACGATACTTCCAGCAGCTCCAGCGTTTGGTGTGAACATTTCACTACTTATTCTTTATTCTAGATCCTGCTATTCGTACTCTGATTTTCTAAACCGCTCACTGCTGTTAAACCACTGAAACAAGGGTTGTACCTAGTATGATTGTAACCCTCCAGACGTTTATGGTCGTTATCATGACTTAATTGATCTTCATGGGAAATCAATCACTCAAATACGATCGGACATTTTCGCTGAATCATAGGCAGTCTTTCCTATTCCTGAGTTTCCTTTTTGCTAGACATGGCAATGAGTAACTCGGCGGGTGCCTAATTAGAAGCAGGCACTGCTCACTCGTTCCGATCACTTGAGTGCACCCATGGTTTTTCTTGGATTCGTGTTACTCATTTTTTGTTTTTTTGTTTTTGGTTTTTGTTTTGCGTTATATGTTTGTCTATATCCGGACTTGTATCAGTTAATACAACGACTTTAAGGGTAGGACCACCATTATTTAGCTCTTCGGCTATATAAAATTAGTTGATTTTTCCTGAACATTTTACCTTTGTTTCAAATAAATAGTGCATGTCATCCAATGACTCACATAATTTTTATCTCTAGTACACATCAGTTAAACTTCATCCTCAAGTTTTCTGAATTATACAGCTTTCCAAAAATAAAAGTTTGTTCCAATATCTATGGTTCAAAAGTTATTATTATAACAGTGAGCAGCTATTTTTAAATAGCACTACTTTTACGTACAAACTCAGGACTGGTTCCCGGTATTTGGTGGTCCTACACCTAAAGGAAGTTGTTTTGTTCAGCAAATTAAATAAATTTTTTCCTAGTCTTAGATTTATGTTATTCAAAGCAAATTCTAAAAATTTTGTTAATTCCATTAAGCGGTTTTCAATAAATGCATGAAAACATACAAAGATCTCACATGCGCATTATCATGAAAAATGAGCTTGGTGATCAAGAAATGCATTATTCCTTAATTTTCAATTTCTTTGTTACAGATGTAAATGGCAAGCTTGGCAATATACATCCAACACAAATGAACTTATTTCACACATAGAAAGGCACTAATTACATAATTTTATCATAAATTTTGCATTTTGTTAGTTTATATCACATCCCCCCTTTTTTCCAAAGTGAGATTCTGGGTGCCTTCAAACTTTTGAAATAAGACTTTTATCTCTTGAATACATTTCAATTAAGACAAATAGTATAAACTGATCTAATTATGCATCTAGTCCATCCTGGGAAAGTTTTTGAGTTCAAATTAAAATTTATTGATATTCAGTTGTACTGTATTTTGGAGATGTACATTAATAGTTTGTAAACTGAGACTTAAATTTTATTAATTTCAGTTCAGGTCACTATTTCTTTAAGCTTAATAGTCAAATGAACATTTCTTTACTAAAAAAAACCATCTTAAGTACAAACTGCCATACAAAGAAACAAAATTATATCTTGCTTTGGCATGAAATTGCAAAAATTGGCAATTTCCCATTACCGCTCATTTTTAAGGAATTTTTGACAGAAGTACTATCATCTCAAGGCCCGATTATCTTAACAAGTACAAGTATTGCATGTGGTTACTAGTTTACTTACAAATTTACCCACAGCAAGCATCAGATTAGAAAATAAATACTTTTAGTATTAAACCATGCCAGCAATGTAACCGACTTAAGCCGCAGGTGTAAAATTAACAAATTCATCTTAAATACTATTTTTCTGCATACTAGATTGTCTACAAGTTCTAATTTTATACATTTTGACCCCTTCTGCTACTTGGCTACTACCTCTACTAGGGGTAGGACCACCATTGTTTATCGCCTCTTCGGCTATATAAAATTAGTTGATTTTGAATTTTTCTGAACATTTTACCTTTGTTTCAAATAAAGAAATATTCCTGTCACTTGACAACATGTAATCCCTAAGTATTCTCTCAAAATTTCAGGACCACTTTCATTGCATATAAGAATGAACGACCAACCGGAAGTCAACACGGTGAAAACATCTACTTTCACTTTCATGTTTAGTCCCAAAATAGTGTATGTCATCCAATGACTCACATAATTTGTATCTTTACTACACATCAGTTAAACGTTATCCTCTTGCTTCCTGAATTATTCAGTTTTCCAAAAATACCAAGTTTGTTTCAATATCTATTATGGTTCAAAAGTTATATTTTATTCAACTGTGTTTGATTAAAATCTGATTAACGGCTAATATTTCCGGATTTATACCATGAAATACTTGTAATTTTAATAATTTAATAAATTATATCGAGACGGATTTGAAACAATCGAAGAATATATGTCGTGAATATGCCAGTTGTGTTCATTTTTTTCTTGATTTGTCAGATTTGTCTATTATCTTCAATTTGTGTGTGTACTATCCTATACATACAATTTTTTATTTGTTGGATAACAACAGGAAAGCTCATTTCAAACCAGATTGAAATAATAATATAGGTAGAAGACACTAAATTCAAATCATCTAATTTTGTTCACTTTTGAATGCGCATAGCTATTTAATCTTAAAGATAACTTAACCAACAGCACATATATCCAGAATTTTTTTTGTTTTACATTCCATGTCCAAGTATTCTCAAAATGTAAAACCTTCAAAGAGAAAACAAGCTTCCGGGGTATACCCCACAATGAAAATATCATTAAGAAAAATCTTGGATTCAAGGTCAATGTAGTCAATGTGATATACAATATCATGAACACATTTGAAAGAGCAAATTAAATCTCAAAATTGTCCCAATATTTACACTTTAGACAAATATTAAATTATTAAAACCCTTGTCGTAGTTTTCAATACACCACAAGTTGAACAGGACTATTTTGCTTCAAGAATTATTTCTTATGGATGTTTCTGAAATGGGATTTTGTCCTAATTAGCGTATTGATACCTGTATGTAAATCTATAATTTGTAGAGTCAAAGTGTTACCACAAATATAATTGGCAAATAGCCTGTTACATAAAACATTTTGGAGAATGAGGACTAACACACTCAAAGACTGTTAAGACAGTTATAAAAGAATGCTGGATTTAGATAATCGCCCTATGATTAGTTCTGTTTTGAATCATATGAACAATCATGTAGATATATTTGTAACCCCAAAATTCCTCAATTTTGATTTTTTTATATCATAGCTAGACGTTCTATCGATGAGTCGAAAGAAATGGCTGTCCTTTGGCAAATAAGTAGAACTTTAAATGCCAATAAATGTCACCTGTTTTCGGCATCATGCAATTACGCATTCATATCTGTGACATTTTTTCTTTTGAACTAAGCGAAGAACAAACTATCGAAATTAACGCAAAAAATGCTAAACAGAAAAGAAGACGAGACTAATTTCACATTTCCTGTATAAATTTTGTGGTAAAACTGGACGCTTACCTGTTATGTAATTAATAAAACCCGATATTTTGTCCGGGGTCACACTAGAGACCAGTCATCCACTGTACCGAGAAGCCAGATAGCTCCGGAAGGATTCCCACCACTGTGAAGTAGACATCAGACAGAAGAGACCTCAAGATGCCATTCTGTCGCAGATAACCAATTTAGGATATTATCAGGTATATGTGCATTACACGTAGTCCCTTGTCTCGACCCATAGCCCCCATCCGTAAGATAACTAACCGAGTTACACAAATGTGGTGACGAGGATTTTTTAGGTGGAAATAAGGCGGGTTTTGAGGGTGGCTCGTCACGGATTTTATGGGAATCCATCGATTTCAACTTTAGCACGAAGCTAAGTTATTTTGGGTATCGTAAACAATGTTTATAACACACATACATTTTAACACACTTTGCGTGAATTTTTGGTGCCAAAAATTTTGTTGTTAGTTTGTCTGTAGTGTCATATTGTATTGTCAGATTTATTAGTATTTATATGTTTGTTTGTTTGATGGTGTTTAACGCCACTTTCAGCAGTTTTTCAGCTATATAATGGCGTCCAGTTTTTATTGGGGGAGGAAGCCAGGAGAAAACCCCCGACCTGCGGTAGGATATTATTTATATGTTGCAACTATTGGTATGTTTTGTTGTTTGAACATGTTTTATCTGTGTATTGGTTGATATATTGTATGTTATTAATAGTGACTTTATTTACAATTTAATTGAGAAACTTTTGATAGAACTTTAAATTCCACCTGAACATTTTGATAGATGTTTGTGGCACTATTTAAATAGATTTTTGTCTGATTTCACTTAAAACTTTTAATAAATTTTAAGTATTTAATAGTCACATATTACTGAAGATCTGTTTAATGACAGAACTGTGTGTGAATATTTAGTTTACTTATTATAACAAGCAATTTTTACTAACATTCACAAACTTATATTATTTACCATAAGATAGTTATAACTAATGTCAACATTTATTTTTTTTAATTTGTACCTTCAGTAAGTGTAGGGTCACTCAGGCATTTCAGTTCTGTCAGTCTGTCTTAGATTCTCTAGTTGTGCTGGTGTATGTGTGTTGACATAGTCAGTTGATAGGATATATAATCATATATTAACTTATAATCAGCAATCATAAGTTGAAATAGTATACTATTTGTTTAATGTGTTACTTAGTTCCATAATATTTACTACAGTAGAAATCTGATGATGATATCACATACCAAAGTAAGAGATAAATTATTTAGTATTTACTGCATTGTTTATCTAGATTATTATTATATTGGGTGTCGATAAATGATTTTTACATATACAATTTTGTTGTTGTTGTACAACATAATATAGTTTTCTTTTAGTATTTCTCATTTTTGTAGCACACTACCTGAGCTTACATATTTACATTATGTGATAGTGTGGAGTTTTATATTGTGTAATATATTTGACTTTTGGATCTTGTTGTTCGTCGGTTTTCTTTGCAATTTTTCATATTGATAGATTGTCATATATAGCAGATGTTTGCTGATTAGTAAAAATCTTTGAAATTGTATTACATTGTATATACAGAGTAGATATAATTGATTTTCTCCCTTGATGTATATTTGAATTGTTTTGAAAAGACCTTGAACAATATTTTCAGTATCCAGACCAGAAGTCATAATTAGTGTAACTAATTAACACTAATTTATTCTTTTTATTTATTGATAGATAGTAAACTGTTTGATTTGTTTATTGTAAATTCTGCATAGTTCAGTTATAATTTAGATACTTATTGAATTCTCTTCCTTTATTTTTATTCAGATATTTTGTTTCTATTATAAACACCCTTTCTTAATAAAAAGTTAATTTTGCGTTGGTCCTATTTTTTTTCTTTTGTACTTATTTCTACATTTGTTTTGCAGTTCGTTTTTTATTTGTACAGGTTAGATTTATATACAGTATGGCTATATGCGTTAGCTACTATGTAATGAGTTTGTAGAATATATCAATAAATATTGAATGTGCAGGTGGAGCAGGCATCCATATTTGGGATATTTATAGGCCAGGTTCATCATTCCAAAAACCAAAAAACCAGCATTAATTACATTTATCTACTTTTTATCATACCCGATAGCCAGTACAACCCAACAGTACTACTGCTTTCACATCAATGACAATGCCATGGAATCTTCCATTCCGAACTACACAAAAAAAAACAAATCATCGAGAATAGAAATCGTTTGGCTTTGGTTAGATCTCCAGAACGTGAGAAAATTACTAACTTACCGAATACTGAAACTACAATTTACGATTATTGTATATTAAATACCGTAAAAGCCAATGTAACTCAACATTACTTACATCAACAGCTCAGATACAGGACTTTGATATTACTCCAACATTGCATCAGTACAGATATAACAAAAACAACATGATAACTATTGAGATCATTAGAGCTATTCCAACGAGGGCTATACTCTGCGAACTGCAACCAGTGACCATTAAAGAGACAGTAAATAAAAATTGCCGATGAGGCTAACACATTTTCACTGTTAAAGTCAATGAAGTATAGAAGAGTGACTTAACTGAAGAAGAATTTTGGCAAGGAAAAGACCATTTAAACATATTGTTTTAAAGAGACAGTGACATAGGCGATACAAAGAGGGTTCAGCATAGGCTATATCTCATAGATGATAAGTCTTCTAGGCAACCATACCGCCGCATACCATAAGCGATGTATGACGAAGTGCGTTCTCTTCATAGACAGCTACTTAATAACAACATCATTGGCCATCCCATTTACCATATGTGGATTATCGTCAACTAAACACCAAAAAAGGAAGGATAGTTATGTTCTAGCTACAGGAACTACACATACTGTCAGTAGTGGACATGAAATCTGGATATTATCAACTGGAAATTGAAGATAAATACCGAGAAAGAACACATGGTTTTTATGAATATAATTGTTTACCTTTTGGCTTAAAAAATTTCTTGGATACATGGAAGTAATAGATTTCAAAAAATATGCTGCCTATTCATTGACGATATTATTATATTTGATAAATCATATCAGTTACATCTGAGGAACATCGAATTATTATTGGTGTAAGGAAGTGAAAGTTCACTTCCGGGTTCTTTTATAGATTAGCTAGATCTGTATTTAAATTTATTATAGAGCAAAACAAAAGAACATATTTACAAAACAAAATCAAAACCTTTTATACCTCAAACTCACCACGCTACTCAACATACAGCTATTTGACGAATTACAACATACAAAACTAATATATAAAAAACTATAAATAAAGTCAGTCCATCTCAGTCTTAAATTTATCACATAAGTTTTTCATTCCAAATTTGAAATTCTTTTCAAATTGTTGTCAATACTATATCCAAATGTTTTGTATTATGTGATTCAACAATATCGCTATTCCTGTATACTGTCCACATATTAAACCATCCTAAAAAGTAATAAACAAATTGCTCAGTCTATATAACAAAATTTCACAAAATATTGATCATAAATATTTGTTTTCCAAATCTTCAACACCTGATACAAATTACATGTACTCCCTGCATGCTATTTAATACGGTAGATTGACGCTAAATATAAGACTGTCTGTACTTTTTCACAAATATGATTGTTATAAAAGAAAATAGTGGTCCGATCGACAAATTAAACGTCATGGACACTCCAAATCATGTTAAAATCATTGAGGGAAGTCAAATATAGGACATATGGTATCTGAGCAAGGAATTAAAGGAGTTACTGACAAGATTAAGATTTTAACATCATGGCCAAAACCATAAACACTTATTAAGATTCATGAAGTTAGGCCGAGTCAATTTACGCGACAGTTTCAACATTTTAGACTGATTGAGGGAGTGATATGCAGAGAAACCATTATATATGTCGAGATCAAGAACCAGCTTGTTTAACCTCTTGTCACGTTCCAACAGTATTATAGCCGATTTAAAACCATGAACAACAGATCGTTTCTATTGGCTTGTAAGACACAGAAGATTGGATAGACCAGTGTTCATCACTAGTGAAATTTACAGTTACATACCTTATGGAATTAATGGCTATAGAATACTTGTCTCTTTAAAAATCAAAAAGCTTCTACCAAAATATACTTATAATAACCTATCACTACACCAGATATGCACAATCGAACCTGACTCGAAATCAAACTTCTGAAACAACTGCAGACGCTATGTTTAATGCCTTCGTTGTCCACTTCGAAATTCCACGACGCCTGCAGTCAAATTTTTGAACAAAAGTTCATTAGAGAACTGTATAAAGTATTGGGAATGGAAAAAGCAAGAACCACTTGTTACCATCTTAGTAGAAATGGCATGGCCGAACGATTTGACATGACATTGCTCGATATATTCGGATGATTAGAGAATCACCATAAGCTCATTGGAAAAACTATAAAGTAACATTCGGTACATGCATATGATTGCACTAGAAATGAGTCAACTAGTCAATTACCACATACGATAATGTACGGACGTAATCCGAGATTGAAAATTGATGTTGCCTTTAGTCTGAAAAAAGATTTCCCACCGAACTTACAAGAGAGAGAACGGAACTGCTAGACGACGAACATTACACAGAAATTAAAATGGTACCCATAAGTTTTATTAACTAGGTTCACTAAGCCATCAGCCATTTAACAGATAGAGAGGCTTATTGATGATTCAAATTCAGAATCGTGTGATTTTGTCAAAATTCAATTATGTTGTACCCATAAGCAAAGGGCATGATGATTGAGGAAGCTAAGACTATTTTAGCGATTTTAAAGGCTCGTACCCAAATATAAATATACAATGTCGTTAGCCATCACAATGCTGCTTGTTCAAGAAGAAATAAATTTTACATTTAGAAAATTATCAGAACTGCTATTAAATTAACACTCATTTACTATTGATCAAGTACCTGTCAAAACAGGAACAAGCAGCATTTTAAAAGTCAATTGAATATAAATTGTAGGTATAACAGGTAATAAACAAAAAAGTGGATTGGTTAAACGTTTGCGTATGGGCGAGTTAACAATATTGGAACTATTTTCAGGACGAAATCAAGTTAACAAACAATAAATGAACGGAAAAAGGAGTGGGATAACGTAAACATAATTATGACTGCCACTGGAAAAGGTATGAAGTAATAGGTAATGTGGAGAATTGAACCTTCTGTGGCTGCCCAACAAAACATTCTCCTTTTCCAAAAGTGGTCGTTATCATGCAAGGAACGTTGCACACTCCAAACAGGTCACACGCTACGGTCCCGGGTCAAGCTTTCCTAGTAACATCTTTCCGACGCAGGAAGAGCTGCTCAGCAATGCAAGTTGAGCATCAGAACATCGCAGTATGTTTCTTTTTAAAAGATAAAAGCACTTCTTCTTATAAGTCTTATCAACAAATCATATCGCCGCATCGATTTATACCCGGTTTTTCCTCTCCACGTGACCATTTATCTATAGTTTCTAAGAAGGTGTTGCCCTTGCCGTTAGTATCTGCAGCAAATAACACGCACTGATTTAAACAGTGAGCATTCAACGTTAATGTCCCGATCCGTAAAATCTGGAAAAATACCCAAATCTGGTAAAAGCTCAACGATTCCTGCTCTTGCCGTCACCTCGGCGGTTGGCGACGGTAGTGGAATACATTCTGTCCATTTGGTGTACTGTTGCAAAATCATTGAAATGTATTCATTCCCACTTTTGTCTTGGGTAACGAACCAATAAAATCTAGGTGTACACGTTCCATCGCTGCACCCGCATGATATGGTGTCATCTGACATTATTTCGCCTATCTGTTTGGTTTCTTATTTTTACAGTATTACTTGCAAGTAAAATCAGTTTCTGATTTCCTTTGAAATTACGTTCCGTTCTGACAGTAACTTATGGCAAAGGACCAATATTTCCACCCTCAGCCCTGCAGGGACATCTAACCTTGTTCCTGCTAGCTCTGTCTTGGGTTTGTTCCTCGGTATTTCTTCGTCATCAAAGTAAAACATGTAATTGTTAACATAGTAATTTGGCTGCTGGAGGAGCCAAAAACAATAGATTTTTAGGTGGTTCCTTCTGATTCTTTAACCAGTCTAAACGATTATCAAGTCCGAATCAGCAGCTTGATTGTGCCGTCTTAATTTTCTCATCCGTGAATCCACTTAGTGACAATCCTTCAATCTATGACACTGCAGTCACAGATTGAAGGATTTATGTGTAGAAGTTTTGGGTTCAGTTCAAGTGAGACATTTCAAGATCAATATTTTATCACTTGTTGACGTCATTTATATTGACACTCAATGTCTAAGGCCATTCGTTGGTCAGTCTGTGTCTAAATTTGTGACAAAAACAACGTCATCTGTATCGTTGCATAATCTTCTAGACGTATAATATTTTTTGTTGTTGTAGCGTCATGTTTGTCGATCCGATACTTAATAAGCTTACTTGTTGGTAGATTTCTTTAGACCGTTTATATATATATTATATATATAGCGGATTTGGCCGAGGGGTCCAGACCGCTGGACATTGTGCAGGCGAATTAGTGCCACAGTGTCACAACAGTGTGAGTTCGAATCCCGCTGAAGGTAAGCAAAAATTTGATAGTATTAGTATTATATATATCTATATATATATATATATACGTCTGCAAATTAAGCCCAACACTGTTTGAATTAGATTTTTAACACTGTCAAATTTTGCTCTCCCTCAGCGGGATTCGAACTCACACCGTTGTGACACTGTGGCACCAATTCGCCTGCACTATGTCCAGCGGTCTAGACCCCTCGGCCAAATCCGCTATATTAAAATATAGCTTCATTAACCGGGGTGAATCTTAGACATAGACATAGTACATGTGTACTAGCGTGTGACGATGGAATTTTCGTAACCAATACATATTAATTTGACAGTAATCTAATTCAGCATTTTTGTATATATTATATAGGATGACAAAGTTACTTGTCATGCAGTCACAGTAAGTAAATTATATACAAAAATGCTGAATTAGATTACTGTCAAATTAATATGTATTGGTTACGAAAATTCCATCGTCACACGCTAGTACACATGTACTATGTCTATGTCTAAGATTCACCCCGGTTAATGAAGCTATATTTTAATATAGCGGATTTGGCCGAGGGGTCTAGACCGCTGGACATAGTGCAGGCGAATTGGTGCCACAGTGTCACAACGGTGTGAGTTCGAATCCCGCTGACGGAGAGCAAAATTTGACAGTGTTAAAAATCTAATTCAAACAGTGTTGGGCTTAATTTGCAGACGTATATATAAATATTTGATATTAACCCTGTATTTCTGATGTTTCAGAAATCCGCTGGATAGATATATTATATGGTTGTCACAATACTTAGACGTTTGTATATAATTTACTTACTGTGACTGCATGACAAGTAACTTTGTCATCCTATATAATATATACAAAAATGCTGAATTAGATTACTGTCAGATAAATATGTATTGGTTACGAAAATTCCATCGTCACACGCTAGTACACATGTACTATGTCTATGTCTAAGATTCACCCCGGTTAATGAAGCTATATTTTAATATAGCGGATTTGGCCGAGGGGTCTAGACCGCTGGACATAGTGCAGGCGAATTGGTGCCACAGTGTCACAACGGTGTGAGTTCGAATCCCGCTGAGGGAGAGCAAAATTTGACAGTGTTAAAAATCTAATTCAAACAGTGTTGGGCTTAATTTGCAGACGTATATATAAATATTTGATATTAACCCTGTATTTCTGATGTTTCAGAAATCCGCTGGATAGATATATTATATGGTTGTCACAATACTTAGACGTTTGTATATAATTTACTTACTGTGACTGCATGACAAGTAACTTTGTCATCCTATATAATATATACAAAAATGCTGAATTAGATTACTGTCAGATAAATATGTATTGGTTACGAAAATTCCATCGTCACACGCTAGTACACATGTACTATGTCTATGTCTAAGATTCACCCCGGTTAATGAAGCTATATTTTAATATAGCGGATTTGGCCGAGGGGTCTAGACCGCTGGACATAGTGCAGGCGAATTGGTGCCACAGTGTCACAACGGTGTGAGTTCGAATCCCGCTGAGGGAGAGCAAAATTTGACAGTGTTAAAAATCTAATTCAAACAGTGTTGGGCTTAATTTGCAGACGTATATATAAATATTTGATATTAACCCTGTATTTCTGATGTTTCAGAAATCCGCTGGATAGATATATTATATGGTTGTCACAATACTTAGACGTTTGTATATAATTTACTTACTGTGACTGCATGACAAGTAACTTTGTCATCCTATATAATATATACAAAAATGCTGAATTAGATTACTGTCAGATAAATATGTATTGGTTACGAAAATTCCATCGTCACACGCTAGTACACATGTACTATGTCTATGTCTAAGATTCACCCCGGTTAATGAAGCTATATTTTAATATAGCGGATTTGGCCGAGGGGTCTAGACCGCTGGACATAGTGCAGGCGAATTGGTGCCACAGTGTCACAACGGTGTGAGTTCGAATCCCGCTGAGGGAGAGCAAAATTTAACAGTGTTAAAAATCTAATTCAAACAGTGTTGGGCTTAATTTGCAGACGTATATATAAATATTTGATATTAACCCTGTATTTCTGATGTTTCAGAAATCCGCTGGATAGATATATTATATGGTTGTCACAATACTTAGACGTTTGTATATAATTTACTTACTGTGACTGCATGACAAGTAACTTTGTCATCCTATATAATATATACAAAAATGCTGAATTAGATTACTGTCAGATAAATATGTATTGGTTACGAAAATTCCATCGTCACACGCTAGTACACATGTACTATGTCTATGTCTAAGATTCACCCCGGTTAATGAAGCTATATTTTAATATAGCGGATTTGGCCGAGGGGTCTAGACCGCTGGACATAGTGCAGGCGAATTGGTGCCACAGTGTCACAACGGTGTGAGTTCGAATCCCGCTGAGGGAGAGCAAAATTTGACAGTGTTAAAAATCTAATTCAAACAGTGTTGGGCTTAATTTGCAGACGTATATATAAATATTTGATATTAACCCTGTATTTCTGATGTTTCAGAAATCCGCTGGATAGATATATTATATGGTTGTCACAATACTTAGACGTTTGTATATAATTTACTTACTGTGACTGCATGACAAGTAACTTTGTCATCCTATATAATATATACAAAAATGCTGAATTAGATTACTGTCAGATAAATATGTATTGGTTACGAAAATTCCATCGTCACACGCTAGTACACATGTACTATGTCTATGTCTAAGATTCACCCCGGTTAATGAAGCTATATTTTAATATAGCGGATTTGGCCGAGGGGTCTAGACCGCTGGACATAGTGCAGGCGAATTGGTGCCACAGTGTCACAACGGTGTGAGTTCGAATCCCGCTGAGGGAGAGCAAAATTTGACAGTGTTAAAAATCTAATTCAAACAGTGTTGGGCTTAATTTGCAGACGTATATATAAATATTTGATATAAACCCTGTATTTCTGATGTTTCAGAAATCCGCTGGATAGATATATTATATGGTTGTCACAATACTTAGACGTTTGTATATAATTTACTTACTGTGACTGCATGACAAGTAACTTTGTCATCCTATATAATATATACAAAAATGCTGAATTAGATTACTGTCAGATAAATATGTATTGGTTACGAAAATTCCATCGTCACACGCTAGTACACATGTACTATGTCTATGTCTAAGATTCACCCCGGTTAATGAAGCTATATTTTAATATAGCGGATTTGGCCGAGGGGTCTAGACCGCTGGACATAGTGCAGGCGAATTGGTGCCACAGTGTCACAACGGTGTGAGTTCGAATCCCGCTGAGGGAGAGCAAAATTTGACAGTGTTAAAAATCTAATTCAAACAGTGTTGGGCTTAATTTGCAGACGTATATATAAATATTTGATATTAACCCTGTATTTCTGATGTTTCAGAAATCCGCTGGATAGATATATTATATGGTTGTCACAATACTTAGACGTTTGTATATAATTTACTTACTGTGACTGCATGACAAGTAACTTTGTCATCCTATATAATATATACAAAAATGCTGAATTAGATTACTGTCAGATAAATATGTATTGGTTACGAAAATTCCATCGTCACACGCTAGTACACATGTACTATGTCTATGTCTAAGATTCACCCCGGTTAATGAAGCTATATTTTAATATAGCGGATTTGGCCGAGGGGTCTAGACCGCTGGACATAGTGCAGGCGAATTGGTGCCACAGTGTCACAACGGTGTGAGTTCGAATCCCGCTGAGGGAGAGCAAAATTTGACAGTGTTAAAAATCTAATTCAAACAGTGTTGGGCTTAATTTGCAGACGTATATATAAATATTTGATATTAACCCTGTATTTCTGATGTTTTAGAAATCCGCTGGATAGATATATTATATGGTTGTCACAATACTTAGACGTTTGTATATATATATATATATATATATATATATATATATATTGCATTGCGGATATGTGTCATTATATGTGTATGGAAAACGGCACTATAAAAGTGAAAAATTCCTAACATTTCATTATCATTCCTTTTTTAGCGGATATTAATTGAATGCCTAAAATACATCTCAAAATTGCTAGCTGGGCGTTTAACTACGATTAATTAATCAACACTTGCGACACATGTAACAGGACAATGGATCTTTCTGTTTATATTCTTATTGGTATAAAAGTTGAAACCGTATTTGCCATTATTCGGTCTGTAGTGACATGTACTTCATAAAAACAGTCATTTGAAGACTTTTACGGCAGACAGTAGAATGAAAAACATTCGGATATATTCAGTATTTTGGATGTTTACTTTATTCGTTTTTAAAAGGTAAATACCATTGTGTCAATCTCTGCACATCTTGCTGTCTTCAGCCATTTTTATCGTCACTAAATGTTTGTTAAAGAGATGAGTAGAATAAAGTGAAAACGTAATTAATTAAATGAAAACGCTCAAAAGGGAATGTTTGTCGTCATATGTTGTCTCTATCGATGTCCTGTACGCCGCATTCAATAAAAATGTTGGCACTTGATATTTGAATGTAACATCACTTCAAAAATTTTCCTCAAAACCAGATATATAATAAATGGTAGATCAACAGCGACTCATGGGCAAAAATATGGCAACTTTCATTTTTCGCTCAACCAAGTTTTTGTTGATGTTTGAATGACTGAACTTCTGCTATATCGCAGTTAATTATAACAATGTAACAAGGTATGCTACAACAACCATCATGTCGAAGACACAAGTTTTTAAACAGGAACGAAATATGTTTATTCTCTGGTTCGTGTTTGCTTGGTTGCAATCTTTTGAGAAATAGAAGTAAACTTCTGTTATATTATGATATAATATACTATTATATCGATCAATGTTTAGAGTTCTAGGTGCTCACTTCGAAATTGTGCTAAAAGTAGATTGTTTTTAAATTTGTTGAAAGTAGGCACTACATTAATATTATGTATTAAAAGAAATCCATACGCATACCAACAACAACATACGTTAGAGTACATGCATCGTCATCGGTATCATTGTTTACGTAGGTGGGAGTAAACCTAAAAGAGACCTAAATGAAACCAAGCAAAATGTCTAGTATATTTATAATTTTTTGCGTCATTTGTAACTGTTTACAATTTTTTTTTCATTTTGCAACATTTATTGATGTGTAAAAATACATATCAGAGAATACATTAAAGATTTTACACATTTTTAGATTCAGACAAACATATGATAAGATGGATAATTGTTTCTTTTATGTTTTAATCTAACAAATCACACTGTAAAGATACTTTTTACATTATGAACATTATGATTATTGTTTGGCGACTGTACATGTTCAATTTATTTTTATTTTAATTTGTGTCTCGCGTACATCAACATATTAAACACCTTTATTCGTAGAATAAAGTTAACAAATAAAAAAATCATGAATACTGAAGACAATATCAATTTATAAAGTAGAATCAATTCCAGCACATACAACAAAATGCATTCCACTACCGTCGGCAAATATCTTCCAAGGAAAGATGTATATTCTACTTTTAGTTTTGCGCTTCTCTGGTATCTAGTATCTTCTTAAAATAAGGTATTCACATCACATTTGTAAATTTAAACATATTTGTATTTTTCTGAGAGCCAGAAATTGTCGTTAATAATATAAAAGTCATTCCTTTGAATATGTATTCAAATGAAACAAGCTAAACAATGTTTCATTAGATTATTACCCTATTGATACCAATGCTTTATTTTCAAAAGCTCACTTGTGTTAGAAAAACAGTGTATGCCTAAAGATTATTATGTATGACCCTTTAAAATGTTACAGACATCATACAAAATACTTGATGGGATAACTATCCAATAAACATTCCAAATAACAAGCTTTCGGAAAGTTCGCCGTTTTTATATTGAAGACGATGAGCAGTAATTTTGTCTTCAAACGAAAGACGTTTCGGATCAAATCTACAAAGCTTTTGTTTGCCTTAATAATGTTTAGGCTTCCTGAAAACAACCACGAAGAAAATTAAACGGTCAATGCATTTTAATTGCTTGAAAATTCCGACTGCATAATACAAAATTCGTACATTTTGACAGTAACAAAATAAAACAGTGAACAGTAAATGTAATAATGCAGGATACAAATAAAAATGCGTTTTTCTTTTGTAAAAACCACCGAATAGATCATGTATAGATTAAGCCTAATTTTTAAAATGTCTTTATGTGTATACTAATATAAATAAAATAATTGATATAATGTTCACCACTCGATGTGTGCGTCTCTGATATTGACAATAAATGTGTTTAATTTAAGGATAGGAACGTGGTATATTATATCAGCAGCTATTATTTTCTGATTTGTTATATTTAGTTCCATACCTAATTCATACTTTTCATGCTAGTGTCAGAGCGTAGATACATGTAGATCAACGTTTTACTATCAGCTATCAAATTTCAGGGTTTTTACTATGGACTTCGGCTCAAAACACGCATAAGCAAAGATGCAAATATACAGATAAAATACAATTTTAACTGAGCTGTTGGAAGATTAGCGCAGATTTGTAATGAAAATGAGTGTAAACCGTCTAGTGTCAACTAAAATTGTGGAAGTAAACTTGAGTTTGCTTTGACGCATTTTTAATAATTTTAATAATCCGCAAAAATACAAAATCACAGGATTTGCATTGCAGTTACTACCAGTAAAATGATCAATCAATGACTCGTGTGTCATAAAAGGACATATCAGTAGCTTCCGACGAATAAAATTGAATGACGATGTTAACCTGACGTTACAAACAAATGTCGTAAACAAGAACAGAATACTAAGTGTCGTTAGAAGTGAGGACAGGGGACCCGAGACTTTATTGGTCACTGGCGAATAAAGCAAAAATGCATTCGGCTACCTTTATTATATAGGAAATGTAATGATTTCAGGATAAAATTTTATTGCCAAAAGTAAATATGAATAAAATCCCCGCACATTTTTGTTATCAGGTATATTGTATTAAGGTTGTAAACGTCTGACCCAATAACATTTAAACATCCACCATAGAGATACATTATACGTTCTTGTTTATTTTTAGAATAGCAGCCCAAAAACCATGTCCAGCAGGTAAAGGAAATAATAAGGACGGGTGCAAAGGTAAGACAGTATTAGGCAAGATGGCTATCCAGGTAAACATGATGACTGTTTAAATATTTAAAACAATCGATCTGTAATAACTGTCTGCCCATATAATTGTTGGAACATAAATACGCATTTACTTTTCATATAAGCATCGTCATTATGACTTGAAAATACTTTTTGGCCAACGTTGATACCCGCGACTTATCAATGCGGTTAAATGTACAAGGATAATAAATCCCATCGAATATTGCTATAGTTAGATCGTTATGGCGCTTGTGCCATAAAGCAAAACTTTGATTAACTTTAAACACCTTCAGAGGCTTAAGTGATATGGAATTATAGCTTATGTTAATTAACTAATTTAAATCTAACAACCAAAACAACACTGCTAAATATTTACACTACGTTTTCAAAACTACTGCAATAAGACTGTAACATCATATACATTTATTAAATGATTTTTCAATGTCATTTATCAATAACTAATTTTGCAAACAGCTGCAAAATACGTGAAAAATTCCTCACAAATAGTGCATTTGATCATTTGTCACTTGCAGGTGAATGACGTTAGTGCTACAAATGCTTAAAGTCATGAATGGGTTTACTATACAAGTAGAATTCCAAACTGTGAACAATTTGAAAAATAAATTATAAGGCCACTATCTGATTAAAGAAAAATTGTCTTATATAAAATAATTCATGCTTGTTCTTGTTGGTGTTGAATGTTCTAAACATCGATTTTTCAATGTTATTGAGTGTATATAAAGTACAGCAACCAGTTAGCAAATTTTTACAAAATTTATGAGATCAATACAAATACTATTTATGCACAGTCGTGTATGTACATTGTTTCTGGACTGAAATGCAGGCTGGATTTTCAAAAAATACTACAAACACATTGGAAGATGTGTCTTAGTTTTTTTAGACAATTGAACATATCTATGACTCCGAGTTTACTACGTTTTACATTTACGTGCTGATGATGGACCAGCATCTAATAATTTTTGGATTGACTTGACCGGAATTAACCTCAAGTGCTCCATCACTTCAGATAGAAACTCTTCAAACTAAACTACCATGTATAATAGATAAATGTGAACGTTTGGAGATACTCTCCACTCCTTCAACAATGTCACTAATCGTAGTTTTCCACATCGGGAGTTTGTAACCTATGTCATAAACTTTATTAAAAACAGCTACAACCATTCAGTGTGTAATGTTTTGGTAAAACATTACATATACTTATTCTGAAAGAGCACCTCAAATCTCCTTAGTCACCAAGTCTTGAGTGTGGTTTGAACTTGATAACTGTTGATAGCGTCTGCGTTAGACGTCTTTTATTAAAACAAAGTTTTGGGAGATTTATTGTTTTTGCACCGTTTCTTATTTGTATTATTATTATTATTATTATTATTATTAAGGCTTTCCACTTTCCAGTGGAAAGACTTATTGCATTTTGTCTGTTTCCTATTATTAAGGCTTTCCACTTTCCAGTGGAAAGACTTATTGCATTTTGTCTGTTTCTTATTATTATTAAGGCTTTCCACTTTCCGAGTGGAAAGCCTTCTTGTTATTCTTCTGTTTCTTATTATTATTATTATTATTATTATTCTTATTTTTTTCCGCCAAGTTTTCTTTTCCCATTATAAATTTTGTTTCGCGACATGTCGTAAAGACATTTTGTACTATGGATGTATAAGACATTACGCTTTCGCAGTTGACCCTGTCACACCGAACACTTGTTCTTTACGGAGTTATCTCCCCTGTTACAGAAAAGCTTGTGTGCAGATAAACTATGAAACCGTAGAAGATTTCGCAATAAAAGTTGTTGCAAAATGGTCAGCTATGGATTGCGACAATTTGTTACATATCGCGCAAAGTATTTTGACGACTCCTTGTAGGAGTTATTTCCCCTTATTTATTGGAAGTAAAATTTGTACCATTGTAACTCATGAACCAGAGGTGATATAGACTAGATATTTCACAGTTGGTCATCATTGACCTTGACCTTGAAAAAGGTCACAAGGTCAAAGGTCAAGGTCATGTTCTAATTTTTGACCCTTGGTTGTGTGCAGATCTCCTCCTTTACTATAATAGATAGAGAACTGAAACCTTTACCAAAATGTGTATCATATTGAGATCTTGAATCGTCACTTTTTTTATTTGACATTTTTATAAGAGTTATCTCCCCTAGACCAATAAAATGTATTGTGAATTGCATTATATCACTATATCTCAGTAACTATAACAGATATATATATGAAACCTTATATCATTGGTCATCATTGACCTTGACCTTGAAAATGGACACAAGGTCAAAGGTCAAGGTCACGTTTGAAATTTTGGCATTGTCTTGTCATCGCTATTACTTTGAAACGGTAAAAGATAGGCTATAAGTTATAATGGATAAAATGTTGGTCTCATAAAGGCGCAACTTTTTTCTATTTAGAGGGAAAGGATCCGGCTTCATCTTATAGGAGTTATCTCCCATTACAACCATTGATAATTAGTTTTTCATTAATTACTTATCAACTATTGATAATAGAGGCATGGGGTCTTCACTATGGATCATTAGGACCCTTGACCTTGAAAACAAATACAAGGTCAAAGGTCAAGGTCATTTTCAAATTTTTTGTATATATTATAAGTAGTCATATCTTAATGACTTTAAGAGATATTGGCATAAAATCTTCAATGTTGATCACTGTTGACCTTCAGCATGGTCAAGGTCATGCTGTAAAAGTCAAGGTCAAAGTCCTTTATAAATGTTTTTCATGGTACTATGTATTTTGAATGGCTTCTTCTTTTAATGCTTTTGCCTATAAGTAATATTTACGTAGATTAAAAGATCAGTTGTCAAGGTCATTCAAGTTTTCTTACGTCCTATTTAATGACCTTTCTTATTTTTAAAGATATCTAAATAGTTTTTTAATAATTTTTGTTCTTATTAATTGCTATAGACAAATTACGTATGTTTCTTAGCTTTTTGGTTTCAAGGTCATTTATTTAAGGTCTTCTTTTGAAGTGGAAAGCCTATTAATCGTTCTTTAGAACGATTGAACCTATATTTATTCTTATTATTCTTCCGCCAAGTTTTTTCTTTTCCCATTATAAATTTTGTTTCGCGACATGTCGTAAAGACATTTTGTACTATGAATGTATGAGACATTACGCTTTCGCAGTTAACCCTGTCACACCGAACACTTTTTCTTTACGGAGTTATTTCCCCTGTCATAAAAATCTTGTGTGCAGATAAACTTTTAAACCGTAAAAGATTTCGCAATGAAAGTTGTTGCAAAATGCTCAGCTATTGATCGCGACAATTTGTTACATATCGCGCAAAGTATTTTGACGACTCCTTGTAGGAGTTATTTCCCCTTATTTATTGGAAGTACATTTTGTACCATAGTAACTCATGAACCAGAGATGACAGTGACTAGATATTTCACAGTTGGTCATCATTGACCTTGACCTTGAAAAAGGTCACAAGGTCAAAGGTCAAGGTCACATTCTAAATTTTGACACTGTGGTGTGTGCGATTCTCCTCCTGAACCATAAGAGATACAGAAATAAATCTTTTACCAAAATGTGTATCATATTAAGGTCTTGAAAGGTCACTATAAATGATTTGACTTTTGAAAGAGTTATCTCCCCTGGATCAATTAAATATAGTGTATATAGCGTTATCTCAGTAACTATGACAGATATTTATATGAAACCTTATATCAGTAGTCATCATTGACCTTGACCTTGAAAATGGACACAAGGTCAAAGGTCAAGGTCACGTTTGAAATTTTGACATTATCTTGTCATCGCTATTTCTTTGAAACGGTAAAAGATAGCTTATAACTTATAACGGATAAAATGTCGGCCTCATAAATGCGCAACTTTTTTCTATTTAAAGGAAAAGGATTTGACTTCATCTTATAGGAGTTATCTCCCATTACAACCATTGATATTTACTTTTTCATTGATAACTTATTAACTATTGATAGTAGAGGCATGGGGACTTCACCAAAGACCATTATGACCCTTGACCTTGAAAATAGAAACAAGGTAAAAGGTCAAGGTCATCTTATAAATTTGGGTATTTATGATAAATACGCATTTCTTCATAATTATAAGACATATTGACAAAGGATCTTCACTGTTGGTCCTTTATTGACCCTCAGCATGGTCAAGGTCATATTGACAGCAGTCAAGGTCAAATAATATTTTTTGGAAATTCTGCTTTTTCGTGTATATAAAATGGTAAATACAAGTAAATGATTTGTTTTTAAAGCATTGAATATGCAAATATCAAACACTTGGTAGTCAAGGTCATTTATCACAATTAACGTCCTATTTTTTTACCTTTTTTATTTCAAAAGATATACGAATGGTTTTTTCTTTCTTTTGTTTATTTTGAAAAGAAGATTCAATTTCCATATAGCCAAAGTCAATGTCAAGGTCATTTATGCAATAAGTGGAAAGCCTCTCATTTGTTCGGTAGAACCAATGAACTTATATTTATTCTTATTATTCTTCCGCCAAGTTTTTTCTTTTCCCATTATAAATTTTGTTTCGCGACATGTCGTAAAGACATTTTGTACTATGAATGTATGAGACATTACGCTTTCACAGTTAACCCTGTCACACCGAACACTTTTTCTTTACGGAGTTATTTCCCCTGTCATAAAAATCTTGTGTGCAGATAAACTTTGAAACCGTAAAAGATTTCGCAATGAAAGTTGTTGCAAAATGCTCAGCTATTGATTGCGACAATTTGTTACATATCGCGCAAAGTATTTTGACGACTCCTTGTTGGAGTTATTTCCCCTTATTTATTGGAAGTACATTTTGTACCATAGTAACTCATGAACCAGAGTTGACAGAGACTAGATATTTCACAGTTGGTCATCATTGACCTTGACCTTGAAAAAGGTCACAAGGTCAAAGGTCAAGGTCACATTCTAAATTTTGACACTGTGGTGTGTGCGATTCTCCTCCTGAACCATAAGAGATACAGAAATAAATCTTTTACCAAAATGTGTATCATATTAAGGTCTTGAAAGGTCACTATAAATGATTTGACTTTTGAAAGAGTTATCTCCCCTGGATCAATTAAATATAGTGTATATAGCGTTATCTCAGTAACTATGACAGATATTTATATGAAACCTTATATCAGTAGTCATCATTGACCTTGACCTTGAAAATGGACACAAGGTCAAAGGTCAAGGTCACGTTTGAAATTTTGACATTATCTTGTCATCGCTATTTCTTTGAAACGGTAAAAGATAGCTTATAACTTATAACGGATAAAATGTCGGCCTCATAAATGCGCAACTTTTTTCTATTTAAAGGAAAAGGATTTGACTTCATCTTATAGGAGTTATCTCCCATTACAACCATTGATATTTACTTTTTCATTGATAACTTATTAACTATTGATAGTAGAGGCATGGGGACTTCACCAAAGACCATTATGACCCTTGACCTTGAAAATAGAAACAAGGTAAAAGGTCAAGGTCATCTTATAAATTTGGGTATTTATGATAAATACGCATTTCTTCATAATTATAAGACATATTGACAAAGGATCTTCACTGTTGGTCCTTTATTGACCCTCAGCATGGTCAAGGTCATATTGACAGCAGTCAAGGTCAAATAATATTTTTTGGAAATTCTGCTTTTTCGTGTATATAAAATGGTAAATACAAGTAAATGATTTGTTTTTAAAGCATTGAATATGCAAATATCAAACACTTGGTAGTCAAGGTCATTTATCACAATTAACGTCCTATTTTTTTACCTTTTTTATTTCAAAAGATATACGAATGGTTTTTTCTTTCTTTTGTTTATTTTGAAAAGAAGATTCAATTTCCATATAGCCAAAGTCAATGTCAAGGTCATTTATGCAATAAGTGGAAAGCCTCTCATTTGTTCGGTAGAACCAATGAACTTATATTTATTCTTATTATTCTTCCGCCAAGTTTTTTCTTTTCCCATTATAAATTTTGTTTCGCGACATGTCGTAAAGACATTTTGTACTATGAATGTATGAGACATTACGCTTTCACAGTTAACCCTGTCACACCGAACACTTTTTCTTTACGGAGTTATTTCCCCTGTCATAAAAATCTTGTGTGCAGATAAACTTTGAAACCGTAAAAGATTTCGCAATGAAAGTTGTTGCAAAATGCTCAGCTATTGATTGCGACAATTTGTTACATATCGCGCAAAGTATTTTGACGACTCCTTGTTGGAGTTATTTCCCCTTATTTATTGGAAGTACATTTTGTACCATAGTAACTCATGAACCAGAGTTGACAGAGACTAGATATTTCACAGTTGGTCATCATTGACCTTGACCTTGAAAAAGGTCACAAGGTCAAAGGTCAAGGTCACATTCTAAATTTTGACACTGTGGTGTGTGCGATTCTCCTCCTGAACCATAAGAGATACAGAAATAAATCTTTTACCAAAATGTGTATCATATTAAGGTCTTGAAAGGTCACTATAAATGATTTGACAATGAAAGAGTTATCTCCCTTGGATCAATTAAATATAGTGTATATAGCGTTATCTTAGTAACTATGACAGATATTTATATGAAACCTTATATCATTAGTCATCATTGACCTTGACCTTGAAAATGGACACAAGGTCAAAGGTCAAGGTCACGTTTGAAATTTTGACATTATCTTGTCATCGCTATTTCTTTGAAACGGTAAAAGATAGCTTATAACTTATAACGGATAAAATGTCGGCCTCATAAATGTGCAACTTTTTTCTATTTAAAGGAAAAGGATTTGACTTCATCTTATAGGAGTTATCTCCCATTACAACCATTGATATTTATTTTTTCATTGATAACTTATTAACTATTGATAGTAGAGGCATGGGGACTTCACCAAAGACCATTATGACCCTTGGCCTTGAAAATAGAAACAAGGTAAAAGGTCAAGGTCATCTTATAAATTTGGGTATTTATGATAAATAGGCATTTCTTCATAATTTTAAGACATATTGACAAAGGACCTTCACTGTTGGTCCTTTATTTACCCTCAGCATGGTCAAGGTCATATTGACAGCAGTCAAGGTCAAATAATATTTTTTGGAAATTCTGCCTTTTCGTGTGTATAAAATGGTAAATACAAATAAATGATTTGTTTTTAAAGCATTGAATATGCAAAAATCAAACACTTGGTAGTCAATGTCATTTATCTCAATTAACGTCCTATTTTTTACCTTTTTTATTTCAAAAGATATACGAATGGTTTTTCTTTCTTTTGTTTATTTTGAAAAGAAGATTCAATTTCCATATAGCCAAAGTCAATGTCAAGGCCATTTATGCAATAAGTGGAAAGCCTCTCATTTGTTCGGTAGAACCAATGAACTTATATTTATTATTATTATTATTATTATTATTATTATTATTATTATTATTATTATTATTATTATTATTATTATTAAGGCTTTCCACTTTCCGAGTGGAATGCCTTATTGTTATTCTTCTGTTTCATATTAAGGCTTTCCACTTTCCGAGTGGAATGCCTTATTGTTATTCTTCTGTTTCTTATTATTATTCTTTTTCGCAAAATTTACTTTCTCATTATAAATTTTGTTTCGCGACATGTCGCAAAGACATTTTGTACTATGGATGTATTAGACATTACGCTTGCGCAGTTAACCCTGGCACAACGAACACTTATTATTTACGGAGTAATCTTCCATGTAACAAAAAAGCTTGTGTGCAGATTAATTATGAACCGTAAAAGATGTCGCAATAAAATTTCTTGCAAAATGGTCAGCCATTGATTGCAACAATTTGTTACATATGGCGCAAAGGATTTTGACGACTCCTTATAGGAGTTATTTCCACTTATTTATTGGAAGTACATTTTGTACCATTGAAACTCATAAACCAGAGGTAATAGAGACTTGGGATTTCACTGTTGGTCATCATTGACCGTGACCTTGAAAAAGGTCACAAGGTCAAAGGTCAAGGTCACATTCTAAATTTTGACATTGTGGTGTGTGCGATTCTCTTCCTGAACCATAAGAGCTAGAGAAATAAATCTTTGGCCAAAATGTGTATCACATTAAGGTCTTGAAAGGTCACTATAAATGATTTTACTTTTGAAAGAGTTATCTCCCCTAGACCAATAAAATATATTGTGAATTGCATTATATCACTTTATCTCAGTAACCATAACAGATATTTATATGAAACCTTATGCCATTCGTCATCATTGACCTTGACCTTGAAAAGGGTCACAAGGTCAAAGGTCAAGGTCACATTCTAAATTTTGACATTATGGTGTATGCGATTCTCCTCCTGAACCATAAGAGCTAGAGAAATAAAACTTTGACCAAAATGTGTATCATATTAATGTCTTGAAAGGTCACTATAAATGATTTGACTTTTGAAAGAGTTATCTCCCCTGGATCAATTAAATATAGTGTAAATAGCGTTATCTCAGTAACTATAACATATTTTGACATCGGATCTTTTGTGTTGTTGATTGTTGACCTTCAGCAAGGTCAAGGTCACAAGTTAAGGGGTCAAGGTCAAGTTTTTTTTTTAATTTTGCAATTTCTATGTATGTGAATTGCTTATCTATGATTAATGTTTACTTTGGATAAATAATATATGCAAAATTCAGAAGGTCAAAGGTCAGGTCAACTTAGTCCCTGAATGTCTCAATTTATGACCATTTTTATTTCAAAAGATATGGGAATGGTTTTTTCTTTGATATATTTATTTTGCGAAATGGATTTAATTTAAACACAAAGGGGTTGACGTCAAGGTCATAGTGTCCTAGATTTGACCTTTTCTCTTTTAGCAGTTTTTCCTTTAAATTTGTTAATTTCATGAAAGAACGAATAATGTTTATGGGTAAAATTTAAAGGTCTTTTAACTCTGGTACACGTTGGTTCTTTTTAATTCCCTTATGTGGAAAGCCTATTAATCGTTCGAGAGAACGATTGAACTTATATTTAAGGCTTTCCACTTTCCGAGTGGAATGCCTTATTGTTATTCTTCTGTTTCTTATTATTAAGGCTTTCCACTTTCCGAGTGGAATGGCTTATTGTTATTCTTCTGTTTCTTATTATTATTATTATTCTTTTCCACCAAGTTTAATTTCCCATTATAAATTTTGTTTCGCGACATGTCGCAAAGACATTTTGTACTATGGATGTATCAGACATTACGCTTTCGCAGTTAACCCTGGCACACCGAACACTTTTTCTTTACGGAGTAATTTCCCCTGTCACAAAAAACCTTGTGTGCAGATTAATTTTGAAACCGTAAAAGATGTCGCAATAAAAGTTGTTGCAAAATGGTCAGCTATTGATGGCGACAATTTGTTACATATCGCGTAAGGGATTTTGACGACTCCTTATAAGAGTTATTTCCCCTTATTTATTGGAAGTACATTTTGTACCATTGTAACTCATACACCAGAGGTGATAGAGACTTGGGATTTAACAGTTGGTCATCATTGACCTTGACCTTGAAAAAGGTCACAAGGTCAAAGGTCAAGTTCATATTCTAAATTTTGACATTGTGGTGTGTGCGATTCTTCTCCTGAACCATAAGAGCTAGAGAAATAAATCTTTGACCAAAATGTGTATCATATTAAGGTCTTGAAAGGTCACTATAAATGATTTGACTTTTGAAAGAGTTATCTCCCCGGATCAATTAAATATAGTGTAAATAGCGTTATCTCAGTAACTATAACATATTTTGACATCGGATCTTTTGTGTTGTTGATTGTTGACCTTCAGCAAGGTCAAGGTCACAAGTTAAGAGGTCAAGGTCAAGTAATGTTTTTTTTTAATTTTGCATTTTCTTTGTATGTGAAGTGGTTATTTATGATTAATGTTTACTTTGGATAAATAATATATGCGAAAATCAGAAGGTCAAAGTCAATTTATCCCTGAATGTCCCAATTTATGACCTTTTTTATTTCAAAAGATGTCCGAATGGTTTTTTCTTTGATATATTTATTTTGCGAAATGGATTTAATTTAAACACAAAAGGGGTTGAAGTCAAGGTCATAGTGTCCTAGAATTTGACCTATTCTCTGTTAACAGTTATTTAAGCAGTTTTTCCTTTAAATTTGTTAATTTCATCAAAGAACGAATAATGTTTATGGGTAAGATTTAAAGGTCTTTTAACTATGGTAAATGTTGGTTCTTTTTAATTCCCTTATGTGGAAGCCTATAAATCGTTCGAGAGAACGATTGAACTTATATTTAGGTCTTTCCACCTTTCTGTGGAAAGACCTATAGTTATTGTTCTGATTATTAGGTCTTTCCACCTTTCTGTGGAAAGACCTATAGTTATTGTTCTGATTATTATTATTATTCTTTTCTCTTTTCTTCCGCCAACTTATTTCGGTGTCTGGTTTTTTCACTTCGCGACATGTCGCTTTGATATTTTATATCTGATATCGGTTACCCATTGCGCTTTCGCAGTTCACCCTGACTGACCGCACCCTTTTCCTTTTAGGAGTTTTCTCTCCTTTTACTAAAAAGCTTGTTCATGCTACTTCTCATAAACCAAAAAAGATAGCAATACCAAACCTTTACCAAAATGTGTCCTATATCCTTGCGCAACTTTGGGACAGATTGATTGAAGGGTTCTGACGACATCTTATAGGAGTTATCTCCCTTTATATAAAAGTAGTAAGTGATATTCAAACAAATCTCAACAACTAAAAGAGATAGAGGCCTGGGGTCTTCACCATAAATCATCTTGACCTTTGACCTTGAAAATGGACACAAGGTCAAAGGTCAAGGTCACGTTCTAAATTTTGACCTTTGCTTGTTCGCGCTACTCCTCTGAAATGGTAAAAGATAGATAAACACTTATTGAGAGTAAAATGTTCGTCTTATTAAGACGCAACTTTGTCACATTTGAAGCAAAGTAATTTGACTTCATTTATAGAAGTTATCTCCCATTATATATGTAACTGATTGGTTTTTCACATGGTACTCATTAACTATTAATGATAGAGGGAAAGTAAAGAGTGCAAAATGTTGAACTTTTAAAGGAGCAACTTTGTTACATTTACAGATAAAGGATTTGACTTCATTTTATAGGAGTTATCTCCCATTATATATGTAACTTATTGGTTTTTCACATGTTACTCATTAACTATTAATGATAAAGGGAAACGAAAGAGTGCAAAATGTTGGTCCCTTAAAGGAGCAACTTTGTTACATTTATAGGGAAAGGATTTGACTTCATTTTATAGGAGTTATCTCCCATTATATATTTAACTGATTGGTTTTTAACATGGTACTCATTTATTATTAATCATAGAGGGAAAGTAAAGAGTGCAAAATGTTGATCTCTTAAAGGAGCAACTTTGTTACATTTACAGGAAAAGGATTTGACTTCATTTTATAGGAGTTATCTCCCATTATATATGTAACTTATTGGTTTTTTACATGTTACTCATTAACTATTAATGATAAAGGGAAACGAATGAGTGCAAAATGTTGGTCTCTTGAAGGAGCAACTTTGTTACTTTAACAGATAAAGGATTTGACTCTTCATTTTATAGGAGTTATCTCCCATTATATATGTAACTTATTGGTTTTTTACATGTTACTCATTAACTATTAATGATAAAGGGAAACGAAAGAGTGCAAAATGTTGGTCCCTTAAAGGAGCAACTTTGTTACATTATAGGGAAAGGATTTGACTTCATTTTATAGGAGTTATCTCCCATTATATATTTAACTGATTGGTTTTTCACATGGTACTCATTTATTACTAATCATAGAGGGAAAGTAAAGAGTGCAAAATGTTGATCTCTTAAAGGAGCAACTTTGTTACATTTACAGGAAAAGGATTTGACTTCATTTTATAGGAGTTGTCTCCCATTATATATGTAACTTATTGGTTTTTTACATGTTACTCATTAACTATTAATGATAAAGGGAAACGAATGAGTGCAAAATGTTGGTCTCTTAAAGGAGCAACTTTGTTACATTAACAGATAAAGGATTTGACTTCATTTTATAGGAGTTATCTCCCATTATATATGTAACTTATTGGTTTTTTACATGTTACTCATTACCTATTAATGATAAAGGGAAACGAAAGAGTGCAAAATGTTGGTCCCTTAAAGGAGCAACTTTGTTAAATTTATAGGAAGGATTTGACTTCATTATATAGGAGTTATCTCCCATTATATATTTAACTGATTGGTTTTTCACATGGTACTCATTTATTACTAATCATAGAGGGAAAGTAAAGAGTGCAAAATGTTGATCTCTTAAAGGAGCAACTTTGTTACATTTACAGGAAAAGGATTTGACTTCATTTTATAGGAGTTATCTCCCATTATATATGTAACTTATTGGTTTTTTACATGTTACTCATTAACTATTAATGATAAAGGGAAACGAAAGAGTGCAAAATGTTGGTCTCTTCAAGGAGCAACTTTGTTACATTTTTAGGGAAAGGATTTGACTTCGTTTTATAGGAGTTATCTCCCATTATATATGTAACTGATTGGTTTTTCACATGGTACTCATTAACTATTAACGATAGAGGGAAACTAAAGAGTGCAAAATGTTGATCTCTTAAAGGAGCAACTATGTCAAATTTACAGGGAAAGGATTTGACTTCATTTTATAGGAGTTATCTCCCATTATATGTGTAATTTATTAGTTTTTCACATGTAACTCATTAACTATTAATGATAAAGGGAAACGAAAGAGTGCAAAATGTTGGTCTCTTAAAGGAGCAACTTTGTTACATTTATAGATAAAGGTTTTGAATTCATTTTATAGGAGTTATCTCCCATTATATATTTAACTGATTGGTTTTTCACATGGTACTCATTTATTATTAATCATAGAGGGAAAGTAAAGAACGCAAAATGTTGATCTCTTAAAGGAGCAACTTTGTCACATTTACAGGATAAGGATTTGAAGTCATCTTATAGGAGTTATCTCCCATTATATAAGTTACTTATTGGTTTTTTACATGTTACTCATTAACTATTAATGACAAAGGGAAAACAAAAGAGTGCAAAATGTTGGTCTTTAAAAGGAGCAACTTTTTTACATTACAGGGAAAGGATTTGACTTTATTTTATAGGAGTTATCTCCCATTATATATGTAAATTATTGGTTTTTCACATGGTACTCATTAACTATTAGTGATAGAGGGAAACTAAAGAGTGCAAAATGTAGATCTCTTAAAGGAGCAACTTTGTCACATTTGCAGGGAATTAATTAGACTTCATTTTATAGGAGTTATCTCCAATTATATATGTAACTTATTGGTTTTTTACATGTTACTCAATAACTATTAATGATAAAGGGAAACTAAAGAGTGCAAAATGTTGGTCTTTTAAGGGAGCAACTTTTTTACATTGCAGTAAACGGATTGGACTTCATTTTATAGGAGTTATCTCCCATTATATATGTAACTTATTGGTTTTTCACTTATAACTCATTAACTATTAATGATAGAGGCATGGGGTCTTCACCATAGACCCTCATGCCCTTTGACCTTGAAAACTTGTATGGGTCAAGGTCACGTACTAGATTTTTACCTTTGCTATTTTTAAAGATATTGAAATTATTTTCGTCTTAAAATGTTCTATTAATAATTACGAGTAAATAAAGACATGGCGTTAAAAGTTATATAAAACTTTTATCAGAGTTATCTCTCTTAGAATGCCAATCTGTAGCAAATAATATAAAATAATTTCTATTTTAAATATTTATAGCAAAGTTATAACATTTTGCAAAAAGATGATTATTATAAATGTCATCATATAATACAAAATTAAAATTAATATGGAAAGACCATCAAATGTTCAACCGAACAGTTGATCTTTAATTATTATTATTATTATTATTATTATTATTTTCTCTTTTCTTCCGCCAACTTATTTCGATGTCTGGTTTTTTCACTTAGCGACATGTCGCTTTGATATTTTATATCTGATATCGGTTACCCATTGCGCTTTCGCAGTTCACCCTGACTGACCGCACCTTTTTCCTTTACGGAGTTATCTCCCCTTTTACTAAAAAGCTTGTTCCTGCTACTCCTCCTAAACCAAAAAAGATAGCAATACCAAACCTTTACCAAAATGTGTCCTATATCCTTGCGCAACTATGGGACAGATTGATTGAAGGGTTCTGATGACATGTTATAGGAGTTATCTCCCTTTAAATAAAAGTATTAAGTGATATTCAAACAAATCTCAGCAACTAAAAGAGATAGAGGCCTGGGGTCTTCACTTTAGACCATCATGACCTTTGACCTTGAAAATGGACACAAGGTCAAAGGTCAAGGTCACGTTCTAAATTTTGACATTTGCTTGTGTCCGCTACTCCTTTGAAACGGTAAAAGATAGATAAACACTTATTGAGAGTAAAATGTTCGTCTTATTAAGACGCAACTTTGTCACATTTGGAGGGAAGTAATTCGACTTCATTTTATAGGAGTTATCTCCCATTATATATGTAATTTATTGGTTTTTCACATGTTACTCATTAACAATTACTGATAAAAGGAAACTAAAGAGTGCAAAATGTTGGTCTTTTAAAGGAGCAACTTTGTTACATTTGTAGGGAAAGGATTTGACTTCATTTTATAGGAGTTATCTCCCATTATATATGTAACTTATTGGTTTTTTACATGTTACTAATTAACTATTAAAGATAAAGGGAAACGAAAGAGTGCAAAATGTTGGTCTCTTAAAGGAGGAACTTTGTTACATTTTTATGGAAAGGATTTGACTTCATTTTATAGGAGTTATCTCCCATTATATATGTAACTGATTGGTTTTTCACATGGTGCTCATTAACTATTAATGATAGAGGGAAACTAAAGAGTGCAAAATGTTAATCTCTTAATGGAGCAACTTTGTTGCATTTACAAGAAAAGGATTTGACTTCATTTTATAGGAGTTATCTCCAATTATATATGTAATTTATTAGTTTTTTACATGTTACTCATTAACTATTAATGATAAAGGGAAACTAAAGAGTGCAAAATGTTGGTGTTTAAAAGGAGCAACTTTGTTACATTTACAGGTAAAGGATTTGACTTCATTTTATAGGAGTTATCTCCCATTATATATGTAACTTATTGGTTTTTTACATGTTACTCATTAACTATTAATGATAAAGGGAAACGAATGAGTGCAAAATGTTGGTCTCTTGAAGGAGCAACTTTGTTACTTTAACAGATAAAGGATTTGACTCTTCATTTTATAGGAGTTATCTCCCATTATATATGTAACTTATTGGTTTTTTACATGTTACTCATTAACTATTAATGATAAAGGGAAACGAAAGAGTGCAAAATGTTGGTCCCTTAAAGGAGCAACTTTGTTACATTATAGGGAAAGGATTTGACTTCATTTTATAGGAGTTATCTCCCATTATATATTTAACTGATTGGTTTTTCACATGGTACTCATTTATTACTAATCATAGAGGGAAAGTAAAGAGTGCAAAATGTTGATCTCTTAAAGGAGCAACTTTGTTACATTTACAGGAAAAGGATTTGACTTCATTTTATAGGAGTTGTCTCCCATTATATATGTAACTTATTGGTTTTTTACATGTTACTCATTAACTATTAATGATAAAGGGAAACGAATGAGTGCAAAATGTTGGTCTCTTAAAGGAGCAACTTTGTTACATTAACAGATAAAGGATTTGACTTCATTTTATAGGAGTTATCTCCCATTATATATGTAACTTATTGGTTTTTTACATGTTACTCATTACCTATTAATGATAAAGGGAAACGAAAGAGTGCAAAATGTTGGTCCCTTAAAGGAGCAACTTTGTTAAATTTATAGGAAGGATTTGACTTCATTATATAGGAGTTATCTCCCATTATATATTTAACTGATTGGTTTTTCACATGGTACTCATTTATTACTAATCATAGAGGGAAAGTAAAGAGTGCAAAATGTTGATCTCTTAAAGGAGCAACTTTGTTACATTTACAGGAAAAGGATTTGACTTCATTTTATAGGAGTTATCTCCCATTATATATGTAACTTATTGGTTTTTTACATGTTACTCATTAACTATTAATGATAAAGGGAAACGAAAGAGTGCAAAATGTTGGTCTCTTAAAGGAGCAACTTTGTTACATTTTTAGGGAAAGGATTTGACTTCGTTTTATAGGAGTTATCTCCCATTATATATGTAACTGATTGGTTTTTCACATGGTACTCATTAACTATTAACGATAGAGGGAAACTAAAGAGTGCAAAATGTTGATCTCTTAAAGGAGCAACTATGTCAAATTTACAGGGAAAGGATTTGACTTCATTTTATAGGAGTTATCTCCCATTATATGTGTAATTTATTAGTTTTTCACATGTAACTCATTAACTATTAATGATAAAGGGAAACGAAAGAGTGCAAAATGTTGGTCTCTTAAAGGAGCAACTTTGTTACATTTATAGATAAAGGTTTTGAATTCATTTTATAGGAGTTATCTCCCATTATATATTTAACTGATTGGTTTTTCACATGGTACTCATTTATTATTAATCATAGAGGGAAAGTAAAGAACGCAAAATGTTGATCTCTTAAAGGAGCAACTTTGTCACATTTACAGGATAAGGATTTGAAGTCATCTTATAGGAGTTATCTCCCATTATATAAGTTACTTATTGGTTTTTTACATGTTACTCATTAACTATTAATGACAAAGGGAAAACAAAAGAGTGCAAAATGTTGGTCTTTAAAAGGAGCAACTTTTTTACATTACAGGGAAAGGATTTGACTTTATTTTATAGGAGTTATCTCCCATTATATATGTAAATTATTGGTTTTTCACATGGTACTCATTAACTATTAGTGATAGAGGGAAACTAAAGAGTGCAAAATGTAGATCTCTTAAAGGAGCAACTTTGTCACATTTGCAGGGAATTAATTAGACTTCATTTTATAGGAGTTATCTCCAATTATATATGTAACTTATTGGTTTTTTACATGTTACTCAATAACTATTAATGATAAAGGGAAACTAAAGAGTGCAAAATGTTGGTCTTTTAAGGGAGCAACTTTTTTACATTGCAGTAAACGGATTGGACTTCATTTTATAGGAGTTATCTCCCATTATATATGTAACTTATTGGTTTTTCACTTATAACTCATTAACTATTAATGATAGAGGCATGGGGTCTTCACCATAGACCCTCATGCCCTTTGACCTTGAAAACTTGTATGGGTCAAGGTCACGTACTAGATTTTTACCTTTGCTATTTTTAAAGATATTGAAATTATTTTCGTCTTAAAATGTTCTATTAATAATTACGAGTAAATAAAGACATGGCGTTAAAAGTTATATAAAACTTTTATCAGAGTTATCTCTCTTAGAATGCCAATCTGTAGCAAATAATATAAAATAATTTCTATTTTAAATATTTATAGCAAAGTTATAACATTTTGCAAAAAGATGATTATTATAAATGTCATCATATAATACAAAATTAAAATTAATATGGAAAGACCATCAAATGTTCAACCGAACAGTTGATCTTTAATTATTATTATTATTATTATTATTATTATTTTCTCTTTTCTTCCGCCAACTTATTTCGATGTCTGGTTTTTTCACTTAGCGACATGTCGCTTTGATATTTTATATCTGATATCGGTTACCCATTGCGCTTTCGCAGTTCACCCTGACTGACCGCACCTTTTTCCTTTACGGAGTTATCTCCCCTTTTACTAAAAAGCTTGTTCCTGCTACTCCTCCTAAACCAAAAAAGATAGCAATACCAAACCTTTACCAAAATGTGTCCTATATCCTTGCGCAACTATGGGACAGATTGATTGAAGGGTTCTGATGACATGTTATAGGAGTTATCTCCCTTTAAATAAAAGTATTAAGTGATATTCAAACAAATCTCAGCAACTAAAAGAGATAGAGGCCTGGGGTCTTCACTTTAGACCATCATGACCTTTGACCTTGAAAATGGACACAAGGTCAAAGGTCAAGGTCACGTTCTAAATTTTGACATTTGCTTGTGTCCGCTACTCCTTTGAAACGGTAAAAGATAGATAAACACTTATTGAGAGTAAAATGTTCGTCTTATTAAGACGCAACTTTGTCACATTTGGAGGGAAGTAATTCGACTTCATTTTATAGGAGTTATCTCCCATTATATATGTAATTTATTGGTTTTTCACATGTTACTCATTAACAATTACTGATAAAAGGAAACTAAAGAGTGCAAAATGTTGGTCTTTTAAAGGAGCAACTTTGTTACATTTGTAGGGAAAGGATTTGACTTCATTTTATAGGAGTTATCTCCCATTATATATGTAACTTATTGGTTTTTTACATGTTACTAATTAACTATTAAAGATAAAGGGAAACGAAAGAGTGCAAAATGTTGGTCTCTTAAAGGAGGAACTTTGTTACATTTTTATGGAAAGGATTTGACTTCATTTTATAGGAGTTATCTCCCATTATATATGTAACTGATTGGTTTTTCACATGGTACTCATTAACTATTAATGATAGAGGGAAACTAAAGAGTGCAAAATGTTAATCTCTTAATGGAGCAACTTTGTTGCATTTACAAGAAAAGGATTTGACTTCATTTTATAGGAGTTATCTCCAATTATATATGTAATTTATTAGTTTTTTACATGTTACTCATTAACTATTAATGATAAAGGGAAACTAAAGAGTGCAAAATGTTGGTGTTTAAAAGGAGCAACTTTGTTACATTTACAGGTAAAGGATTTGACTTCATTTTATAGGAGTTATCTCCCATTATATATGTAACTGATTGGTTTTTTACATGGTACTCATTTACTATTAATGATAAAGGGAAACTAAAGAGTGCAAAATGTTGGTCTCTTAAAGGAGCAACTTTGTTACATTTACAGGTAAAGGATTTGACTTCATTTTATAGGAGTTATCTCCCGTTATATATGTAACTTATTGGTTTTTTACATGTTACTCATTAACTATTATTGATAAAGGGAAACGAAAGAGTGCAAAATGTTGGTCTCTTAAAGGCGCAACTTTGTTACGTTTTTAGGGAAAGGATTTGACTTCATTTTATAAGAGTTATCTCCCATTATAAATGTAACTGATTGGTTTTTCACATGGTACTCATTAACTATTATTGATAGAGGGAAACTAAAGAGTGCAAAATGTTGATCTCTTAAAGGAGAAACTTTGTTACATTTACAGGTAAAGGAGTTGACTTTATTTTATAGGAGTTATCTCCCATTATATATGTAACTAATTGGTTTTTCACAAGGTACTCATTAACTATTAATGATAGAGGGAAACATAAGAGTGCAAAATGTTGATCTCTTAAAGGAGCAACTATGTTACATTTACAGGGAAAGAATTTGACTTCATTTTATACGAGTTATCTCCCATTATATATGCAACTTATTGATTTTTTACATGTTACTCATTAACTAGTAATGATAGAGGCATAGGGTCTTCACCATAAATACTCATGCCCTTTGACCTTGAAAACTTGTATGGGTCAAGGTCACGTACTAGTTTTTGACCTTTGCTTTTTTTAAAGATATTGAAATTATTTTCGTCCTAAAATGTTCTATTAATAATTTCGAGTAAACTAAGACATGGCGTGAAAAGTTGTATAATACTTTTATAAGAGTTATCTCTCTCAGAATGACAATCTGCGGCAAATAATACAAAATATTTTTTTAAAATATTTATAGCAAAGTTATAGCATTTTGCAAATAGATGATTATTTTAAATGTCATCATGTAATACAAATTAAAACTAATGTGGAAAGACCCTCAAATGTTCAACCGAACAGTTGATCTTTAATTATTAGGTCTTTCCACCTTTCTGTGGAAAGACCTATAGTTATTGTTCTGATTATTATTATTATTATTATTTTCTCTTTTCTTCCGCCAACTTATTTCGGTGTCTGGTTTTTGCACTTCGCGACATGTCGCTTTGATATTTTATATATGATATCGGTTACCCTTTGCGCTTTCGCAGTTCACCCTGACTGACCGCACCCTTTTCCTTTACGGAGTTATCTCCCCTTTTACTAAAAAGCTTGTTCCTGCTACTCCTCCTTAACCAAAAAAGATAGCAATACCAAACCTTTACCAAAATGTGTCCTATATCCTTGCGCAACTTTGGGACAGATTGATTGAAGGGTTCTGACGACATCTTATAGGAGTTATTTCCCTTTAAATAAAAGTAGTAAGTGTTATTAAAAAAAATCTCAGCAACTAAAAGAGATAGAGGCCTGGGGTCTTCACTTTGGACCATGATGACCTTTGACCTTGAAAATGGACACAAGGTCAAAGGTCAAGGTCACGTTCTAAATTTTGACATTTGCTTGTGTCCGCTACTCCTTTGAAACGGTAAAAGATAGATAAACACTTATTGAGAGTAAAATGTTCTCCTTATTAAGGCGCAACTTTGTCACATTTGGAGCGAAGTGATTTGACTTCATTTTATAGTAGTTATCTCCCATTATATATGTAACTGATTGGTTTTTCACATAGTACTCATAAACTATAAATGATAGAGGGAAAGGAAAGAGTGCAAAATGTTGATCTCCTAAAGGAGCAACTTTGTTACATTTACAGGGAAAGGATTTGACTTCATTTTATAGGAGTTATCTCCCATTATATATGTAACTTATTGGTTTTTTACGCGTTACTCATTATCTATTAATGATACAGGGAAACTATAGAGTGCAAAATGTTGGTCTTATAAAGGAGCAACTTTGTTACTTTTGCAGGGAAAGGATTTGACTTCATTTTATAGGAGTTATCTCCCATTATATATGTAACCTACTGGTTTTTCACATGTTACTCATTAACTATTGATGATAAAGGGAAACTAAAGAGTGCAAAATGTTGATCTTTTAAAGGAGCAACTTTGTTACTTTTACAGGGAAAGGATTTGACTTCATTTTATAGGAGTTATCTCCCATTGTATATGTAACTTATTTGTTTTTTACATGTTACTCATTAAGTATTAAAGATAAAGGGAAACTAAAGAGTGCAAAATGTTGGTCTTTTAATAGAGCAACTTTTTTACATTTACAAGGAAAGGATTTGACTTCATTTTATAGGAGTTATCTCCCATTATATATGTAACTTATTGGTTTTTCACATGTTACTCATTAACTATTAATGATAAAGGGAAACTAAAGAGTGCAAAATGTTGGACTTTTAATGAAGCAACTTTGTTACATTTACAAGGAAATGATTTGACTTCATTTTATAGGAGTTATCTCCCATTATATACGTAACTTATTGGTTTTTTTACATGTTACTCATTAACTATTAACGATAGAGGGAAACTAAAGAGTCCAAAATGTTGATCTCTTCAAGGAGCAACTTTGTTACATTTACAGGGAAAGGATTTGACTTCATTTTATAGGAGTTATCTCCCATTATATATGTAACTAATTGTTTTTTCACATGTTTCTCATTAACTATTAATGATAAAGGGAAACTAAAGAGTGCAAAATGTTGGTCTTTTAATGGAGCAACTTTGTTACATTTACAAGGAAAGGATTTGACTTCCTTTTATAGGAGTTATCTCCCATTATATATGTAACTTATTGGTTTTTCACATGTTACTCATTAACTATTAATGATAGAGGCATGGGGTCTTCACCATAAACCCTCATGTCATTTGACCTTGAAAACTTGTATGGGTCAAGGTCACGTACTAGTTTTTGACCTTTGCTATTTTTAAAGATATTGAAATTATTTTTTTCCTAAAATGTTCTATTAATAATTACGAGTAAATTAAGACATGCCGTGAAAAGTTGTATCACAATTTTATAAGAGTTATCTCTCTTAGAATGCCAATCTGTAGCAAATAATACAAAATAATTTCTTTTTGAATATTTATAGCAAAATTATAACATTTCGCAAAAAGTTGATTATTTTGAATGTCATCACGTAATACAAAATGAATATTAGTATGGAAAGACCCTCAAATGTTCAACCGAACAGTTGATCTTTAATTATTATTATTATTCTTTTCCACCAAGTTTAATTTCCCATTATGAATTTTGTTTCGCGACATGTCGCAAAGACATTTTGTACTATGGATGTATTAGACAATACGCTTTCGCAATTAACCCTGGTACACCGAACACTTTTTCTTTACGGAGTAATTTCCCCTGTCATAAAAAACCTTGTGTGCAGATTAATTATGAAACCGTAAAAGATGTCGCAATAAAATTTGTTGGAAAATGGTCAGCTATTGATTGCGACAATTTGTTACATATCGCGCAAAGGATTTTGATGACTCCTTATAGGAGTTATTTCCCCTTATTTATTGAAAGTACATTTTGTACCATTGTAACTCATGAACCAGAGGTGATAGAGACTTGGGATTTCACTGTTGGTCATCATTGACCTTGACCTTGAAAAAGGTCACAAGGTCAAAGGTCAAGTTCACATTCTAAATTTTGACATTGTGGTGTGTGCGATTCTCCTCCTGAACCACAAGAGCTAGAGAAATAAATCTCTGACCAAAATGTGTATCACATTAAGGTCTTGAAAGGTCACTATAAATGATTTTACTTTTGAAAGAGTTATCTCCCTTAGACCAATAAAATATATTGTGAATTGCATTATATCACTTTATCTCAGTAACAATAACAGATATTTATATGAAACCTTATATCATAAGTCATCATTGACCTTGACCTTGAAAAAGGTCACAAGGTCAAAGGTCAAGGTCACATTCTAAATTTTGACATTGTGGTGTGTGCGATTCTCCTCCTGAACCATAAGAGCTAGAGAAATATATCTTTGAACAAAATGTGTGTCATATTAAGGTCTTGAAAGGTCACTATAAATGATTTGACTTTTGAAAGAGTTATCTCCCCTGGATCAATTAAATATAGTGTAAATAGCGTCATCTCAGTAACTATAACATATTTTGACATCGGATCTTTTGTGTTGTTGATTGTTGACCTTCAGCAAGGTCAAGGTCACATGTTAAGAGGTCAAGGTCAAGAATTTTTTTTTTTAATTTTGCATTTTCTTTGTATGTGAAATGGTTATTTATGATTAATGTTTACTTTGAATAAATAATATATGCGAAAATCAGAAGGTCAAAGGTCAAGGTCAACTTTATTCCTGAATGTCCCGATTTATGACCTTTTTTATTTCAAAAGATGTCCGAATGGTTTTTTCTTTGATATATTTATTTTGCGAAATGGATTTAATTTAAACACAAAAGGGGTTGAGGTCAAGGTCATAGTGTCCTAGAATTTGACCTATTCTCTTTTAACAGTTATTTAAGCAGTTTTTCCTTTAAATTTGTTAATTTCATCAAAGAACGAATAATGTTTATGGGTAAAATTTAAAGGTCTTTTAACTCTGGTAAATGTTGGTTCTTTTTAATTCCCTTATGTGGAAGCCTATAAATCGTTCGAGAGAACGATTGAACTTATATTTTTTATTATTATTCTTTTCCACCAAGTTTAATTTCCCATTATAAATTTTGTTTCGCGACATGTCGCAAAGACATTTTGTACTATGGATGTATTAGACATTAAGCTTTTGCAGTTAACCCTGGCACACCGAACACTTTTTCTTTACGGAGTAATTTCCCCTGTCATAAAAAACCTTGTGTGCAGATTAATTATGAAACCGTAAAAGATGTCACAATAAAAGTTGTTGTAAAATGATCAGCTATTGAATGCGACAATTTGTTACATATTGCGCAAAAGGTTTTGACGACTCCTTATAGGATTTATTTTCCCTTATTTATTTGAAGTACATTTTGTACCATTGTAACTCATGAACCAGAGGTGATAGAGACTTGGGATTTCACTGTTGGTCATCATTGACCTTGACCTGGAAAAAGGTCACAAGGTGAAAGGTCAAGGTCACATTCTAAATTTTGACATTGTGGTGTGTGCGATTCTCCTCCTGAACCATAAGAGCTACAGAAAAAAATCTTTTAGCAAAATGTAGACCATATTAGGCTCTTGAAAGGTCACTATAAATGATTTGACTATTGAAAGAGTTATCTCCCCTGGATCAATTAAATATAGTGTTAATAGCGTTATTTCAGTAACTATAACATAATTTGACTTCGGATCTTTTGTGTTGTTGATTGATGACCTTCAGCAAGGTCAAGGTCACAAGTTAAGAGGTCAAGGTCAAGTTTTTTTTTTAATTTGGCATTTTCTATGTATGTGAAGTGGTTATTTATGATTAATGTTTACTTTGGATAAATAATATATGTAAAAATCAAAAGGTCGAAGTTCAATGTAAATTTAGTCCTTGAATGTCCCAATTAATGACCTTTTTTCTTTCAAAAGGTATACGAATGGTTTTTTGTATATATATTTACATTGTGAAATGGATTTAATTTAAACACAAAAGGGTTGAGGTCAAGGTAATAGTGTCCTACAATTTGACCTTTTCTCTTTTAACAGTTATTTAAGCAGTTTTTTCCTTTAAATTTGTTAATTTCATCAAAGAACGAATAATGTTTATGGGTAAATTTAAAGGTCTTTTAAATCTGGTACATGTTATTCTTTATAATTCCCTGATGTGGAAAGCCTATTAATCGTTCGAGAGAACGATTGAACTTATATTATTATTATTATTAAGGCTTTCCACTTTCCGAGTGGAATGCCTTATTGTTATTCTTCTGTTTCTTATTAAGGCTTTCCACTTTCCGAGTGGAATGCCTTATTGTTATTCTTCTGTTTCTTATTATTAAGGTCTTTCCCCTTTCCAAGGGAAAGACCTTACTGTATTTCTTCTGATTATTATTATTAAGGTCTTTCCCCTTTCCAAGGGAAAGACCTTACTGTATTTCTTCTGATTATTATTCTTATTATTATTATTATTATTCTTTTCCGCCGTAAATGTCAAAAAAGTGCCTTGACGTATCGCTTCGAAACTTGGCACACTTAACCGACACTACGTGGGCTCGACCTGAGTCACCCTGCGAAACAAATCTATTTTTAGAAACGGAGTTATCTGCCCAAACACTGTTTACCCTTGTGTTCAATTCAACTTTTAAACCGTAACTGATATCAAAATTCTAAGGTGTGGAAATTTTCACCTGACTCCTGGCAATGATCAATCACGCAAAAAAATTGTTTTCGATCAACTTCCTGGTAACGCGTTTTTGACGAGAAGTTTGTCGAAAACGTCAAAGTTTTGGATTTACACAAAACTTGGTTTCCAAGTAGATATGAGGGTCCTAATTACATATATCGGATCCAAAAAAAATTTTCGGGCCACCATTTTCAAAATGGCCGCCATTGAAATTTTGTTTTCAATATAACTCAAAAGCCGTAAAAAATTGAAGCAGACAATATATCAGAAAAATGTTCCTCTCATTGAGATCTACATTTGATATAATAGTTGAAAACTGTGCGACAAACCGTTTTCGAGGTTATGGCCCTTGACAGGTTTCGGCTAAATTTTGTTTTCAATATAGCTCAAAAACCATAAAAAATTGAAGCAGACAATATATCAGAAAAATGTTCCTCTCATTGAGATCTACATTTGATATAAATAGTTGAAAACTGTGCGACAGTCCGTTTTCGAGGTTATGGCCCTTGACAGGTTTCGGCTAAATTTTGTTTTCAATATAACTCAAAAGCCAAAAAAAAAAATTGAAGCAGACAATATATCAGAATAATGTTCCTCTCATTGAGATCTACATTTGATATAATAGTTGAAAACTGTGCGACAAACCGTTTTCGAGGTTATGGCCCTTGACAGGTTTCGGCTAAATTTTGTTTTCAATATAACTCAAAAACCATAGAAAATTGAAGCACACAATATATCAGAAAAATGATCCTCTCATTGAGATCTACATTTGATATAATAGTTAAAAACTGTGCGACAAACCGTTTTCGAGGTTATGGCCCTTGACAGGTTTCGGCTAAATTTTGTTTTCAATATAACTCAAAAACCATAAAAAATTGAAGCAGACAATATATAAGAAAATTGTTCCTCTCGTTGAGATCTACATTTGATATAATTGTTGAAAACTGTGCTACAAACCGTTTTCGAGGTTATGGCCCTTGACAGGTTTCGTCTAAATTTTGTTTTCAATATAACTCAAAAACCATAAAAAAATTGAAGCAGACAATATATCAGAAAAATGTTCCTCTCATTGAAATCTACATTTGATATATATTGTCGAAAACTGTGCGACAAACCGTTTTCGAGGTTATGGCCCTTGACATGTTTCGACTACATTTTGTTTTCAGTATAACTCAAAAACCATAAAAAAATTGAAGCAAACAATATATCAGAAAAATGTTCCTCTCATTGAGATCTACATTTGATATAAAGTGTCGAAAACTGTGCGACAAACCGTTTTCGAGGTTATGGCCCTTGACAGGTTTCGGATTTATTTTTTTTTAAATATAACTCAAAAACCATAAAAAATTGAAGCAGACAATATATCAGAAAAATGTTCCTCTCATTGAGTTCTTTGAAACAAAATGTCAAAAACTGTGCGACAATCCGTTATGAGTTATGACCCTTGACACGTTTCGGCTAATCAGTTTTTGGCTTATAACTTTTAAACCGTCAGAGATAATATAGTAAACATATGGGTATTTGTGACCGTTATAACAAAGATTTCGATTTTAGACCAAAGTCGAATGGTTATGGGCAGCCATTTTCGAAATGGCCAACACCGTAAACAGTTTTCATAAAATAACAATTGAACCGTACAAAATTGAAGTGGACAATACATTGGAAACTGAATAGGGATCACTGACTGAATTCAAATATCATATTTTATGAACGGAAGTGACATTTTGTCCATAACAACCGACTAAAAGTCCTTAGCAACCATACATTTTCTGACTTGGGACCTTTTGCTACGTACACCAAAACCATAGCAACTGACTGTAAAGTCATTCGCAACCATATACCTAGACATAACACTAACAAAGTTGCGGGAAAGACCTCACATTTGTTCTCGGAACAAATGCGTTTTAATTAAGGCTTTCCACTTTCCGAGTGGAATGCCTTATTGTTATTCTTCTGTTTCTTATTAAGGCTTTCCACCTTTCCGAGTGGAAAGCCTTCTTGTTATTCTTCTGTTTCTTATTAAGGCTTTCCACCTTTCCGAGTGGAAAGCCTTATTGTTATTGTTCTGTTTCTTATTATTATTAAGGTCTTTCCCACTTCCAGTGGGAAGACCTTACTGTATTTCTTCTGATTATTAAGGTCTTTCCCACTTCCAGTGGGAAGACCTTACTGTATTTCTTCTGATTATTTTTCTTTTTATTCTTTCTTCCGCCACATTTCAAAACAGTCTGTAAAAAAGAGTTCGCGACATTTCATTTTGATCTTTTAAAGCAAGTATCGTACTCTTAAGAACTATTCGGTGTTAACCCTGCGACACCGAAAACTTTTTCTTAACAGAGTTATCTGCCCAAACACCAAAAACCTTGTTATCAGAACAACTCAGAAACTATAAAATTTAGAGAAAAACTGAAAAGTGAGAAATGTTAAGGAACTTTTGAGACAACTTTGTGTCATAATTTGGCCAAAAAATTTTGTCGAGCGAAGGCGAATGTTTCAATGACTCCGGTCATCACTAAAACTCACAAACTGGAAGTCGGAAACACCTTGGCTGTTCACCATTTGTTGTTCTGTGACATGACCTTAAAGAAAATCTCAAGGTCAAAGTTCAGATATGACCTCAACCTTAGGCCTCGAATCTTGTTATCATAATAACTCGAAAACCGTAAAAGATGGAAGCAGACAATAAATTGGAAAAATACTCCTCTTATTGAGACCTACATTTGGTCTTTTATGTCCAAAACTGTTCAATGAACCGTTTAGGAGTTATTGCCCTTGACATGTTCCGGTTGATTGGTTTTTAACTTATAACTCGAAAACCGTAAAGAATAGAAGCAAACAATAAATTGGAAAACTACTCCTCTCATTGCGACCTACAATTGGTCTATAATGTCAAAAATTATTCAATGAACCGTTTAGGAGTTATTGCCCTTGACATGATTCGGTTGATTGGTTTTTGACTTATAACTCGAAAACTGTAAAAGATAGAAGCAGACAATAAATTGGAAAAATACTCCTCTTATTGAGGCCTACAATTGGTCTATATGTCAAAGATTGTTCAATGAACCGTTTAGGAGTTATTGCCCTTGACATGTTTCGGTTGATTGGTTTTTGACTAATAACTTGTAAACGGTTAGAGATAATATGGTAAACATGGTAGCTAAAGTGATCAGTATGAAAAGAGCTTCAATTTGAGCCCAAGGTCAAAGGTCATGGGTCAAGGCCACACCATAGCAACAAGGTAACCATCATAAAAAGTCCTTAGTTACCCTATATATTTAGAATCAGGATGAAGTATTTAGGTGGAATACATTATTTTACAACCGGAAGTGACAATTTGTCCCTAGCAACGGTCACAAAAGTACTAAGCAACCATATGAAGTGTGAATAGGGATGACTTGCTTTACTCAAATAACTAATTTTCATGACTGCTAGTGACATTTTGTGATGAGGAACAGACAAAACGACAACAGAATCCCCTAATTTACCATACCGGGAAAGACCTCACATTTGTTCTTTGAACAAATGACCTTTCATTATTAGGTCTTTCCACCTTTCTGTGGAAAGACCTATAGTTATTGTTCTGATTATTAAGGTCTTTCCCCTTTCCAAGGGAAAGACCTTACTGTATTTCTTATGATTATTATTATTATTATTTTTTTTTTTCTGCCACAGATGTCAAAAAAGTGTCTTGACGTATCGCTTTGAAACTTGGCACACTTAACCGACACTACCTGGGCTCGACCTGAGTCACCCTGCGAGACCGATCTATTTTTAGTAACAGAGTTATCTCCCCAAACACTGTTTACCCTTGTGTTCAGATAAACTCAGAAACCATGACAGATATCAAAAATCTAAAGTGGGGAAAATGTTGTCTGACTTATGGCCATGATTTGTCATGCAAAAAAACATTCTTCGATCCACTTCCTGTTTACGCGATTTTGAAGCGAAGTTTGTCGAAAACGTCAAAGTTGTCGGATTTACATAAAACTTGGTTTCCAAGTAGATATGAGGGTCCTAATTACATGTATCGGATCCAAAAAATTTTTTGGTCCACCATTTTCAAAATGGCCGCCATTGAAATTTTGTTTTCAATATAACTCAAAAACCATTAAAAATTGAAGCAGACAATATATGAGAAAAGTGTTCCTCTCATTGAGATCTACATTTGATATAAAGGTTCGAAAACTGTGCGACAAACCGTTTTAGAGGTTATGGCCCTTGACAGGTTTCGGCTAAATTTTGTTTTCGAAATAACTCAAAAACCATACAAAATTGAAGCAGACAATATATGAGAACAATGTTCCTCTCATTGAGATCTACATTTGATATACAGGTTCAAAAACTGTGCGACAAACCGTTTTAGAGGTTATGGCCCTTGACAGGTTTCGGCTAAATATTTTTACGAAATAACTCAAAAACCGTAAAAAATTGAAGCAGACAATATATCAGAAAAATGTTCCCCTCATTGAGATCTACATTTGATATAAAGGTTCAAAAACTGTGCGACAAACCGTTTTAGAGGTTATGGCCCTTGACAGGTTTCGGCTAAATTTTGTTTTCGAAATAACTCAAAAACCATACAAAATTGAAGCAGACAATATATGAGAAAAATGTTCCTCGCATTGAGATCTACATTTGATATACAGGTTCAAAAACTGTGCGACAAACCGTTTTAGAGGTTATGGCCCTTGACAGGTTTCGGCTAAATATTTTTACGAAATAACTCAAAAACCGTAAAAAATTGAAGCAGACAATATATCAGAAAAATGTTCCTCTCATTGAGATCTACATTTGATATAACGGTTCAAAAACTGTGCGACAAACCGTTTTAGAGGTTATGGCCCTTGACAGGTTTCGGCTAAATTTTGTTTTTCGAAATAACTCAAAAACCATAAAAAATTGAAGCAGACAATATATCAGAAAAATGTTCCTCTTATTGAGATCTACATTTGATATACAGGTTCAAAAACTGTGCGACAAACCGTTTTAGAGGTTATGGCCCTTGACAGGTTTCGGCTAAATTTTGTTTTCGAAATAACTCAAAAACCATAAAAATATAAAGCAGACAATATATCAGAAAAATGTTCCTCTCATTGAGATCTACATTTGATTTGAATTATTGAAAACTGTGCGATTAATCGTTTTCAAGTTATGGCCGTTGACATTTTTCAGCTAATCAGTTTATGGCTTATAACTTTTAAACCGTCAGAGATAATATAGTGAACATAGGTTTTTTGTGACCGTCTCAACAAGCCCTTCGATTTAGGACCAAAGTCCAATGGTTATGGGCAGCAATTTTCAAAATTAGCAACCATATACCTAGACATAACACTAAGAAAATGCCGGGAAAGACCTCACATTTGTTCTTTGAACAAATGACTTTTCATTATTATTATTATTATTATTATTATTAGGTCTTTCCACCTTTCTGTGGAAAGACCTATAGTTATTGTTCTGATTATTAAGGTCTTTCCCCTTTCCAAGGGAAAGACCTTACTGTATTTCTTCTGATTATTTTTTTTATTATTATTATTATTCTTCTTCTTTTCCGCCGCAGATGTCAAAAAAGTGTCTTGACGTATCGCTTTGAAACTTGGCACACTTAACCGACACTACCTGGGCTCGACCTGAGTCACCCTGCGACACCGATCTATTTTTAGTAACAGAGTTATCTCCCCAAACACTGTTTACCCTTGTGTGCAGATACACTCAGAAACAATGACAGATATAAAAAAACTAAAGTGGGGAAAATGTTGCCTGACTTATGGCCATGATTTGTCATGCAATAAAACATTCTTCGATCCACTTCCTGTTTACGCGATTTTGATGCGAAGTTTGGCGAAAACGTCAAAGTTGTCGGATTTACACAAAACTTAGTTTCCAAGTAGATATAAGGGTCCTAATTACATGTATCGGATCAAAAAAAATTTTTGGTCCACCATTTTCAAAATGGCCGCCATTTAAATTTTGTTTTCAATATAACTCAAAAACCATAAAAAATTAAAGCAGACAATATATCAGAAAAATGTTCCTCTCATTGAGATCTACATTTGATATAAAGGTTCGAAAACTGTGCGACAAACCGTTTTAGAGGTTATGGCCCTTGACAGGTTTCGGCTAAATTTTGTTTTCGAAATAACTCAAAAACCATACAAAATTGAAGCAGATAATATATGAGAAAAATGTTTCTCTCATTGAGATATACATTTGATATAACAGTTCGAAAACTATGCGACAAACCGTTTTAGAGGTTATGGCCCTTGACAGGTTTAGGCTAAATTTTGTTTTCGAAATAACTCGAAAACCATACAAAATTGAAGCAGACAATATATGAGAAAAATGTTCCACTCATTGAGATCTACATTTGATATAACAGTTTGAAAACTGTGCGACAAACCGTTTTAGAGGTTATGGCCCTTGACAGGTTTCGGCTAAATTTTGTTTTCGAAATAACTCAAAAACCATACAAAATTGAAGCAGACAATATATGAGAAAAATGTTCCTCTCATTGAGATCTACATTTGATATAACAGTTTGAAAACTGTGCGACAAACCGTTTTAGAGGTTATGGCCCTTGACTGGTTTCGGCTAAATTTTGTTTTCGAAATAACTCAAAAACCATACAAAATTGAAGCAGACAATATGTCAGAATAATGTTTCTCTCATTGAGATCTACATTTGATATAATTGGTTGAAAACTGTGTGACGAACTGTTTTCGAGGTTATGGCCCTTGACAGGTTTCGACTGAATTTTGTTTTCAATATAACTAAAAAACCATAAAAAATTGAACCAGACAATATACTAGTAAAATGTTCCTCTCATTGAGATCTACATTTGATATATAGGGTTGAAAACTGTACGACAAACCGTTTTCGAGGTTATGGCCCTTGACAGGTTTCGACTAATCAGTTTTTGACTTATAACTTGAAAACAGTTAAAGATAATATAGTAAACATGTCTATTGAAAGTGATCCTCTCATCAAGACCTTCATTTAGTATATTGTATCCGAAACTGTTATATGAACCGTATTCCAGTTATCAGCCTTGACACATTTCTGTTATTCTGTTTTAGACTTATAACTTGAAAACGGTTAGAGATAATATAGTCAACATGGTCATAAGTCGTGCGTGAAGAATCTGCCTAGCTTTTTGACCAATCGTACATCACTGACCAAAGCTCATGAATATTAAGGAAAACATACATCACGATAAAAAAAAATTCATCTTTGCTGCAATTAATCAGACCTGTCCAGACACTAAGAAGTGTTACAATATATACAACATAACACATAACCAGTATCTAGAGAGTATCTTGTATCTTCGAGCTCATCTGATATGGACGGGATAAGCCTTGTCGAGCGAAAAAAAAAACAACCAAGAATTAATATGTATCAAGATATTAGTACTTTTTGGCTTAGAAAGGGGTAATCATATTAGACTTAAAATTTTTCAATGATGGACAATTCAAAATGGCTTAAACACTAATTTCAAATTTTTAGTACATATTAAATGTACTTTTTGTAACATAAAAAACTAACTTTTGGCAAAAATTGATAAAATAATGAACATTGAGTGAGTTCCGACAGTGTGTAATTATGTGTCGAGTGAAGAAAACATGCTCTTTGTTACAAAATTTGCTGTATTAAACCAAATGTGATAATTATTAAAATGATTGAAATGATGTTAACTTGCACATTTATACAGAAATTAGCAATTTAAGTGCAATTACTTTAAAAATGGTACACTATATTCCTAAATTTCATGAAAAAATATTCAACAATGCTACAATAGCCTACATCGACACATTTTAAACAAATGTGAAAACAAAACCTTGTGATTTCCACAAGTTTCCCTCTTTTCCTTATTTTTTAATTATTAAATTTAAAATATTTAAGCTGTTGTGTCCTATTTCAGTGCATTTCTCCATTAAAAATGAGTACAAAGCTATTTCTGAGTCATAATAATAATATTGTATGGAGACAATCAATTAAAAATACCAAGATATATGACAAAATAAGTTTGCATAAAATGTTACAAGTTTGGTCTACTTTCATAGTGTACATTTTTTCAATATACATGACCAAAACACTAAATTTAATCAACTTACTTTGTTAGCTAAATAGAAGATACTTTCCGTTTAGAATGTGGATTTCAGTCTAAAAACATATTTCCTCAAAGTATGTGAGTCAATAAATCCTTAAAATCCCAGACTGTGACCACACCTCCCCCTTATTTGTAAATTTCGTCTGCTGTGATGTCCATTTCATTTATCGTCAGTGAATCATAGTTTAAATCGTTTCTCAACAAGTTGTTGTAACTATCCGAACTGCATTTTATCTCACATTTTAATCAAATTGAAACAATTTCCGACGTGAATTTTTGTGTTTTCGGTTGTCTGCTACATGACTAATGTCCTTATTTTCCAGCGTGAAATTCCTTTGAAATAATGTGAAAATGATCTTCGCTTTGCTCTGTTTATAATAATCCGTGTCGTCCTGAAATAAATAATCACTGAGATTAAAGATCGTGCTTCATGTAGTATATACTAGTACACTCGAGTTTGGGCAATAAAAGTGTGTTGGTTTAACGGACGTTAATTTCATTGAAAAGTACTATATTTTATTATTTAAGAGTCAGTTGGTTAGAGCAATAAATGCACCATATTTTGAAAGTAATTTAACCTTGGGTTCATTGTTTACATTGCTGAATGAAAGGAAATCGCCGAAATTCGAGTATTGACGAAATTCGAATGTGTGACCATAGTCCACACAGAACGAAAGAGACACAACGAAGACGCTGACAAAATGCTATGAACGCGAGCTAAGACGAAGAAATGTTGCAGCGTAGATCGATCCAAAGTCGTTTATATCCAATAATCTCACCAACCATTGAAAACAAACCTTATATTTTAAATACTATAGTAAAAATGAAGTAACAAGAACAATATTTTCCAAGTAATCAAATAATATTTGCAATTCATAATTTTAGTGTCGTCACTTGTTGTTTGCGGAAGAATTCACGTATAGTCAACGTCAGCAATACATCTTATTATGACGTCACAATCAGTCACGTGCTGAAAAACCAAGTTCAGTTAGGTATTGAGTATTTAAACAAAATTAAAATATATGAATTTTTAAAACTTTGTCGCAATATTTAAATCTGCAGAGTCCCATTTTTCCGCGTTTTTTCTCAAAATCAGTGCAAAGCTATTTGAATCAATGTGAGACAATCAATTAAAAATACCAAGATGTATAACAAAATAAGTTTACATGCTGGCCCTGAAACGTTAGCTGATGACAAAAGAAGCACAAGTGTGATTTCACAAAAATAAATGGCTGATCAATATATAATCGGATATGATAAACCCGCATGCGTAAGGATCAAAGGCATCTGGACGTCTCGGCCATACTCCGTTTCGTCCATAGTCCCTTCGTCCGTAGATTAAATCGGCCATAGTAAATTCGGCCATATTATCTTAATTGTGTTACAGTAATTACAGGATATCGTTATAAGCATGATTAGCATATGTTTTATCCAATGTATTTAGTTAACAATCATGACTAAACTTTAAAATAAATGTAATATTAATGTTTTCTTGTATGAATTAGCGTAAATATTTGTCAAAATTTTAAATGTGTTGAATTCATTTTCTCAAAATTATTATCACTTCTGAAGTTTCTTAGTGTTAGGCTTGGGTCAGCCTTTGAATCTTCTTAACAGACACTACCTGCAATGGCGAATCCAGGGGGGGGGCGTAGAGGCGAACCCCCCTGTCATAAAGGAAAGGGAAAAAATGAGAACAGGGCGGGCAAAAATGTAATCCCCGCTCATCCTCGCCATAAATTAATGCATTAAAGGTACTAATTCGTTTATTATGATATCTCTGTTGTATATACTGTACCAAAAAAGGTTATTGAACACTATAAATACCTTGTTCGTGGCCTTCATTTTTCGATATCCCCTTTTTACCATGACAGATATCAAAAACCTAAAGTGGGGAAAATGTTGTCTGACCCACGGCCATGATTTGGCATGCAAAAAAATTGATCCACTTCCTGTTTCGGCGTTTTTGACGCGAAGTTTGTTGAAAACGTCAAAGTTGTTTTATTTCCACAAAACTTGTTTTCCAGGTAAATATGAGGGGCCTAATTTCAAAAACCATAAAAAATTGAAGCAGACAATATATCAGAAAAATGTTCCTCTCATTGAGATCTACATTTGATATATAGTGTTGAAAACTATCCGACAAACGGTTTTCGAGGTTATGGCCCTTGAAAGGTTTCTTCTAAACTTTGTTTTCAATATAACTCAAAAACCATAAAAATTTGAAGCAGAAAATATAATAGAAAAATGTTCCTCTCATTGAGATCTACATTTAATATAATTATTGAAAACTGTGCGACAAATCGTTTTCAAGTTATGGTCTTTTGCATTTTTTGGCTAATCAGTTTATGGCTTATACTTTTTAAACCGTCATAAATAATATAGTGAACATAGTTTTTTTTTGTGACTGTCTCAACAAGCCCTTCGATTTAGGACCAAAGTCCAATGGTTACGGGCAGCAATTTTCAAAATTAGCAAACATATACCTAGACATAACACTAAGAAAATGCCGGGAAAGACCTCACATTTGTTCTTTGAACAAATGACTTTTCATTATTATTATTATTATTATTATTATTATTTTCTCTTTTCTTCCGCCAACTTATTTCGATGTCTGGTTTTTTCACTTCGCGACATGTCGCTTTGATATTTTATATCTGATATCGGTTACCCATTGCGCTTTCGCAGTTCACCCTGACTGACCGCACCCTTATCCTTTACGGAGTTATCTCCCCTTTTACTAAAAAGCTTGTTCCTGCTACTCCTCCTAAACCAAAAAAGATAGCAATACCAAACCTTTACCAAAATGTGTCCTATATCCTTGCGCAACTTTGGGACAGATTGATTGAAGGGTTCTGATGACATGTTATAGGAGTTATCTCCCTTTAAATAAAAGTAGTAAGTGATATTCAAACAAATCTCGGCAACTAAATGAGATAGAGGCCTGGGGTCTTCACTTTAGACCATCATGACCTTTGACCTTGAAAATGGACACAAGGTCAAAGGTCAAGGTCACGTTCTAAATTTTGACATTTGCTTGTGTCCGCTACTCCTTTGAAACGGTAAAAGATAGATAAACACTTACTGAGAGTAAAATGTTCGTCTTATTAAGACGCAACTTTGTCACATTTAGAGGGAAGTAATTTGACTTCATTTTATAGGAGTTATCTCCCATTATATATGTAATTTATTGGTTTTTCACATGTTATTCATTAACTGTTAATGATAAAGGGAAACGAAAGAGCGCGAAATGTTGGTCTCTTAAAGGAGTAACTATGTTACATTTACAGGGAAAGGATTTGACTTCATTTTATAGGAGTTATCTCCCATTATATATGTAACTTATTGGTTTTTTAAATGTTACTCATTAACTATTAATGACCTTTGACCTTGAAAACTTGTATGGGTCAAGGTCACGTACTAGTTTTTGACCTTTGCTTTTTTGTAAAGATATTGAAATTATTTTCGTCCTAAAATGTTCTATTAATAATTTCGAGTAAACTAAGACATGGCGTGAAAAGTTGTATAATACTTTTATAAGAGTTATCTCTCTCAGAATGACAATCTGCGGCAAATAATACAAAATATTTTTTTTAAATATTTATAGCAAAGTTATAGCATTTTGCAAAAAGATGATTATTTTAAATGTCATCATGTAATACAAATTAAAATTAATGTGGAAAGACCCTCAAATGTTCAACCGAACAGTTGATCTTTAATTATTATTTTCTCTTTTCTTCCGCCAACTTATTTCCGTGTCTGGTTTTTTCACTTCGCGACATGTCGCTTTGATATTTTATATCTGATATCGGTTACCCTTTGCTCTTTCGCAGTTCACCCTGACTGACCGCACCCTTTTCCTTTACAGAGTTATCTCCCCTTTTACTAAAAAGCTTGTTCCTGCTACTCCTCCTTAACCAAAAAAGATAGCAATACCAAACCTTTACCAAAATGTGTCCTATATCCTTGCGCAACTTTGGTTGAAGGGTTCTGACGACATCTTATAGGAGTTATCTCCCTTTAAATAAAAGTAGTAAGTGATATTCAAACAAATCTCAGCAACTAAAAGAGATAGAGGCCTGGGGTCTTCACTTTAGACCATCATGACCTTTGACCTTGAAAATGGACACAAGGTCAAAGGTCAAGGTCACGTTCTAAATTTTGACATTTGCTTGTGTCCGCTACTCCTTTGAAACGGTAAAAGATACATAAACACTTATTGAGGGTAAAATATTCGTCTTAGTAAGGCGCAACTTTGTCACATTTGGAGGGAAGTAATTTGACTTCATTTTATAGGAGTTATCTCCCATTATATATGTAACTGATTGGTTTTTCACATGGTACTCATTAACTATTAATGATAGAGGGAAACGAAAGAGTGCAAAATGTTGGTCTCTTAAAGGAGTAACTTTGTTACATTTATAGGGAAAGGATTTGACTTCATTTTATAGGAGTTATCTCCCTTTATATATGTAACTTATTGGTTTTTTACATGTTACTCATTAACTATTAATGATAAAGGGAAACTAAAGAGTGCAAAATGTTGGCCTCTTAAAGGAGCATTTTTGTTACATTTATAGGTAAAGGATTTGACTTCATTTTATACGAGTTATCTCCCATTATATATGTAACTTATTGGTTTTTTACATGTTACTCATTAACTGTTAATGATAAAGGGAAACGAAAGAGTGCGAAATGTTGGTCTCTTAAAGGAGTAACTCTGTTACATTTATAGGGAAAGGATTTGACTTCATTTTATAGGAGTAATCTCCCATTATATATGTAACTGATTGGTTTTTCACTTGGTACTCATTAACTATTAACGATAGAGGGACACGAAAGAGTGCAAAATGTTGGTCTTTTAAAGGAGCAACTTTTTTATATTTGCAGTAAACGGATTTGACTTCATTTTATAGGAGTTATCTCCCATTATATATGAAACTTATTGATTTTTCACATGTTACTCATTAACTATCAATGATAAAGGGAAACTAAAGAGTGCAAAATGTTGCTCTCTTAAAGGAGCAACTTTGTTACGTTTACAGGGAAAGGATTTGACTTCATTTTATAGGAGTTATCTCCCATTATATATGTAACTTATTGGTTTTTCAAATGTTACTCATTAACTATCAATGATAAAGGGAAACTAAAGAGTGCAAAATGTTGATCTCTTAAAGGAGAAACTTTGTTACGTTTAGAGGGAAAGTATTTGACTTCATTTTATAGGAGTTATCTCCCATTATATATGTAACTTTTTGGTTTTTTACATGTTACTCATTAACTATTAATGATCAAGGGAAACTAAAGAGTGCAAAATGTTGGTCTTTTAAAGGAGCTACTTTGTTGCCTTACTGGGAAAGTATTTGACTTCATTTTATAGGAGTTATCTCCCAATATATATGTAACTGATTGGTTTTTCACATGGTACTCATTAACTATTAATGATAAAGGGAAACTAAAGAGTGCAAAATGTTGACCTCTTAATGGAGCAACTTTGTTACATTTAACGGAAAAGGAGTTGATTTCATTTTATAGGAGTTATCTCCCATTATATATGTAATTTTTTGGTTTTTTACATGTTACTCATTAACTGTTAATGTTAGAGGCATGTGGTCTTCACCATCAACCCTCATGCCCTTTGAGCTTGAAAACTTGCATGGGTCAAGGTCACGTACTAGTTGTTGACCTTTGCTATTTTCAAAGATATTGAAATGATTTTCTTCCTAAAATGTTCTATTAATAATTACGAGTAAATTAAAACATGCCGTGAAAAGTTGTATCAAAATTTTATGAAAGTTATCTCTCTTAGAATGCCAATCTCTAGCAAATAATACAAAATAATTTCTTTTTTAAATATTTATCGCAAAATTATAACATCTCGCAAAAAAGTTGATTATTTCGAATGTAATCACGTAATACAAAATTAAAATTAATGTGGAAAGACCCTCAAATGTTCAACCGAACAGTTGATCTTTAATTATTAAGGTCTTTCCCACTTCCAGTGGGAAGACCTTACTGTATTTCTTCTGATTATTATTATTCTTATTCTTTTTCTTCCGCCACATTTCAAAACAGTCTGTGAAAAAGACTTCGCGACATATCATTTTGATCTTTTAAACCAAGTATCGAACTCCTAAGACCTGTTCGGTGTTCACCCTGCGACACCGAAAACTTTTTCTTTAAGGAGTTATCTGCCCCAACACCGTAAACCTTGTTATCAGAACAACTCAGAAACTATAAAATTTAGAGAAAAACTGAAAAGTGAGAAATGTTAAGGAACTTTTGAGACAACTTTTTGCCATAATTTGGCCAAAAAATTTTGTCGAGCGAAAGCGAGCGGTATACCTTGAATGTTTCAATCACTCCGGCCATCACCAAAACTCACAAACCGGAAGTCGAAAACACCTTGGTTGTTCACCATTTGTTGTTTTGTGACATGACCTTAAGGAAAATCTCAATGTTAAAGTTGAGATATGACCTCAACCTTAGGCCTCGAATCTTGTTATCATAATAACTCGAAAACCGTAAAAGATGGAAGCAGACAATAAATTGGAAAAATACTCGACTGATTGAGACCTACATTTGGTCTTTATGTCCAAAACTGTTCAATGAACCGTTTAGGAGTTATTGCCCTTGACATGTTCCGGTTGATTGGTTTTTGACTAATAACTTGAAAACGGTTAGAGATAATATGGTAAACATGCGTAGCTAAAGTGATCAGTATGAAAAGAACTTCAATTTGAGCCGAAGGTCAAAGGTCATGGGTCAAGGTCACACCATAGCAACAAGGTAACCATCATAAAAAGTCCTTAGTTACCATATATATTTAGAATCAGAATGAAGTATTTAGGTGGAATACACTATTTTACAACCGGAAGTGACAATTTGTCCTTAGCAACGGTCATAAAAGTACTTAGCAACCATATGAAGTGTGAATAGGGATGACTTGCTTTACTCAAATAACTAATTTTCATGACTGCTAGTGTCATTTTGTAATAAGGAACAGACAAAACGTCAACAGAATCCCCTTATTTACCATACCGGGAAAGACCTCACATTTGTTCTTTGAACAAATGACCTTTCATTATTATTAAGGTCTTTCCCACTACAGTGGGAAGACCTTACTGTATTTCTTCTGATTATTATTATTCTTATTTTTGTTTCTTCCGCCGTGTCTGTAGAAAAGAGTTCGCGACATATCATTTTCATCTTTTATACCAAGTATCGTACACTTAAACCCTGATTGGAATTCACCCTGCGACACCGAAAACATTTTCTTTACAGAGTTATCTGCCCAAACACCGAAAACCTTGTTATCAGAACAACTCAGAAACTATAAAATTTAGAGAAAAACCGAAAAGTGAGAAATGTTAAGGAACTTTTGAGACAACTTCGTACCATAATTTGACCAAAAAATTTTGTCGAGCGAAGGCGAGCGGTATACCTTGAATGTTTCAATCACTCCGGTTATCACCAAAACTCACAAACTGGAAGTCGGAAACACCTTGGCTGTTCACCATTTATTGTTTTGTGACATGACCTTAAAGAAAATCTCAAGGTCAAAGTTCAGTTAGACCTCGACCTTAGGCCTCGAATCTTGTTATCATAATAACTCGAAAACCGTAAAAGATGGAAGCAGACAATAAATTGGAAAAATACTCCTCTTATTGAGACCTACATTTGGTCTTTTATGTCCAAAACTGTTCAATGAACCGTTTAGGAGTTATTGCCCTTGACATGTTCCGGTTGATTGGTTTTTGACTTATAACTTGGAAACCGTAAAGAATAGAAGCAAACAATAAATTGGAAAACTACTCCTCTCGTTGCGACCTACAATTGGTCTATAATGTCAAAAATTATTCAATGAACCGCTTAGGAGTTATTGCCCTTGACATGATTCGGTTGATTGGTTTTTGACTTATAACTCGAAAACTGTAAAAGATAGAAGCAGACAATAAATTGGAAAAATACTCCTCTTATTGAGACCTACAATTGGTCTATTATGTCAAAAATTGTTCAATGAACCGTTTAGGAGTTATTGCCCTTGACATGTTTCGGTTGCTTGGTTTTTGACTAAGAACTTGAAAACGGTTAGAGATTATATGGTAAACATGCATAGCTAAAGTGATCAGTATGAAAAGAGCTTCAATTTGAGCCCAAGGTCAAATGTCATGGGTCAAGGTCACACCATAGCAACAAGGTAACCATCATAAAAAGTCCTTAGTTACCATATATATTTAGAATCAGAATGAAGTATTTAGGTGGAATACACTATTTTACAACCGGAAGTGACAATTTGTCCTTAGCAACGGTCACATGGCCCTATGTATTTTAAATGGCTTATTCTTATAATGCTATTGCCTGTCAGTAATATTTACGTAGATTAAAAGATCAGTTGTCAAGGTCATTCAAGTTTTCTTACGTCCTATTTAATGACCTTTCTTATTTTTAAAGATATCTACGTAGTTTTTTTTAATTATTTTTATACTCATTAATTGTTATAGACAAATTACGAATGCTGTTTAGCTTTTTAGTTTCAAAGTCATTTATTTTAGGTGTTCTTTGAAAGTGGAAAGCCTATTAATCGTTCTTCAGAACGATTGAACCTATATTTATTATTCTTTTCCACCAAATTTACTTTCTCATTATAAATTTTGTTTCGCGACATGTCGCAAAGACATTTTGTACTATGGATGTATTAGACATTACGCTTGCGCAGTTAACCCTGGCACACCGAACACTTATTATTTATGGAGTAATCTCCCCTGTCACAAAAAAACTTGTGTGCAGATTAATTATGAAACCGTAAAAGATGTCGCAATAAAATTTGTTGCAAAATGGTCAGCTATTGATTGCGACAATTTGTTACATATCGCGCAAAGGATTTTGACGACTCCTTATAGGAGTTATTTCCCCTTATTTATTGGAAGAACATTTTGTACAATTGTAACTCATAAACCAGAGGTAATAGAGACTTGGGATTTCACTGTTGGTCATCATTGACCTTGACCTTGAAAAAGGTCACAAGGTCAAAGGTCACATTCTAAATTTTGACATTGTGGTGTGTGCGATTCTCCTCCTGAACCATAAGAGCTAGAGAAATAAATCTTTGACCAAAATGTGTATCACATTAAGGTCTTGAAAGGTCACTATAAATGATTTGACTTTTGAAAGAGTTATCTCCCCAGGATCAATTAAATATAGTGTAAATAGCGTTATCTCAGTAACTATAACATATTTTGACATCGGATCTTTTGTGTTGTTGATTGTTGACCTTCAGCAAGGTCAAGGTCACAAGCTAAGAGGTCAAGGTCAAGTAATTTTTTTTTAAATTTTGCATTTTCTTTTTATGTGAAGTGGTTATTTATGATTAATGTTTATTTTGGATAAATAATATATGCGAAAATCAGAAGGTCAAAGGTCGAGGTCAACTTTATCCCTGAATGTCCCAATTTATGACCTTTTTTATTTTAAAAGATGTCCGAATGGTTTTTTCGTTGATATATTTATATTGCAAAATGGATTTAATTTAAACACAAAGGGGGTTGAGGTCAAGGTCACAGTGTCCTTGAATTTGACCTTTTCTATTTTAATAGTTATTTAAATAGTTTTTTCTTTAATTTGTTAATTTAATCAAAGAGCGAATAATGTTTAAGGGTAAATTTTAAAGGACTTTTAACTCTGGTACATGTAGGTTCCTTTTAATTACCTTATGTGGAAAGCCTATTAATCGTTCGAGAGAACGATTGAACTTATATTTATTATTATTATTCTTTTCCTTACCTTAATCGTCAACTTGTCCGACACATTTTTTGAAAACGCTTTGACCAATCAAGATAAAACCTGCTGAGGTGGGTGGAGGGTAACTCAGAGGTGTGCCATCCACTTTTGAAATTTTCAAAATGGCCGCCATTTTCAAAATGGCCGCCGTTAAAGATTTTTGGCCCCTTCTCAGATCTCGGAGATGGGTGGATGGATTTTAATGAAAATTGGTACACTGGTAGAGTTAACCATCCTGTGCAGTGTTTGATGCGAAATCCGCCGTTTTACCACACCCGCCCCCCAAAAACGTCAACTTTGTTCGGTTTCAACGAAATTTGATTTCTAGACGTATTTTGATGTACTGATTTGAATGGAATACTATCCATGGGGATTTTGGGCGACTTCTGTGTTGGCATCCCAACACAATTATGTTTAATTTATATTGATTTACAACTATTTTATCGCATCATTTGTGTCTTGTGCTTTTTCATTCTGCATGTCAAAGAAAAATGCTTCGAGTTCAGAGTATTTCCATAGTAACTCGTACAACAGAAGTTATAGCAATTGGTTATCTTCGAACCAGACATTGTAAAAGATAACCAGGTCAGAGTTTGAGGTCACGTCATGTTTGGCAGAGTATTTCTGTAGATCCTCCACTTAACCATAACGACTAAACATCTAAACTCAATACCTTATTGTTTATCTTCAAGGTATTAAGACCTTTATGAGCATTATCTCCCCATTATAAAAGAATAAATCGTTTTATTAGCGATATAGTTCATTTTGTAAGAATTATCGAGGTCAAATTAATGTTAATAACTCTCATGTTTAATTTTTTTATTGAGTTGTGAAATACAAATATTAGAGCCATTACTTATGCAAAAACGCATAATGGATTTAAAAAAAATTGGGATATTTTGGATAAAGATTTTACAATTACAATTACAGATATTTACTTTTAATTTTTAAAATTACAGTCCATTTCTAATAGATTGGTAAATAAAAGTAAGTTTATCGCAGTTAAGAATATTTTCGGTCAAGTTTAAAGTAATACCGTACATGTCAACTTCGAGCTGCCCCGCATCTTTGGCATAGATACAACCATTGTTCATACGTTATTACGTGTCATTGTTTGCCATTCCCGTTGCAACTTTTAACGGAGCTGATAGTAGTTATAAGGCGAAGGTTGACGCTGACGCACACGTTTATCCATCAGGTGCCACAAGTGTTCAATCGGATTAAAATCTGGTGGCATATTAATGTTATTCTGCTCAAGATATTCCACTGTTAAGCACGCTGTGTGAGGCCTGGTGTTGTCTTGTTGGAAAAACTCCCTCTGTCGGTCAATTACGCTCATTATGTGAGGCTGGAGAATTTCGTCTGTGTACTTTTGAGCCGTTAAATTACCTGTGTTATGTACGAATTCTGTTCATGTACGGTTATTAGAGATTGCCGCCTACACCATGACGCTACCTCTATCAAGGTTATCCCAGTCCTGGAAACAGGGGCAAGATAAACGTTCTTACCTGAGCCGTTATACACGGAGTCTACCATTATGTTGTTGTAGCAGAAAACGGGATTCGTCGCTGAACCATAAAACTTTATACTAGACTTCAAGAATCTACCCTGTAATATGTTATTAGTGTTCTGTCTTTGTTGTTTTTTTTTTAAAATAGTTAATGTCTGATAATAAAACGTATTAGTCAATATCGTAGACTGCCCAGTTGGATTTTATGGTCTCGAGTGCAGCAACAAATGTTTTGGCGATAAATATGGGCTAGGTTGTAAAATTCCATGCAACTGTTTGTCGTGAGTACTTTAATTGCACGCTGTTCTCTGCCATTTTCATTGTTTAAAAAAACATGAAGAAAATAACAAAAATAACATTAAAGTTTTACTATATAAGAGTACCATTCAAGTGTTAATGTTATTTATATTTAGGTGGAATACACTATTTTACAACCGGAAGTGACAATTTGTCCTTAGCAACGGTCACATGGCCCTATGTATTTTAAATGGCTTATTCTTATAATGCTATTGCCTGTCAGTAATATTTACGTAGATTAAAAGATCAGTTGTCAAGGTCATTCAAGTTTTCTTACGTCCTATTTAATGACCTTTCTTATTTTTAAAGATATCTACGTAGTTTTTTTTAATTATTTTTATACTCATTAATTGTTATAGACAAATTACGAATGCTGTTTAGCTTTTTAGTTTCAAAGTCATTTATTTTAGGTGTTCTTTGAAAGTGGAAAGCCTATTAATCGTTCTTCAGAACGATTGAACCTATATTTATTATTCTTTTCCACCAAATTTACTTTCTCATTATAAATTTTGTTTCGCGACATGTCGCAAAGACATTTTGTACTATGGATGTATTAGACATTACGCTTGCGCAGTTAACCCTGGCACACCGAACACTTATTATTTATGGAGTAATCTCCCCTGTCACAAAAAAACTTGTGTGCAGATTAATTATGAAACCGTAAAAGATGTCGCAATAAAATTTGTTGCAAAATGGTCAGCTATTGATTGCGACAATTTGTTACATATCGCGCAAAGGATTTTGACGACTCCTTATAGGAGTTATTTCCCCTTATTTATTGGAAGAACATTTTGTACAATTGTAACTCATAAACCAGAGGTAATAGAGACTTGGGATTTCACTGTTGGTCATCATTGACCTTGACCTTGAAAAAGGTCACAAGGTCAAAGGTCACATTCTAAATTTTGACATTGTGGTGTGTGCGATTCTCCTCCTGAACCATAAGAGCTAGAGAAATAAATCTTTGACCAAAATGTGTATCACATTAAGGTCTTGAAAGGTCACTATAAATGATTTGACTTTTGAAAGAGTTATCTCCCCAGGATCAATTAAATATAGTGTAAATAGCGTTATCTCAGTAACTATAACATATTTTGACATCGGATCTTTTGTGTTGTTGATTGTTGACCTTCAGCAAGGTCAAGGTCACAAGCTAAGAGGTCAAGGTCAAGTAATTTTTTTTTAAATTTTCCATTTTCTTTTTATGTGAAGTGGTTATTTATGATTAATGTTTATTTTGGATAAATAATATATGCGAAAATCAGAAGGTCAAAGGTCGAGGTCAACTTTATCCCTGAATGTCCCAATTTATGACCTTTTTTATTTTAAAAGATGTCCGAATGGTTTTTTCGTTGATATATTTATATTGCAAAATGGATTTAATTTAAACACAAAGGGGGTTGAGGTCAAGGTCACAGTGTCCTTGAATTTGACCTTTTCTATTTTAATAGTTATTTAAATAGTTTTTTCTTTAATTTGTTAATTTAATCAAAGAGCGAATAATGTTTAAGGGTAAATTTTAAAGGACTTTTAACTCTGGTACATGTAGGTTCCTTTTAATTACCTTATGTGGAAAGCCTATTAATCGTTCGAGAGAACGATTGAACTTATATTTATTATTATTATTCTTTTCCTTACCTTAATCGTCAACTTGTCCGACACATTTTTTGAAAACGCTTTGACCAATCAAGATAAAACCTGCTGAGGTGGGTGGAGGGTAACTCAGAGGTGTGCCATCCACTTTTGAAATTTTCAAAATGGCCGCCATTTTCAAAATGGCCGCCGTTAAAGATTTTTGGCCCCTTCTCAGATCTCGGAGATGGGTGGATGGATTTTAATGAAAATTGGTACACTGGTAGAGTTAACCATCCTGTGCAGTGTTTGATGCGAAATCCGCCGTTTTACCACACCCGCCCCCCAAAAACGTCAACTTTGTTCGGTTTCAACGAAATTTGATTTCTAGACGTATTTTGATGTACTGATTTGAATGGAATACTATCCATGGGGATTTTGGGCGACTTCTGTGTTGGCATCCCAACACAATTATGTTTAATTTATATTGATTTACAACTATTTTATCGCATCATTTGTGTCTTGTGCTTTTTCATTCTGCATGTCAAAGAAAAATGCTTCGAGTTCAGAGTATTTCCATAGTAACTCGTACAACAGAAGTTATAGCAATTGGTTATCTTCGAACCAGACATTGTAAAAGATAACCAGGTCAGAGTTTGAGGTCACGTCATGTTTGGCAGAGTATTTCTGTAGATCCTCCACTTAACCATAACGACTAAACATCTAAACTCAATACCTTATTGTTTATCTTCAAGGTATTAAGACCTTTATGAGCATTATCTCCCCATTATAAAAGAATAAATCGTTTTATTAGCGATATAGTTCATTTTGTAAGAATTATCGAGGTCAAATTAATGTTAATAACTCTCATGTTTAATTTTTTTATTGAGTTGTGAAATACAAATATTAGAGCCATTACTTATGCAAAAACGCATAATGGATTTAAAAAAAATTGGGATATTTTGGATAAAGATTTTACAATTACAATTACAGATATTTACTTTTAATTTTTAAAATTACAGTCCATTTCTAATAGATTGGTAAATAAAAGTAAGTTTATCGCAGTTAAGAATATTTTCGGTCAAGTTTAAAGTAATACCGTACATGTCAACTTCGAGCTGCCCCGCATCTTTGGCATAGATACAACCATTGTTCATACGTTATTACGTGTCATTGTTTGCCATTCCCGTTGCAACTTTTAACGGAGCTGATAGTAGTTATAAGGCGAAGGTTGACGCTGACGCACACGTTTATCCATCAGGTGCCACAAGTGTTCAATCGGATTAAAATCTGGTGGCATATTAATGTTATTCTGCTCAAGATATTCCACTGTTAAGCACGCTGTGTGAGGCCTGGTGTTGTCTTGTTGGAAAAACTCCCTCTGTCGGTCAATTACGCTCATTATGTGAGGCTGGAGAATTTCGTCTGTGTACTTTTGAGCCGTTAAATTACCTGTGTTATGTACGAATTCTGTTCATGTACGGTTATTAGAGATTGCCGCCTACACCATGACGCTACCTCTATCAAGGTTATCCCAGTCCTGGAAACAGGGGCAAGATAAACGTTCTTACCTGAGCCGTTATACACGGAGTCTACCATTATGTTGTTGTAGCAGAAAACGGGATTCGTCGCTGAACCATAAAACTTTATACTAGACTTCAAGAATCTACCCTGTAATATGTTATTAGTGTTCTGTCTTTGTTGTTTTTTTTTTAAAATAGTTAATGTCTGATAATAAAACGTATTAGTCAATATCGTAGACTGCCCAGTTGGATTTTATGGTCTCGAGTGCAGCAACAAATGTTTTGGCGATAAATATGGGCTAGGTTGTAAAATTCCATGCAACTGTTTGTCGTGAGTACTTTAATTGCACGCTGTTCTCTGCCATTTTCATTGTTTAAAAAAACATGAAGAAAATAACAAAAATAACATTAAAGTTTTACTATATAAGAGTACCATTCAAGTGTTAATGTTATTTATAAAAAAACTTGACTATATTAATTACTTAGACCATCTCTTGATCGTTTATATCCTGATAAGTCTCCAAATGGTAAATTCAGAATAAATGTGTATTGTAGATCTGAAGAGTGCCATCACATACATGGATGTATAACTACGATATCCGGATTTGAGGTCACAGGTTTGTTGCCATTTCTGTTTGTTGTTGTTTTAAGCAGTCCCAGTAATCTTGAACACCGAAGGTTGGACATGCAATGTATATTAATTATAGTATGATACAATTAATATTGAACATGTATAAATCTTCGAAAATTACACAATATTTGTGATATATATCTAAAATTATCGACTAAAAAGTAAAATGTTGTTCTTAAGAACGGATTTTATGGGTATTTCATGAAGAGATTTCTTTAATTCCAACATTAGGACTCTGTTAACTCTCTGAAAATTGAAATAAGTACGCCAGTAATTTGCAGTTTTACTATTGTTTGCAGGTTCGACACCCCCGGCAGCCAATTCAAATAAATGGGTATTCAATTACATCATCATCCCAGCGATTTTATTGGCTGTGACATTTATGTTATGTTTGCTGAGGTAAAAGGCAGAATATTATTAGATTGTTAAACAAACGTTGGTGTGATAATGTCTTACCACAGAAAACGTCTTAGAATATCAAGTGATAAAGTGACATTTCGTCAGTCAAATATAAACTGCTATTTTAGTTTTATATCGTTAAAACTTTAACGGAAATGGAAAAAAACCATTTAGTTTTAAAATATGTACCTATAATATTTAATTTCAGAACACGATTATCAAGATTTATGAAGTCTGTACATAAAACACATGTCAATGCTGTTCGTAAGTTTGTCTTTAAATTGTACATTATCGTTGATTTTTCATTAAGCTAAATACATTAAAAATAAGTTGAACGCACTAATTAATATTAAATTATTGTTTTATTAAAAATGAACACAGCTTAATACTACTGTTTTAATTCAAACAGGCAAAAATTAGTTTGTCACGCATTTTTTTAATAAACTTTTATACTTAAATGATAAAAAAAAATTTACAATTTACAACACACATGTTATCGGTGCTTTTATACTGAAATAAGGAGACGATTAACAACAAAACTTCTTATCGTGTAAATGCCTCAAGAAATACTTCACCGTTAAATAATCAAGCTATCGTGTTATATATATTTAACTATTCTGTATATAATTATGGACATTTTGTTCTTGGCGTGTTATGTCTGTTTCACAGACGAAATGCGAGCTCACTTGAAACTAGCACTGATAAAGTTTGAACAAAATTTTCTATCCTTGTATTGGTAATTTACCTACTGACCAGATAACAATTAGATGATAAAAGCCAGTACGTTGTTACTGACTTTATCAGTGGTACACATCAAAGTGAAAATATATCAAATAGAATATTTTTCCGGATATTAAAATATTATATTTTCATTATGACAGAGCATAGAGTTGCTGACAACAGTGTTCGACTTAGACCAAAGGAACATGGACTGTTGCCACATCCTTCTATAGAATTTCAAGAGGATGATTACAGCGTAATTCGAGAATCACAAATTATACAAATGACACAACGTGCGTTTTCCTTTCAACAAATTAATACAGCGATAAATGGATCTATTGTGGGATCGTCAAGAATAAAATCAAGATCCAGTGACATTTATAACCATCTAGATCATTCTATTACTATTGAAAATGTGGACACATGTTTTATGAGTGATTATGTACATCCTCAATCAGTGGTGGGTACGCGAGGCATACACGCAGTAGTAAACCCGATAGCAGAACTAGAAGGCAGACAGCCACCAAATGAGTAAAACCACAACCACTAAATGTAATTGTTAATGCAGACATAGAACTGTGTACTGCTCATGTTTGATTTGAATTGAAAATGATGGTAAAATGTGTCCATGAAATAGTAGTTAAAACAAAACTTATTGATGATTCAATATTTATTTACATTTGCTATCGTTTGTAGGTTTTATTTTAATTTCTATTACAACAGTATAATCATTTAACACTCATGATAAAAATAACTGGTTTATGTTACAGGTTTGTTAGCATGCTAAATATCATTCATTCAATTTGAAGTTTGAAGATGCCTTTAGTTTCATTAATATTTATAACAACGTGTATAAAACTAAAGGCATCTTCAAACCTACAATATGCTTGTTGTTCACATTTGTTTTGTAAATGTTCTATGTAACAAAATCTATCGTTTGGTGGTACAAGTCCAAATTTGGTGTTTTTATTTTACACACTTCATATATTAAGGATATCGGTTTGACAGAATGCAATATTAACTGACTAAGCATATTTGTGTACAATAAGAGCGTTTTTTCTTTTGTAAGCAAGAAGAATCACATAATATGTTAGTTTTTGTGATATGTATGTTGTCTTTTCTAATATCCATAAAACGTTCTTATCATACCTTATTTTTTATCTTAAACCCACATATAGCTTAATAATGTACCATTAAAAACAAAACATTGTTTTCTAATGTATTTCTTTGCTGATTCAGCAAAATTTCAAAAGCAAGCATCAATACCTTAATCAATTAATGAAAATACAACTGTGACCAAAACAAATATTTGTTTAAAGTTCTAATGACCAATTTTATTTGGTATGATATGCACATAAAGATTAAAGAACTAAAGTCATATAAACAAGAATACATATTAAAATGAGATTGACAAGCACAATAACGAAAAAAAGCAAAGAAAACCGACCGAACAACAAGAGCCAAAAGTCAAGGGACAGTTACAAATCCGGATATAGACAAACGCAACACAAAACCAAAAACACAAAAACAGAAAGAGAGTAACCCGAACCCAATAAAAAACGAATTCGGAGAAAAGATTCATACTTATTTACTTAGGGTACCAAATGCCTATATACAAATTACATTGTTGGCATTTATTATGTCAGCGTTGACGATCTTGTCTATATGTTACCACAAAAATGAACACGATCAAATGTCAACTTTAGCTCAGAAATTTTTAGTCGGCAAACAATGCAAACAAAGTTTGGTGACACAAAAGGAAATATATTTTCCAAACACAACATATTAAAAATACGAATTAAAAATTGTTATATAGCACTCCGTTTAATACAGAATCCGGTCGCCGAATCCACTCAAAGTTTCTGGAATTAGCCAGAAAAAACAATCATGTCAATCTTCCTTGTTCCTACATCCCGGAAGGACTTTCATTATTATTACAATTACAAGTGTGCATACATGTTTAAAAACGGGAAAAGGGTAAGAAATTAGCGCAATGTTAACATAAACTCGTATTAAGCAATTTGAAATTAAATATTTTTCTAAAAAGTTCGTGTTTCCCTCAAGTTTACGTTGTCGTTTAAAAAAAAATTTTTTTTAAGAGTTTTAAAATTAGCAATTAAATTATGTAGCCTATCTAACTGCGTAGACAGCATAGATATTTTTAATCTCACAACACGGGAAACCTTATTTAGAATTTCCTGAGAAAAAAAAAAGAATAAAAAATTGATTTCATTGATTGGCGTTACTATTGGAAATATCCGTCTAACTGCAAGTTAATCAAATTGTTATCCGTTAAAAAAAAATAAAAAATTTACAACTAGCAGAACTTATACGTAGGTTGTCATACACTCTCTGCAATCGCTATCCATTTCATTTTAATTTTAATTATATATGTTATCATTGTATTACTTAAACTAAGTTATCCTACATATAACTATCATTCAATGACTTTATTTACTGCAATACACATGCAAAATGTCAATCTTATAAGTTGTATTTCTTTCGGAATAAAGTATTATTATTATTATGTGAACAGATTCCCCCTTAAAAATGTATGATTTACGGTGGCAATCCTTGTCATTTAATAAATTTACCAACCATACGGAATGTATAATTAACATTTAAGTCGTAAGAAGTAAGATTATGTCAGTGCGTGAGTGAGTAAGTGAGCGAGTGAGTGAGTGACTGAAGACAGATTTAATTTTTGTACCGCAGAATAAACTGTTAATTGTATTTAGTATTGATAGACTAAAAATAACGTATGTCTAAATAATATCATTGAGAACATAGCTAAGTCGTAACATGTAATATTATATTATATGATCTGCTAATTGACATACTGACACAATTAACAAAAGTACAAATTAAACGAGACATAAGGATCCTATAAGGAAAATTATAATTTTCAGCCAATTTTCAGACAATTTTATTAGTAGATTTGTGAGAAGGTGTTGGTTAATTCTAACTAAAAGCTGGAAATAAAAGAAAAGATGCCAAGGTTATAAAGACACTTGTTTCGTCTTACCGAAATTCATCAGTGGTGCTCCAACCAAAAATATTTTAAATACAAATAGTTAAAATGTTGTAAAGCTTTTATTATCAACATAACAAAACGTTATACCAAATCCTTCCAAGGCCATATATAACTTGCGAATAGATAAAATAATAAAAAATACAAGTGCAAGAGACATGCTGGAAATAAAGTCGTTTTCGAAGTATTTTAAGCATAAACCATGGAGTCTGCTAAAAAAATAATTGTAAATTGAATAGTAACTGTTTGAAACATATTATATTGTATCTACAGGTAAGTTTATTAAATTGGCGTTACTAACAGATCACGTCACCTACTACGGTCTGCGGCCAGGCATTCGATTTTATGACCTGACAACTCCCAACTAGAGAGACTCCCCTATCCTTCACCCTGGGACGCGCTTGCTGCTTGGTAAAACATGTGTTATGTGCTTGATAAATATAGTTTTTGATTGATTAACAGATAGTGTCACTACTACTAAACAAGAACGACTGATTGGTCGAATGTTTGAATGGTTGCTTAACGTCCAGCTAGTAATATTTCATCTATATTCAGTACAAAAACAAGTTTATAAACAAGAAATATTAAACTCTGCAACAGGATAGACCGGTAACAAAATTTTGATTACCGCCGAAAGCAGTATGGAGTATTGAGTACTGAGAATTTAACATTTTTAGCGGCTACATTGTTTCTAATCTTTTTCAAAATCTAATAAGAATCGTGCAAGGAGCGTGACACTCCCAAACCACGACACCTACTATAGACCGCAGTTGGGCTTTACTCTTTATGACCTGAGAACTCTCCAACGACATGGCCTACCTTAACCGCCACACCGGGGCATGGTGGGTACCTCTGTGGGTAGAGTACTGGGAACCCTTAAAGAATGCTAAAAAAGTTTGAGAATTTTGTCAATTCAATACCATAATTATAGTTTTAAATGATAATCAATTGCGCAGAGTAAATATTGAAAATATGATCACGAGTGCCGTAGAACGCATTCAGAATAAATAAGTGCACGGAACGCGGAACAGTATAATCTGTAGGCATTTCGGTACGAGTGAACTTATTTTCAATATTCATGATTCGTAGTTGATTATCCTGTTATTAGATTGACGAATATTAAATATATAGTAGAAATTGGATGAACTTTATGTTAAGGACATACTTTGTGAAGTAACTTCCAGGGAGCGAAACAACTGAATTTATTTCGCATTTGATTTACCGGCATTTATTTCACTGGGAAATCTCGGTATTTCATTGTTGTAAATGTAATGATGCGTGTTAATCTTTGGGTAGCAGCTTTTGTGGCTTCAATATATAATAGCAAATGCCTATGAACACTTATTAGGTTTATCAAGGGAACAAATAACAAGATAATCAAAGTAATGTAATAACTTTGTAATTGATTTCGACATTTCAAATTCGAGGCTCATTCAAGTTACTGCTAAGCAAAACAAGACATAAAAAATTATAAAAGCAATCTGTATAAAAAAACACAAATTTCAAATGTCAAAATAATTCCATATCTATTGATTGACCAACGATGTCTTTTTATTTCTTTATAATTTCAATCTTTTGATTTGTGGATTGTCTTTTTTGACAGTTTCATCGGTGTTCGGTATTTTGTTATTACCTTCATTGCAAAAACTAGTAAATTGACAGAAAATTAAAACATGAAAAGTTTTTCCTTTATACTGAAAAACAATATTTAAAACAAATAATTATTATTACATACTTGTCTAAAAATTATCTCTATAACAGAGATTAAAAGTAACTATATGGATGGGGCATTACAGATTATTATGCTAGATTGGCAGATGCAAATAAAATTTGTCTGCATTTCCTCTGTAAGGATCGTTTTTTAAACAATGAATCATGATGACATCTATTTTGCAACGAGCAAACCAAAGGTTTTTCGACCAGAGAAAAGCTTTCACATGCAAATACGTTAGCAACACAGAAACGGACATTGGGGTGAACGGATGGACGCACGCGTATGTTAATGCACTTTCGGCCGATTTTTTCAAACGAGTTATTTCCCTTTACTTCGGCAAAGTCAATTGCGTCGCTTCCATGGCAACGTCTAGCTGCGTCGATAATAATTTTGATAGACTACGTGTATCTGCGACATTAAATCTAATATGTATCTGTGTAGTACGATGTCATATAGTTCAAGAAAGCGTTAAACAAGTTTAATTTGTAATATTGGGAAAATTATTAATGATATTGATTATTATCGATCTGTTCTTGAAAGCCCATATTTGGTAGATCTCTATCGCGGAGAAGCTTAAGAATGAATACACGATGAAAAAACAGAGCACCTGCTACCCGGTCCTACTTAAATCGCCTGCATACGCCTGCCGTTATAAATGTACGCCTGCAGTAAAAAGTGTACGCCTGCCACTAATTTTGACATATATTTCACCATAATATAACTTTAAAGAGTAAAATAAATCATTTTGAACTCCAAAAACTATTTTATTTAGATTTTGTAGCAAACACATAACACACGTCCCTACTCATATATACCTTCTCACCTGCTACCATCAAATACGACAGGATAGCAGATGATGTATAGCGGTATGTTTAGTGTGATTGATGCTAGGTGGGGGGGGGGGGGGGTCAGTTTCAAATGTGACGATGGTCTGGTCACTTACATATAAGTTATAGGAAAATTTAGAACTGTGGCTGTGGACGATATCGTTCGTTCGTGTGTAGTTCTCTCATTCGTTTTTTAATATGGAATATACATATATTTACCTGTATATGATTCTTGTCAAAACTATAGACGCAGATTGACCAACGAATGGCCTTAGTCATTGAGTGTCAATATAAATAAATAACGTAAACAAGTCATAACATATTGATCTTAAACTTTCTCACTCTAACAACTTCCATATTTTGCTTCCCCGTCCGCCATCCGCGGACGCGCTGTTGCTTGGCTTTGCTCAAATATTCCAACAAGATGTAATCAAAATTACCAAGGTGACAAACTCACTACAAATTTTATTTATGCTGTATCGTCATGTTTGTCGATCCGATACGAAACAAGTGGACTGGTTTGGTAGCTTTCTTTAGACCCTTTATATATATTATATAAAGGGTCTAAAGAAATATTTGGCTTTGTTCAAATATTCCAGTAAAATGTTATCAAAATTACCAAGGTGACAAATTTTTTGTTAATGCTGTATTGTCATGTTTGTCTTTCTTTAGACCCTTTATATATTAACCAAACAATGATTAATTCATTAGACACTTATAAATATCATTTATCTTAACTATGTATCTTTGGTGCACTTCTAAAGATCCAATGTTGAAATACAATCAGATGTTGGGCATATATAAATAGACAATTCTATATATATATATAGATATATATATATATATATATTATATGGTTGTCACAATACTTAGACGTTTGTGTATAATTTACTTACTGTGACTGCATGACAAGTAACTTTGTCATCCTATATAATATATACACAAATGCTGAATTAGATTACTGTCAGATTAATACGTATTGGATACGAAAATTCCATCGTCACACGCTAGTACACATGTACTATGTCTATGTCTAAAATTCACCCCGGTTAATGAAGCTATATTTTTTATATAGCGGATTTGGCCGAGGGGTCTAGACCGCTGGACATAGTGCAGGCGAATTGGTGCCACAGTGTCACAACGGTGTGAGTTCGAATCCCGCTGAGGGAAAGCAAAAATTTGACAGTGTTAAAAATCTAATTCAAACAGTGTTGGGCTTAATTTGTAGACGTATATATAAATATTTTGATATTAACCCTGTATTTCTGATGTTTCAGAAATCCGCTGGATAGATATATTATATGGTTGTCACAATACTTAGACGTTTGTGTATAATTTACTTACTGTGACTGCATGACAAGTAACTTTGTCGTCCTATATAATATATACAAAAATGCTCAATTAGATTACTGTCAGATTAATACGTATTGGTTACGAAAATTCCATCGTCACACGCTAGTACACATGTACTATGTCTATGTCTAAGATTCACCCCGGTTAATGAAGCTATATTTTTTATATAGCGGATTTGGCCGAGGGGTCTAGACCGCTGGACATAGTGCAGGCGAATTGGTGCCACAGTGTCACAACGGTGTGAGTTCGAATCCCGCTGAGGGAAAGCAAAAATTTGACAGTGTTAAAAATCTAATTCAAACAGTGTTGGGCTTAATTTGTAGACGTATATATAAATATTTGATATTAACCCTGTATTTCTGATGTTTCAGAAATCCGCTGGATAGATATATTATATGGTTGTCACAATACTTAGACGTTTGTGTATAATTTACTTACTGTGACTGCATGACAAGTAACTTTGTCATCCTATATAATATATACAAAAATGCTGAATTAGATTACTGTCAGATTAATACGTATTGGTTACGAAAATTCCATCGTCACACGCTAGTACACATGTACTATGTCTATGTCTAAGATTCACCCCGGTTAATGAAGCTATATTTTTTATATAGCGGATTTGGCCGAGGGGTCTAGACCGCTGGACATAGTGCAGGCGAATTGGTGCCACAGTGTCACAACGGTGTGAGTTCGAATCCCGCTGAGGGAAAGCAAAAATTTGACAGTGTTAAAAATCTAATTCAAACAGTGTTGGGCTTAATTTGTAGACGTATATATAAATATTTGATATTAACCCTGTATTTCTGATGTTTCAGAAATCCGCTGGATAGATATATTATATGGTTGTCACAATACTTAGACGTTTGTGTATAATTTACTTACTGTGACTGCATGACAAGTAACTTTGTCATCCTATATAATATATACAAAAATGCTGAATTAGATTACTGTCAGATTAATACGTATTGGTTACGAAACTTCCATCGTCACACGCTAGTACACATGTACTATGTCTATGTCTAAGATTCACCCCGGTTAATGAAGCTATATTTTTTATATAGCGGATTTGGCCGAGGGGTCTAGACCCCTGGACATAGTGCAGGCGAATTGGTGCCACAGTGTCACAACGGTGTGAGTTCGAATCCCGCTGAGGGAAAGCAAAAATTTGACAGTGTTAAAAATCTAATTCAAACAGTGTTGGGCTTAATTTGTAGACGTATATATATAAATATATATATATATATGGTCTAAAGAAAGACAAACATGACAATACAGCATTAACTAAAAATTTGTCACCTTGGTAATTTTGATAACATTTTACTGGAATATTTGAACAAAGCCAAGTGAGCCTTCATCCCCGGGTGGCGGATGGTAGAGGCAATATATAGAAGTTATTTTATGACCTGTTTACATTATTTACTAATATTGACACTCAATGTCAAAGGCCATTCGTTCGTCAGTCTATGTCTAAAATTTTGACAAAAACACTTAGACTGTATGCTCGGGACTCGTGTCATTATAGCGAACCCCCCCCCCCCTGCCAATTATACAAAACTTTACATGGTGTTGTATATTAATAAATATTCAAATTCAAATCATGCCCGTAACAGGCAAATGACATTTTGCACAAACTACACATAAAAGAGAAAGAGTTGCTCGATTGATAGTTGCATTACAGTACAAGCATACAAAATTAATAGAGACATTATATAATATATCTATAATATAGATCAGCATCATTAAAAAAAACTAACATGTATAAGGGTTAATGGACCCACCCCCTTTCCAAATTTCCAACACATTTACATCCCCATAACCAATAAACACCAAATTACAAGAAAATTAAGTTACAAAAGAACCAAACCAATTTTTTTTCTTTACACCATATTTTTTTATACAGTTTGAAGGAGAATGGGTTAAGTTGATAGATACTTAAATACTCAAATGTCCTAATGATCTTTACTTTGTTAAAATTGTCTGCTTAAGGTAGGGATGTAAAGGTTCTTTTTTACCACCCTAAATTGTGATGAATTTAAAGAAAATAATTATACAATAGTTGCTTATATAGAGGGCATTGTCATGATGTCTTGACTGCACTAGAGAGAGCGGTATTGCCTGAAACACTGATAATGCCCGAACCAAAGGTGAGCGCATTATCAATATTAAAGGCAATACCACTGTCCCGAGTGCTGTCAAGTATCATGACAATGCCAACTATATAAGCAACTATTATATTTATTGTATTGAAGAATTAAGAAACCGTGTGTTTAAGACTGTATTATTTATTTGTAGCTGCTTGCTGTATGATTTGAATGTGGGCCTCATGATAGAATCATTGTTTGGCATTTTTAGGCAATACACAGTTAGTTTTCTAAATTGTATGACATTTTTTCCTCATTTAGGTTGTACATGTACATATATTTTTTTATAAATTAAAAATAAACAGTTTTATGTTGCTTGTTACTAGAGAGGGCATAAACATGACCTGATAACGCCGGCGGCGTGATAATGCCCTCATGTCAAATCACTGCAGATTTATTAATACCAGCTGACCTTGTTTTATACAATTGAAACAAACATAATTTTACTGATATTAATTAAAAATAATGAAGGACTAAATTTGTTATATAAAAAATTGAAATTGCAAAAGAACAGTGTTTGTGTCTATTTAAATTTCTTGGCTAGGAATGTTTTTTGTTTAAAAAAAAATTACTAATGCTTCTGGATTCTGCTATAGTATTTAAATCAATATTTTCATACCATGTGATAATTTCTGTGAATTCAGGACAACACTCAATACTTATATTTTTGACAATATACTTTATATTGCATTCCCCACAAACAGTTATACATTCTTATAAAGACGTGCATGTTAAACTCTGTTGCTTGTGCAAAAAAATTATATATATTTTCAAATATTAAAGTTTGATGCAGTTTGAGTCTGAAAACTATAAACCTTCATATATATTTATGTATTAAAGCCATACACGTAGACACGAAATTTGACTAGTGATTAATTAAATACATGCAATATTGTACTTATATTTTATTTTTTGCAGGTCTGTCTTGTTCGCCACCACACCAGCCTATAAGTGCAAGTAAAGGCTTTTGCTGAATTACAGGAATATAATATAGAGAACCAGTTGTAGTTACACCTGTGAATAAAGTAATTTTCCCTCCTGACTTGTCAAAATGTATGAAACTATAAGGCCAATAAGAGAGGTAATCAAAAATTATGTTTTTAAGGTGTAAGTAATCTTTCATATTAACATTAATTTTCTACAATCTTATTCTTGGTATAAAAGAATTGCATTTTATTGTTAAGTAAAAAAAACCAACTATATATTTAATATGTGTTTAATTGCGGATTCTCAAGACACTGGACACTCAGGTTGTCATTCAGTTGACAGAAGTTTGTTTTAGACCCATACTGCCTATACTTTACTAGTTGAATCATACTTGTTTCTGTCATATATTCCTTTTTTCTTATTAATCATAATGGTGTGTGTCTACTATTGATCACATGGTCTGAGGTTGCGGGTTCAATTCTCACCGCGGGCAGGGTGCGCTCGACTCCAATCTTTATTGACAAGGATTGTCAGTTTTCCTAACGAAGGTGGGGGTTTTCTCCGGGTACTCCGGTTTCCCCCCCCCCCCCAAAAAAAAGCAAAAAAAAATAATAACTGGAAACCATGATATAGCTGAAAATCAAACAAACATAATGGTGTGCATGACCGATGCATGGGGTGTTTACAGTGAACTATTAAATGCTTCCATTCCTGTCCTCGAAAAAAATTAAGACTTTCTGTCTTTTACCCACCCAAGATCATTGAGAGAACCAGCTGAAATTAGTGAACCCCAAACAATAATTCATAAAAATATCAAGTCTGAAGCTTTTGGGTACCTTTGAAATATTGGAAAGTACCTCCTGGTTTAAACCTCTGTCAGTGTTGCTATATGTATGATTGTATACATGCTATAATCATACCAGTACAATCATAGTGATTTTACTGTACTTGCCCAGATAAACACAACTCTTTGACTGATTGATAATGGGTTGGTGATGACCCTGACTCTTTAGTTACAAATACTTGTTCATTTGTCCAGAAGCATGGACCTTGCATTGAATTCGTTATCTTGTCTAATCAGTTAAAATGTAGTTCAAGAATCCGTAATTTAATTATACGAATAGATCAATCGGTTTATTTACAGATACATGTGTTTCTGTAAATATAAAAATTAGAGGAATATTATGGTATATTTTCATTGTGGATATCTGTTCTTAAAAACAATACCTTGCTGTTATCAACTAGAGCATTTCTGAAATTTCTAATTTGAATATTTAAATTAAAAGAAGAAAAAAGAATAGGAGATACAGAGGAGTATTAAGGAAACGATAAGTCAAGGACAGACAAAACCTTGTTTAAACAAAAGAGTGAACAACGACCAAACTAACAGACACACAACAGTAACACGAACCCCACTAAGAACCGGGGGCGAGTCCAGGTGCCCTGGAAGGGTAAGCAATTACTGCTCCATGTGGGCCACCCATATATCACTCAGGTTTAAATCTGGTAAATTTAAATTGTTAAAAACACATGAAAAATGATCTCTGTAATATAAATATTGTTTTAAGATTCATATTAACTAAAAGTATTTATTAATTATTATTATTTTGGTTATTTTTCATGGACAATATTTTAAACCTTTGGTTGAAATACACAGACTTGAACAGAGATGACAGCTGTAAACCATGTTTAAAAACATTTTCATAAATGTGGTGCTTATCAGCTCTAAATTTATTCACTAATGTTACCAATCACTGCTGAATTGTACATGTGCATATTGTGGAAAGGAATCACTCGCACATTTTGTACTTGAAGTAGTTTATTTTCTTCCTGGATATTGTGAATAATTCAGATTACACTGATTGGCACAGTCTTGTTAGCAGTTAATAACCTATAATACTACTAAATGTAAACAACAGTTTCAAACTATAGAACATAGTCTGTTTAAATCAGTCTTGTAAGAATTAAAAAAATTCCTTTTATTGTTCCTACCCTCATAGTTAAATAAAAACCTACTGATAAAGTGCTATATATTTTATATTTTCTTTTTCCAAATAACATTTCATTAAACAGTTGTGAGTTGAATAAAACAAAATATCACTGTACCTGTATAAAGGTGGATAAATCTCTGAATTTTAATTTAAATTGTTCAGTGTACTTTCCAAAGACACAGAACCTTTGTTTGATAGCAAAACTAACATCATTCAAGAGAATAGAAGTGTCTGGTCAGTGTGGAATGGATACATCCAATTGAAGGCAGGTTAGCTACAATAACTACTGTGCTGGCAAGTACCCCTCTGGGTTTATATACCAGAATGTCAAATACTGGTAGCTCAATCTTCAAGTTAGGATAAAGTGTCCAAGTGAGTGACTGCTATGGAAGTTCAGCAAGCAAGCACAATTCAGCCTACCACTAATTTCCTATTAGTCACCGTAAATATTTTTTACCCAGGTTTGCGAAGAGGAATAATTGAGGGACACACTATTTTTGTTCATTCTCTATTTAAAAGGTAAATATTGGTAAGAAGGATTAGAAACAAAAAATTCTCTGGTTATAATCTTTTTGTTGTTGGTGCAGATTAACAATATACTCAGTTGTAACCAACGCAAAAAATGATCATCGATACAGAAAAATGGCCTGGAAATCAACCAAACCATTCAATGGAATTGGAGCAGAAAGTCAAGGGCTGATTATAAATCCCAATTCTCACAAACTTGTACAACACAAAAAAAAAATTAATTAATTAAAAAAAAACTCGATTAACTAGAACCCAAGGGTCACAGGACGAGTGAACTGTTCAATGAATGCACATATTTTCCTGAATAAAAATATATCTAACATTTATGTAGGGTTTACATCTAAAATATATTATTTGGATGTCCTATAAGGCCCTTATTAAGGGTAATGTATCGGTAGAGAATGAAATATTGCTAGTCTCCATCATGGATGAACCTTCCATCCCTAGCTTTGGAGAAATTTCATGGTCTACTGTTATAGTATAATACCTCGTTCTCAAGATCTAGCATTTTAGGCTTGGTAGCCTGTCTGATCCATAATACCGTTGGTTTTACTTTTAGTATTTATGCATATAAAGTCAAATTTTTTAACGTCCTTAATATGGCTGAAATATTGCTTGCTGGACGTTAAATATGGAATATAGGACATTTTGTTTGTGATACAGACTTTATCACGGCCAGTATCAGGTGAGCCCGTAGGGCGAACCTGAAACGTTAAGCCGTGATAAAGTCTGTATCACAAACAAAATGTCCTATATTCCTTTTATCGGTAATTTTCAAAAAGAGCATTTTTGGTCAATTTAGGCCATATTTTTTAAAGAACTTCTTTTTTGGTCGAAGTGATCTGTGAAAAACGGTGTGCTACGTTAGTTAGCGACAGTTGACGTCATTCTGAAACCGGAATGTGGCATAATGAATGGGCGTGTTTTTTCATTGATCCTCTGTAAGGCAAGGCATTTTTAATCGTTTATGTAATAGTTTGTGAATAAGAATCTTTTATTATACTCTTAATTATAATATGGTGTCAAATTGTGTGTTTTTAATATTTTGCTCTTTGACGAATCGTATTATTTCTAATTTACGCTGCCAACGTTTCTGACCGAGTGTCAGTTTCACTTTTATTGTTTTCTATATTTTGTATTTTATATCGTTATCATTTCTGGTAACTGTTTGGTGATGTGTTATTTTTAATTTTCAGTACTTTGCAGTGGCCAGGGGAGATACGATTTACACATCATTTATTAAGAAATTCCAATTGTAATTACAATGCAAATGCGATGAGTTGTAGGTTCTTGTGATAGGCCGAATTGTACTTCCGTAATAATCCTATTACACTTTTGTGATTTGTTGGATTAAAACAAAAAATGGCGAGGTTATTAGCAAGTTCTTGTGGTGAAAATTTTCTCTTGCTTGTTGCTTTGTTTATTTTTGAACATTCTGTTAGTTACTGTGACGTTATCAGTGGTAGATTCCTCCGCAGCCTACTGACCCGATAAATTCGGTGATAAATGCCAGTACATTGGTACTGACTTTATCAACAGTACATATCAAAGGGAAAATGTACAAATTACCAATAAACAACAATCAATCAATCAATCAATTTTTTTTAGATTCTATTTTGCCTTGATAATTTGCAATCGCTCCCATTTAAGACCGGTTTTGCTGTGTGAATTCCAAGGGCAGTGCAAAGCAAACGAAAGTGGATTACCCCCCAATGTAGGTCATTATCAATAGAAATGTGTTCATAACAATGATAATGATATTGTGAGCACCTTATATATTAAACCGCTTTAATTTACGATATATATATATATATATATATATATATATCGCGCTAAGGGAAACCAAAAATTTGACAGTGTCTACAATCTAATTCTAACAGTGTTGGGCTTAATTTGTAGACATATATATATAAGTCTAGAAGATTATGCAACGATACAGATGACGGTGTTTCTTGTCAAAAATATAGACCAAGACTGACCAACGAATGGCCTTAGTCATTGAATGTCAATATAAATAAATGACGTAAACAAGTCATAACATATTGATCTTAAACTTTCTCACTCCAACTGAACCCAAAACTTTTATATATTTGCTTCCCAGTCCGCCACCCGCGGACGTGCCGTGCTGTTACTTGGCTTTGCTCAAATATTCCAACAAGATGTAATCAAAATTACCAAGGTGACAAATTCATTACGCCAGACGCGCGTTTCGTCTACTTAAGACTCATCAGTGGCGTTTAACTCTAAATGCTTAAAGTATTTTTTCATTTGGCGATGGAATAATATAAGTCCACTGGGATCGTGTAAATACACAATACAGGTAGTTCAAAAAGACTGACTAACGAATGGCCTTAATCATTGAATGTCAATATAAATAAATGACGTAAACAAGTCATAACATATTGATCTTAAACTTTTTCACTCCAACTGAACCCAAAACCTTTATATATTTGCTTCCCACACCTTACTTTCTCCGGGAAAGAAATCACCGGGTCACTCACCAACTAGGGTGATAATTATATATTTATATATAAGTCTAGAGGATTATGTAACGATACAAATATAGAGATGTTCTACTATAAAATAAATATATTAATAAATACGATAAACTTTTCGACCAACTGATGGCCTTCTTCAGTGTCAATATCAATCAATAAATAAATGATAAAAGTTGCATATTGGTACATCAGCATCCGGTGGTGACGTAATCGAGTCTGATTTTATTGATCTTGAACTTTCTCAAATCACAGCTATAAGTCATTACATTAGGGAGTACTGTACAGTTGTCAGTTGTGTAAACCATCTAATCTTGAACTTCTTGATATTTATTATTTATTTATATTTAGAATGATATTTATTGTTTTTTGTTTATTTCATTGGGGTGTACAGAGCAGAGCTCTTTAATCCAAAATCTCTCTCGGGCCTCCCGTTCAGAGTCTCGCCACTTGCAGTTCTGCTCGATAATTAGGATTTTATGTGATCAAAATCCTTTGCAGTGTGGTCGGGCAGTCTGAAGTGTCGACTCACGGGCAGAAACTGTTTCTTGGTTAGGTCACTTTTATGACCATTCAGTCGTTTGTGGAATGGCTGTTTGGACTCTCCAACATATTGTAAGCCACAGATGGGGCACTCAAGAATGTAAATGACATTCGAGCTTTTGCAGTTAACAGTAGTGAATATTTTGAACTGTTTATCTGTGACATTGCTGTTAAATGTAGACAAGGGTTCCATATGTTTGCAACATTTGCAGCGTTTGTCACCACAAGACTGACTTCTGCCAGCGGCAGTTTTGGGCATTGCAATCTCTGCTCGTACCAATATGTTGCGGAGATTGTTGGGTTGTTTAAGCGCAACCATTGGAGGCTCTGGAAAGATTCTGGACTACCTGGGATTCTTCTCAATAGATTTCCAATGTTCACGAATGGTGCTAATCGTGTTTTTCAAACAAGGGTGGTAAGTTAGTACGCATGGAACTCTATTGCATTTCTTTTTTTATATATTGAAGAAGGGTACTCCTCGATGTGTGCTGTACTTTTTGGATTTTTTTTTGTTTATGTTATTATTTCTAGAAAAAAAATAGAAAGACTTCGTGTTAAACAAACATTAATATGTAAAACTTGAAAACAAGTACTGTGTGAGAATAGATAAAGAGTTATATTATAACTTTGAGTTCGTGCATAATAATATATGAACATTGTTTTCTTGTGTAATTGATATTTTCATATACCTGCATACAAGAAGTGATCAATTTTTCTAAATTTTGGATATAGTTTGGGAGTGGTATGGTACTTTCAGACCGCCAAATGGCAATCCATATGAATCGGTGGAATTTTTTTTATTGACTTTATGTTATAATAGACAAAGAGGAAAAAAGAGGCATTCATTAATTGTGTTTTCGTTCCAACTGCGACACACCCCTTTTAAAGGTTAAGGTCAACCGGAAGTAAATATACACACTCACTTAAAGTAAAACAAAACAATACAGTGTTATATTTTATACATTTGCTTAGGAGTTCTCATTCAAATAGAGTATAATAAATTGATATTGTTTGGAAATTCCTACAAAGTAGCTATATTCTGTTAATTGCATACACTTTTATTTGAGAAGTGAAAACAGTACACATATTTACTTGAGACTTAGTATTGGTACATACACACATACATTTTGAACAACACTAAGAATTTTTTTACAAATCCAAATTTCGTACATTAATGTTACTAATATATTTTTTGTTGGTTTAATGTAGTGTCAAATTGTTTTGTCAAATTAATTGTTATTTATATGTTGTAATTATTGTATGTGTCATGTTGGTTGTACACGTATTATCTGTGTATTGATTGATATACTTAAAATTTAATTAAAATTTAAACTTAATTTTTTAAAATTTTATTTAAATTTAAATTAAATTTTTCTTATTAAATTTAAAATTCAATTTTAAATTTTGATAGAGATTGGTAAAAAAATTAAATTAGAAATAATTATCAAACAAAATCTCTCACATAAACTTGTATGTAGTGACTGAATTGAGTGTGTGAATATTAAGGTTGTCTATTATAACAGTCCATTTGTACTAACCTTTACAAACCTATACCAGTTACCTTCGGATAGCTATAACTAATACAATCACTCATTTTTTATTATTCTTAGAAACTTTCCATTTTTTGATTTTGTACTTTAGTACTTCAGTTGATTGTACCATCAGTACTCTTGACAGTCAAAGTGTAGGTTCACTCTGGCATTTCTGTTGGTTGGTTTTAGATGATTTAGGCATTGTACATGGATCCCTTGCCCCAACCCTCTACATACTGACTTAGTCAGTTAATCAGGTAATATCAAATATAGCCATATAGTCTTTCGTGACTTGAAAAAGTATACTAATAGTATGCTATTTAGTTCATATATTATTTAGGCATGTCATACTTGCCTAGTATATTAACCCAAATAATATTGGAAAAATCATAAGAAATTGTTGACGTAAAAGCTCAGCATATCTCAATCCCAATATTTTAGGATACAGAAGGAAGAGATATCACAGATCAAGGTAAGTGGTAAATTATTTTGTGCTTTGTATATCTAGATAATTACTATATTGCGTTTTGATATATGAAATGTACATATTGAATTTTTGTTAAGCAGGTTCCTAGTATAGATACTCCATGGTAGCTTGAGTGTGTCCTGAGTCTATTTTTCAATATATTTATTTTATTTTTCAGTTTGTAGCACATTACCTGAGTTGACATATTTATATTGTATGATAGGGTGCACATTGATATTGTGTAATATATTGATAGATTGTTATATTTTGTAGACTAGTCCAGATTAGTAAAACTTTCTGATATATTATTGTATTGTATTGTATTCAGAGATATATTTGATGGTCTCCCTTGATGTATACTTGAATTATTTTGAAAAGACCTTTAACTGTTTTGTTTCAGTACCCATACCAGCATAGTCCAATAATAATTATAGTTATTCAATGTTTATTTATTACTATTTATTCTTTTTTATTTATTAATTCATAGATTATTGTGAAGTCCACATAGTTAAGTTATTATTTAAATATACTTTTCTCCCTTTATTTTTTTCAGGTTTATTAATTTTATTTCTCTTGTTTATAGATTATTTATTTCTATTTCATATATTTTGTTTCTATTATAGGTAACTTTGGTTTTTTGTAGATTATTACTATTTTCCCCATTTATTTCTTTTGTAGGTCATACTTATTACATTTTTTGTAGCTTACTTTTATTTTATTTCTGCTTTTTTTTCTCTATTTATTAAATATATTTATTTTTTCCTTTCAGCTTGCCTTTAAATCTTTGATAGATATTTCAAATTAATTATTTTCATATATTTTCATGATATTTTACTTCAGATTTGTTTTCTATTTATTATAGATATTTTATTTTTTATTGCAGCTTACATATTTTTTTGTTGTCATCTACATAAAATAAATTTTGTAGGTCTTTGAATATTTCAAATATTTGTTTTTGTTTTGTACAGTTTAGATTTATACATGAGGCCAGGAGTTGAAAGAAATAGTTATTAGTCCAACCAAGGGCAAGAACTTTGGTGATTTATATCAGAAAATGGAAACATTAGATGGAGAGTTGGCTGTTATGATGATGAGTTTGTTGAAGAAGTCTGGACACTTGAAAACTACACCTAAGCTGGAGGAATTCAAATCTGCAATTAAGAAGGAACCGACGTTTAAACTACCCCCACCTACTACCAAGCATCCTTCTTCTCATCCTATACCAAGATCAACATCACTTATCCACCCAAACGTACATGGTTTTCTGGGGAGAATGCCAAAGGAGAATTAACTTATGATTTATGCGGTACAGCATAAGATGTATATTGGAACAACACCTTTACCAGTGGAGATGATTAAGGAATCCATAAGGACATCATTGAGAGGACAGGCTGGTAGATCAGTGATGAGAATTGGACCAGATGCGACTGTTGAACAGATATTGCAGAAGTTTGATATTATCTATGAAAGCATTGACAAGAGAGAATCTCTGCTTGCTGAGTTTTATGGAGCAAGACAGAGAGAGGATGAGGACATTGCTAGCTGTAGCTGTAGTCTTGAGAACATAATTGAGAAGGCTCAGGACCTAGGAGTTGTTTATGCAGTAGAGGTAGATGCTCCATTCCTTGTTGTGGCCTGGTTTGAGACAAGACTTGAAAGATATAAGCAGCCATAAACTATACCTAATTTTGATAGTTTACGAGTGGCACTTAGACAGATAAAGCAAGACCATATGACATTAAAGAAAACTGATACATCTAAAAAGAACAAACAGAAGTTTGGGACATCAAAATCAGCTGTCACTGTAGATACTGATGATGACTAAATATGTAGAGCTGAAAGGGATGATTAATCAGTTGACTCAACAAATGAATTCGTTTAAGTAGAGTGCCAGCAACCACGAACCATATAGGAGATTATTATCGACCCTGCAAAAGTAACCAATACAGTCAGCAAGATAAACTAGCTCAACCAGTTGATTGGGACCACCAACTCTGCAACAATCTAGACAGAGCGAACCCCATTGTAGACGTTGCGGACAGTATGGTCATCTGCAGATATGATATCGAGTACGTCTAGATCTCTAACGACGACCTTGAAACTAGAGGAAGCCTATGACAAGGAGCAGTCCTAGGCGCCAAGAACAATTCCTCACAATGTCCCACTATAAGGAATAATTAATTGAAAGGGATATCTCCTGAACTTTTAAGAAAACCTGCAAAACAGAATTATTTTAGGCGGAATGAGAATACCAACGTTACTTGATTCTGGCTCAACTGTTTCAACTATTGCACAGTCTTACTATGAGAAGGAATTGTCAGACATATTCGAGTTACAACAGTTAGATGCACTGCTAAACATAGAATGTGCAACTATTAGTCATACCTCATAGCCAGTATAACAACCAAACAGTACCACTTCTACTAGGAACACATGTTTTAGACTTAAGATTGGACAACTTAACGAACAGCACAGAGAGAAATTTTTACAGATTGCATCAATGACAACTCCACGAGGCTGACACACTAATCACGGATAAAGTCAAGGAAATACAGAAGAGTGACTTAACTGAAGAAGAATTTAAGCAAGGAAAAGACAATATAAATTCATACATTAATATCTTTTCAAAATGATACAGTGACATAGGCCATACAGATAGAGTTCAGCATATGATAGATCTCATAGATGATAAGCCATTTAAGCAACCATACCGCCGTATACCACCAGCGATGTATAATGAAGTGCGTTCTCATCTTAGACAGCTGTTGAATAATAACATCATCAGGCCATCTCATTCACCATATGCCTCAAATGTAGTACTTGTGAAGAAGAAAGATGGATCATTGACATTATGTGTGGATTATCGTCAACTTAACAACAAAACAAAGAAGGATAGCTACGCTCTACCTAAGATTGAAGAACTACTTGATTGTTTAGCTGGAAGTAAATTCTTTTCCGTAGTGGATATCATCAACTAGAAATAAAAGAAGGACGGAATTTACAGTAGGCCCTCTTGGTTTTATGAATATAATTGATTTACTTTTGGCTTAACAAATCCCCGGCTAACAATCAGAGATGAGATTAATGGAAGGGATACTTGGAGATTACAACTTAAAAATATGCTGCATATTCATAGACGATAATTATATATTAGGTAAATCATACCCGGAACATCTAAGAAACATCAAATTAGTATTTGACAGAATAAGAGAGGCCAATATAAAACTGCCACCAGGAAAATGTGAATTTGTTAAGAGGAAGGTCAAATACGTAGGACATATTGTATCTGAACAAGGGAACTGAAGAAGACACTGATAAGACTTGTATTGTAACATCATGGCCGAAACTAACAACACGTAAAGATATCCGGCGATTTTTAGGTTTTGTTGGATATTTTTGTACATTCATTCATCAGTTCAGCAAGAGAGCAAAACCTTTAACAGAATTCTGCCTGATACTACAAAGAAGAAACAGAAAAGTAAGACCAAGAAGCAATTGCAATTGGGAGAAGATCCAGAAAAAATATTTCAACTGCCGAAGGAAAAATTATTTACTGCACCCAATCTTGCCTATGCGGATAGTTCTAAACCATAAGAACTTCATACTGATGCATCAGGAGATGCGTTAGGTGCAGTGTTACTCCAACGACAACAAGGGGAACTAAGAGTCATCAGTTATGCCAGTCGAAGTTTGTCTAAGGCTGAGAGAAACTATGCTGCCCAAGGGAATTTTCGGCGTTGAGATGGGTTGTGGTGGACAAGTTTAAGGATTACCTGTATGGGTCCCGTTTAATCATCATGACGGACAATAATTATCTTAAATGTGTATTAACAACTGCAAAATTGGACGCTAAATGCTAGCTTCTTTGTCAGTTTACAACTTTGACATCCAATACAGATCAGGAAAGTATAATGCGGATGCCGATGATTAAGCCGTTTACCTACTGACGGTAAAGACAACATATAGTATCGTACAGACTCCATACAAGCTATATGTAGGAAGAAGATAACAACAACATATGTAGAGAGTTTAGTTATAACAGCAGACTGTATAGAACAATGTGGACGATTCGTACGACGCAAAACACCAACAAACCAGAAAGCACCACTAGTTAACATAACAACTACATATCCAAAGGAATAAGTTGCTATAGATTACTGATCACTTGAAACATCAACAAGAGGCTACCAAAATATACTTGTGATAACAGATCACTACACCACATATGCAAAAGCGATCCCGACGAGAAATCAAACCGCTAAAACTACTGCAGACGCTCTTTTCAATAATATCATGGTCCACTACAGAATACCACAACGACTTCACTCAGATAAAGGAGCAAATTTTGAAGGAAAGGTCATCAGAGAACTTTGTAAATTAACAGGAATGGAACAATCAAGAACCACTTGTTACCATACTAGTGGAAATGGCATGATAGAACTATTTAACAGGACATTGCTAGAAATGTTGGGATCATTGGAGAATCACCAAAAAGCCAATTGGAAACAGTATGTTGGACCATTGCTACATGCATATAATTGCACAAGACATGAGTCAACTGGCCAGTCACCACAGACGCTAATGTTTGGACGTAATCCAAGATTACCAATCGATGGTGTCTTTGGTTTGAAAGAGGATTTCCAACCAGTACAAAGTACAACCAGGGAGTAAGAGAACGTTTGATAAAAGCATATTAACTTGCAGATGATGTTGCTGAGAAAGCTAGAGAGAAACAAAAGAAGGGATACGACACCAAAGTGCGAGGAGCAAACATTACCATTGGTGATAAAATACTGGTTTAAATCTTTGCTTTTTGTGGCACACATAAACTCGCTGATAAATGGGAAAAAGAATCGTATTGGTAAACATAGCATCGACATACCAGTAGTATATACTGTCCAAAAAGAGAAGAACAGGTAGACGAAGAACATTACATAGAAATTTACTGTTACTAATATGTTTTATTTTTGAAAAGCATACATCAGAGTTCACCAAGCCTCCAGCCACCAAACGCAAACACTCTAAAGGATGATTCAGATTAAGAATCTTCTAATGTTGAGTCAGAATTTAGTTATGTTGTGCTTACCAGCAAGGGACAGGAAACCGATGACAGAACCGTCATTGGTCCAGCTGTTGAGAAGACACAGCATGATGAAGCTGCAAAGGGACGCGAATACTGTCAACGATGATAGACAGGAAATCCGTTCATTAGTGATGCGCGCGCAGAGATAATAGTGAAGGTCAACAGGAAGAACAACCTGAGACAGCAAATTCCCTGGACGATTCAAGTTTAGAGAGGCCACTTCTAGAGATTTTAAAGGCTCCTACCCAAATTGAAAAATGATGGGACGTCATTTTCCCATGGCGGGGTAGTATTTTGTAGTGCTGAATTTGGATATTTTTATTTTTGATATTTAACAAATAATAATAAATAGATTTGAAATAAACTTTGTTATTATTGATTTATTTAATCCAATTATTATGTCTTTACATTTCTGCATGTTCAGTTTGTCATGATAGGTTGTCACCACGTGCATTTCTTTATTCTCTGGATTTTCTCTTTTGGAAAAGAAAATTTTAATCCTTTGATATCTATTGGTTGGTGTGATCACGTGTTTCTTTGGTGGGAAACTCTATTGTTTCTCTAGATTTAATTTTGACTTTGAATAGTCTTGCACTTATACTTTTCACTCTTGTGTATTTTTTTTGTGTGGACATCTTGATTCTTGATAAGTATGTTGGTTTTAATTCCTCTAATTACATGATGTTGACATAATTACATATATTACGTTGGTAGTGGTATCTAAGAATGAAATAATATATAAATACGACTGTAAAATTTGCAACTGAAACTTTTAAGTTGTACAGTTGACATGTATTATTAAAGGTTATGATTGCAATCTCTGAAACTAGTACTTGCAACATAATTTCTAATTTCAGTATTATTTTCTGAATACGTAGTGGTGATGCTTCCATATACTCCGATGGGCAGTGATATGGAGACTTACTTTCCACTATCAAGTCGGTCATTTCCAACTGGCAAAACATTGACGGAAATTTATGCAAATTTCTTCTGTTAGAAGAAATGGCGATTTCCCATATTTACAATTTGGGAAATGATTTTCATTAATCCAATACTCCACTAAAACAATGCAAATGAATCTGTTGATATCTGTCTAGGATAGTTTCTTGGATTCCAAGCAAGTTGAAAATATTCGTTTATCCCCACAACTTCAGTGGATGCTGAAATTGAAATACCTGTACTTTTTTTAATTGATTTTTGAATATCCCATACTTGCGTCTAATTGACATTCCCCTTTTGCTTTTACTCTTTTATCCTCTACAAATTTCTATAGTCTAAGTGTCCAATCACGCACCTGTTGTGATGCATTATTGCTACCATCTTGGTGTGTATGCCGATGTTTGATTCTGGACACTTCAGGATATCATCACACTGTTCTGAATTGGGCCACCTTTGAGGTAAAAAAGTTAGCAAGTAAGTAACATATTTCATATTTAATATGTGGGTTCTGATCACATTCCAAACTACATACAGCTAAGCCAGACAATCAGGATGTGGTATTGCGATACATTTTTGTCGTCTGTCTCTCCGGGTACTCCGGCTTCCTCCCCCAATAAAAACTGGACGCCATGATATAGCTGAAAAATTGCTGAAAGTGGCGTTAAACACCATCAAACAAACAAAAATCTGTCAGATGCGTTTTTTCGGCGGAAGACATTTTGTCAAAAATGTAACATTTCAATTTCACTTGTAAGTCGGAAAATATAATTCAACTGCAAACACTTTTGTTTTCCAAAAAAAAAATTAAAACAAAAAAAAAATTAAAATAATTTTGTTTATTATATCCATATTAAATTGATAATAGAGTTACATAAGTGTGCATACTACAGTTTACTGCATATTCCTGTTTAGTCTAGATACATTTATGGATAGTACCTCACCCGTAAAAATAAGTTAGGATAATGAATATTGATCTGGTACGTAAAATATTTTTAAAAGGCGCAGAAAATCTAAATATTTTACGTTTTTCAAATAACGGAACACCTTAATTTACGTTGTGCAAATTCTTTCTTTTTGACGATACAAATAATAAATAACAGTTTTTACAAACGTTTTTATGGTATGTCTATAGATATTGATTTGAAAGTGTATTTATATACGTTTGTATTATTGATTATTTTCTTGTTTTGCTGTCACATTTAAGTTTTGTTTTGTAACTGCTTCGTTTCGATAGCACCTTTAAAAGTTTATCTAACTTGTTACGTCGGAGGGTAACATATTATATATAATAACGATTTATGAACTAATAAATTAAAATGAATGCATCCACCCGGGGATAAATTGGGTTAATAACGTATTAGAATTAACTTCTGACTTATCAGAGATTGCAAGAAACTGACATATGCCGAATACGCACTGATAAGTAGCTAGAAGCACATGCATGTACATCGTGTCAATGCAATGTAAAAAGATCTTAGAGGTGCTATTTTTTATGCAAATAATGTAGAATAACTTTTACAGAAAATTGTTGGGGACAATCTATATAATGTTAAAGTCGCCTTATGTCAAACTTGATTCTAGTTAAAATATTTTAACAATGCTGCAAAATACAACATAAATATATATGGTACATGCATAAATACATCTAGCTGAGTTGTACCGCAAAATCATTTATAGGCGGATTTCAAAATGGGCAGAATTCGAATTTCTATTGTCACATGGTTTCGTAAATTCAATATGACACATTAAACACCGTTCTAAAGTACTTTTGTGTAGATATTAAATTGCATTCAGAAAATGAACTTTCATATGAAATAAGAAAAATAATAACAAATAGTTTCATTATTTTATACTTTTGTCTACATCATACTTATTTCTAACCAATCAATTTCTTTCGGATCAGCTTGTCAACAAACTTGTAGAAAATATTTGCAGCAGGACATTTTTTCAAAAGTAACTCCCGTGAGTTTTAAAGCATTAAATCTCCTGTTGGAGGGATATGATCCAGTGCTTTCTAGTTATTTGGTAAAAGGTTTCAATTTGGTTTTTCCCTAGGCTATCAAGGTCCAAGATCACCAAGATTTTCCAAAAACGTAGTTTCCGCAAAAGAAAATCCCGAAGTTGTTCGTAAGAAATTGGGAAAAGAGGTGTCTTTATGTAGAATAAAAGGTCCCTTTGCAGATTATTATCCTACCAGGACGTGCCTTTTTGAGACGACTTATTGACCTGACCAAGGGATTAACTAAACCTCATCATTATATAAGACTTATAAAAGACAGTAGAGCAGATTTGGCGGCTTGGTTTCTGTTTATTAAGAATTTCAATGGGAAAATATTATTTTTGAATCAAATTTGGCATTCTTCTACAAAACTACACCTTTTTACTGATGCTGCTGGTTCTTGTGGCTTTGGTGCAATTTACAAAACCCACTGGTTCTATGGAGAATGTCTGAGGAAATGATAGATAAAACTATAACTTTCAACTGTCTTAGCTGTGGAGCTATGGGGACATTTATTTCAAAATTCTTGCATTATTTTCCATTCAGACAACCAAGCTGTGGTATGTGTCATAAACAAAGTCTTCTAAAGAATCAGACGTCATGGTGTTGATTCGTAGGCTTGCATGCTAAAAAACATTTTAATGCGAGTTGAACATATTCCGGGTAACTATAATATTTTACCTGATCTGCTTTCTCGTTTTCAGATTCGTCAGTTTCAAGAAATAGCACCCCATATGGACAAACACCCGACAATAGTTCCTGCCAACCTCTTGAAACTCTAGCTAAAACTGCTACTTTGTTATTAGATTCTGTCATTGCACCAACAACTAAATCGTTTTATGGCAATGTAATGAAAATGTTTAATGATTTTTTTATCTAAATTCTACGGATCTTTCGGATTCTTTCGGATCAGCTTGTCAACAAACTGGTAGAAAATATTTGCAGCAGGACATTTTTTCAAACCCACCTCCACCCCTTCTTCCACCAAGTAGGAATATTTTTTTTAAGCTAGGCTATAATTATATTTGGTTTCTAATCCCAATTTAGCCTGCATTGTAGTATTTTATCTAGTCATTTTATATTAGTTTTTATAGGCCCCAACTTTGCTCTAATCACAAATTTACCGTCCAGTATTGACAGTATTTTATATAATCTTTTTGTCACAGTTGTTATAAGATTTATAATCTGTTGTTTATGCATTGTTATAACCTTTATACCATTATTGTGTTCTGTATATAATTTTTATCTGTTTGTCTGCATTTTTAAATAAATGCAATTTCAACAAACTTGTGGTGTTTTTAGAGCAAACATAGCTCCATTTGCCTCTTACATGAAGTGATCATAAATTTAAAGACTTTTGTAAAGGTAAATTTAATAAGACCGGGACAACTTTATTTCAGATTTTTATAACCTGAAATCTGCTTTGAGAAAATGTTGTTTGTTCTTCATTTTCTGTCATAATAGTGTTCCGACGCTAGTCATTTTGCTAAAAGAATTGAAAATTCAAATTAATAATCACATAACAAGCCTGGTACAAAATAAATTCACATTTTAATTAAAACGAGAAAAATATTTATATTACGATCAAATGATTAAAAAATTTTATAACTTCAAATTTTAAAAGACGTTTAAAGAAGACAAATAACGAACAAAATGTATAGTACTTATAGTCATGGTAATACGAACGTTAAAAATTTAAGACTTTTAAATTAAACTCGCTACGTTTCAAACATGTCATCGTTAATTTCTTAATATTTGTCACATTTGTAACACAGTTTAATTTAAATCTTGTTTTACACGCTGCTTAATTTGAATCGTTAACTATTAAATTCTACGTATTATTTGTCAGCCGTACTTTTGTAAAGTTGATTGCAAACAGGTTGTATGAACAAATATTTGTGTTTTAAAATTTATTGTATACCTGATATAAGTTTATATGTTTTGAATTAGAACGCCAAAATTTGACCCAATTTTAGGGCAAATATTGAGTCAAATTTCTGGAATAAACATGTTCCATGCGTTTAGAAATTGTTTCATTATCTAAATTTCGAATGAAAAAATTACCTTAAATGTCAGAACAATATATAATAAGAAAATTGAAAAAAGAAGAGTACAAGGAGTATTCCCAATATACAATAAGTCAGGGACAGGCAAAGCCCTGGTCCAACAGTAGAGTGGACAACATCAAAACAATCAGAATACAAAAATGCAAAAATCTAAGGGACACACACCCCACAAAAAACCAGTTGCTCCCGAATGGTAAGCTACTCCTACACCACACGTTGCCCCCGTCATTCAGCTTAAAATCCGATAGTTACTGTAGTCATATCCGGGTGTAGTCATCATCGAGTGAGATGGAGGATAATAGTTGCGACAAAAGCAACAATCTGCAATATATTTGCGAAGCCTCAGATTGTAAAGATTAATCATTAATCTGTAATTATCATAATTACTAGTTAATGAATATTCAGTAATCCTCATGAAATAATTTACACATCGCAAAAGAACACGCTTTATTCATAGAGCTTATTTTTAAACAGTTTTTGACAGGTTGATAGATTAATATACAATATACGTTAACACAGCAACCAACTTCTATATGTAATGGACCATGTTAAATTCATAACTAATAACAGTTACTTTTAAAATAAATATGTTTCAAGAATTATACACAATTAATGAATTATTAAAAAAAACATTTAAGTGCTAAAGTAAGTTATTCTTCATTGTTAAACAGACCTTCAAATCAAAATTAACAAGGACACATAATAAGCATGCATATTTCATTTTATCTATCTTTCATTCTCTAATATCTTCAAAAATCCCAGGCATGTTCAATGGCACTCAATTCTGGTGAAAGACTTAGGCCATTCCATTTGATATATGATTCTTTTTCTAGAAACACAGTTAATTCATGTCCACGAGCTCTGTAAGAAAGAGTATTTTCGTACATAAAAGTCATTTCAAATAGCACCGGCATATGGTTTAAAAATCAATGTAATATCTCATCTTTGTATCTAATACCTGTAAGATTTCCTGTGATAATATGCATGTAAGTATTTTCGGCTGTACAGTGTGAAACCCACAAAATCTTGCGAAAACACGTTGAGAGACTTTAAAGAGCACGGCAACAGTTCTTTGAACTAGACAAGACTGGAACATGATGCATCATTATTCCTAATGTCGACAGAAAATCAGGAAATATTGAAAACTTTTCAAACGGCGTTTATAAACAGCATTCTCAACTCTATGTATACACTAAACTACTTGGTGTGTGACCCGTACAAGTATTGATTCATGTTATGTGCCTATAAACTAAAAGGATTTAGTTAACAACATCACGTTTAAACCATTCTAAAAAGAGAATGGAGGCAAAACTTAATAAGCAAATACAGGCCACAACTTCTAAAATAATATCCCACATTCTTTTGTTCAATGTCGGCCATCACATTTAATTCCCGTGTCGCATAAAAAATCAAAATTTAAACTGCAGAAACCAGTCGTATACCTCAAGGATAACAGATAAACAATGCACTGTCTTGATTGGCTGCTAAATCGGGAGATTGCTGCCGATTGGCCAACAAATAAGCAGAGCTAAGTTAGGAATGAAAACCACACATGATTACGGGGCGGTAGAAATCATAATAGGCTAAATCGGGAGATAGCTGCCGATTCGCCAACAAATAAGCAGAGCTAAGTTAGGGATGAAATCCCCGCATGATTACGGGGCGGTAGCAATCATAATAGGCCGACCGCGTTCGTAGCCACTCGAAAAAAAGCCGAGCGATCACTAATCGGTTACGATAAAAAAAGGGAAAAATATGCAAGATAATGGGAATCAAACTGTTTTGAAAGGTAAGTGGCAGTGATGTGTGTATGTTTATCATTAAATGTGTATCATAAAATTTCAACGGAGAAACACCCGTTAGGAGAAAAATTTTAATTCTTTTCCTGCTTACTGACAAGGTTCACATCAACTATCTTACCACGTAGAATGATGCATCTAGAGATGCTTAGCACAGTGCATGCTCCAGTTGCTGCCTCTGACCTATATTTTGCAGTTGCCTGATTTGGCTATCTAAACATTGTGTACTCATAATGAATTGATGTAAATAATAACAATACATATTGTCATTTAACATTAAAAACAGTACATATATTTGTCCACGCAGAAAAATAAAGCGTAGAGACGGCTAGCTTTTTAGGAAAGCTAATACTTGTTATTTTATTGTAGAAAATTGTCTCACGTGGGAACAAGTATTGCCGACAATTTTTTTTTATGAAACCGTCCAAACGATAAGCAAATCTCTGCATCGCAAAAGCTAAGTACAATTTTAATTTGAAATAAAGTGGGAGTCCTGGGTACTTAAGTTTTGATAAAATATTTCAACTGAAAAGGGACAATAACGCTGTCAAAAATGTTACCATTAAACTGTCGTCATAAAATGAGAATCTCTGTATGATAAATATAAAGCATGGAAAGGTTTGAGGAATTCCCGTTTATAATGTCCTTTAATGCCATTTTCTAGGTAATGAGCAAGCAGGTCAGAAGTCGATCGCAGAATTCTTTTGAAATGCCAGTACCAAGTATGTACCATTGTTGCAGTTGCTGAGTTTTTAGTTGTTGGTTTTCAATGTTTGTTAATTTCTTGGACTTCCATTTGTGGATTTATTTTATAACCATGGATTTTGGAATTCTATATCTCCCTCTGTAAGTTTGAAGTCAAATTATTTGCTGCATTCAATATTACAAACATGACAAACCGCTGTAATCTACGTTTGTGTAAATTAATAATTACATTAAATTATTAAAATACGACGCCTTGAGATTAAACTCTACATTTCTAATTCATCGTTTTTCGTCATTGAATACATTAAGAAAAATTTTAATCGTGTTTTACACTCTGCTGAATCTGAATTTAATCAGAACAATTAAATTGCACTTAGTCGGAACACGCATGTTTTGTAAAATCGAGTGTCCAAAAACAAAAGCAAAAACAAAAAACATTAAATTATATCCTTCATATTAATAGAGTAAAATAAGTGTTCTTACCACAGTGAACTGCATTTTCAATGGTGGTATTACTTTAAAGTGGATTCTTTTATGTATATACCTCACTTTTTTACAATGAATATTGACGAAAAAAATAAAGACCGGAAAAGAAATGATAAGTTAACGCCCAAAACGCAACGTGACTGAGTCTAGGTGGCTGAGTGGTTAAGGGTAATAGTCATCTACGTTTATTCACAGATCAGTTTATGCTGAGATTTGCATGATTGACATGGATTGTCAGTTTTCCTATCAATGGTTTTACGAATATTTAAAAGCAATGATATAGCTAAAAACATTGTTATGAAAATGGCGCAAAACCACATCTAAACATATAAACGGATACATTTGCGTTTATTTAAGGTTTTTTGTTTTTATTAAATTTTAATTTATCCGTATGTATCTTATCATTATATCAGACTGGTCTCAGACTTGTTAGATACGCATTTGCCAAAGGCTGTGGACGAATAATCCCACACGCGCATGCTTGAATAGTTCCAGAGCGTTTGCAGTGTGTGTTTTGTCTGAATAAAGATTCAGCAACGATTTTAATTTAATTTTATAAATGTGGGAATCCGGAGTACTTGGAGAGGACCATAGACCTTCATCCGAAATCCGTGAATAAAGTTTTGAGCACACCTTGCAGAAGTCATGCCCAAAATGACACCACAGGTGTTGAAACGCTGTTGATCACTATTGGATGATAAATTCGTGAAGCGAGACCACTTTACAGAGACAACTCTTGTATTTTAACCATATTTCTACTTGTACATTTCTGAATGAATTGAAAAATCCTTCAACTTATTATCTTACAGTAAGTTTATGTCTGATAGAATCTCCAAAAATTATTAAAGATGATTTAAAAGAAATAGCTTCTTCAAAATTGACACAAGGATTCCAGACTGGATTACTATCAAAGAAAATGTGTTTAGAAACACTTTATTTATTTATTTATTTATTTATTTATTTATTTAGCGAGTTAATTTTTGTCTCGCTGTAATTTTTTAATGATAGTTAATAAAAATTTATAATTTTGTAGTCGTAAGCAAATAGAGTTCATATGATTATAACAATATAATTGTTAGAGTATATAGTATTATACAATTGTAAAAATTTACTATTTAGATGCAATGGTTGATTCATTGATGGGATGTTTGCTTCACGTCCAGGTACTTTGAGGAATAAATTAGCAAGAAAAGAGAGAAATAAAAGGAAGGAGTGTTGGGTAAGGGTAGAACAACAAGGGCCAAAGGTCAAAGGACAGTTACAAATCCGGACAACATTCAGAGCGCAACAAAAACAGAAAGAGAATAACCCGAAACCAATGAAAACCATGGGTGCACTTAGTTGCTCTGAACGAGAAAGCAGTGCCTGCGTCTAATAAGACACCCGTCGAGTTACTCATTGTCATGTCTAGGAAAAAGTCAAATCCAGGAATAGGATACACTACCTATGATTCAGAGAAAATGTCCGATCGTATTTGAGGGATTGATTTTCCATAACGATCAATTATGTCATGGTGACGACCATAGACCTTCTTGAGAGATAACATCCAACTAGGTACAACAAACCCTTGTGATCGGTCTAGAAAATCGGAATACCGATCGCATGATCTAGAATAACGTTCAAGTTGTGAAATGTACACACCATAAGCTGGAGCTGCTGGAATGTTGCTGTAGATGAACGAGAAGTGGACAATTTAAAAGTTAAAGTCATCACGTTTGTAGTAGAGTCTAGCACAAGAAGTAGGTCTAAGTAAGAGGCATCCCTAAGTGTAATGGTGGTGTCTTTAATTTCATGCTCGATAGGGTAAATTGAATGCGAATAGTCACCCCATTTAGCATTGTTGAGGGACAAAACATCATCAATATAACGAATGTGAAATTTAAGGTCTGTGCCAGTGTCTTTTCTTTCTTTTCCAGCAGGCCATCTAGCAACTCAGCCTCATAAGAGTACACAAATAAGTCGGCGAGGTGAAGAGCACAATTATTACCAATTGGAATACCAACAGTCTATTGAAAAACGTGTCCTCCAAACACGAAGAATATGTTGTCGATAAGAAAATCTAACATTAGACAGATTTGGTCTTTAGAATATTTATTATTTGATTTAGAGTCATTGAGGACAAAGTAATATCTGTCATTGCCAATTACGAGGTTTTTATGTCGTCTCTTTCCGTTTTTCTTGGAAAAGCAGCGTTTGATACGTTTACATCATATTACTACACTTTATGTGTAAGGTATAGCTTATTGTACATTAAATTTTACACAAATCTTAAATAAACATTTGAAAATACAACTCAAAGCTTCAATCAGTTTTAAACTGACTTTATGTTCTACTTTTACAACTGACAAATGATTATAATACAACAGCTATTTACATACAATGGCATTCTGTCTGTCTACTTCACAATATATTAACTTACGGTAGTTTGACATTTTGGCGTTTTCCCATAGCAGACGACAGTGAGACATTACCCTTATTCTACGCCGAGTAATTAAGTAAGAAAATCAAATATTTAAAGTTGATCTTCTGTTAAAACGCTTTGTGTATTTATATTTAGACTTTCTGAGCAAATAAATTTAACGTTTTAATGCACCAGCCCAAAGTTCAACATACTTTTAACACCTGTATAATATAATATTGAAGTAAATCTTCATGTAATATTTACTCTATTCAATAAAAGTAGTCGTTTAACCCTGTTTGGAAAATGATTGTTTCACGTAATAATAAAAGAGCAAACGAAGGTCAACAAATAATCGCATTAGTCTTTCATTTGACAAACTTTATTCTTCTCCTGAATATTCCTCACGAAGAGTTCCATTATAAGCAAATAATTTAAAACAAATATATTTTTGAGCATACATTTAACGTATCTATTGTTTTGTTGTAGTTGTGTAATACTTTCGCTTTAAAACCGCGTCATCTTCATTCAAACACAATAGATTTAATCTTTATTTTGACTTAAAATCTCGCTTGATTAACTCCAAGTGTAAATAATTTATTAAATGAAATATAATTAAATGTGATCAAACATAACAAGGTTAATAGAATTTACTATGGCAGACGCGCGTTTTGTCTAATCAAGACTCGTCAGTGGCGCTCAAATCCAAACAACATTAAAATCCAAATGAGTAAGATGTTGTAGAGCTTATTTGATGAAATTCAAATAGAAAAAAGTTATACCAAATCCGGCTAAGGCTATCTACACCTTAAACAAAAAACCTTATAATTTAAATATTTTTACAGTAAATTAACACAATGATTATATATGTATTACTGAAAGAATCGATGATATTCCTGTCATCACCGGTGTGACTACTGGGCTGGTGATGCCCTCGAGAACTAACAGTCCACCAGCAGAGACATCGACCCAGTGGTTACAAATAAAATGTCATCAACGACACATGTACTAAGGGTAATAGAATTTACTACGCGTTTATCGTCTAAAAACGACTCGCCAGTGGCGCTCAAATCCAAACAACATTAAAATCGCAATGAGAAAGATGATGTAGAGCTTTTAAGATCAAATTCAATTACAAAAAGTTATACCAAATCCGGCTAATGCTATCTACACCTTGAAATAAGAAAAACCTGAAATATTTGTAGAAATTTTAGGCAGTCAATTTACAATTTACACAATGACTATATCACTGAAAGAATCAATGATATTCCGGTCAGCACTGCAGTGTGATTACTCGGCTGGTGAAACATGCGATATTGATTTGCTTTTTAATTCAATCAAGCTTTACGCCAGAAAAACTCTCCATTTAGTTTAATGCAGGTTTTTAAATTTAAATTGCCGATTAAATTTAAAATACTACAAGTTGTTCTAGATTTCTAACTGCAAATTATTTTTTCTTCCCCCCCCCCCCGCCCCTTTTCCAAGCCCACTTACTTACAGACAAAGGAAAGAGTAAGTGAAAGATTTAATTTTCATTCCATTGTATGTTAATGTTTCTTGTTGATTAACAATCCGTCGTTAAAGGAAAATTTTAGTTTCATCCCAATTGCGCAATTTGTAGCTTTTCTTGCATGACCACTTTGTATAGACTCCAAATCATAAATCGACTTAACTTTTCAAGCAAGGATTGTTTGAATCCTGTTCTTATGATAGATTATTAGGATGAGAAATCCTCCTCCGACAAATTTATTATTGTGTGGTCCACCAACACTCAACGATTAGCTGAATCATTGATAAACGTCAAACGACAAGTTTTGTTAAGGACATTTCAAGATTTGGAGGAACCCCAGTAATATCTGACCGTAAACTTAGGGCTCTTGCCAGACTTGTCAGGTGAGCTTTTCTTAACAGCACTGTGTTGAAGACATTACGACACAGACCCAAAGCTATAGGGTACCGGTCAGTATAATGTCTATTGCTCACAAAGAGGCATAAAGCAGCGCGTTTGCAATTGTGCCAAGCCCGAATTCAATATAATCTAGCACGTCTAGGCATCTAGTACAGATATAAGAAGAACTAGATCAGGTACAACATCATAAATGCCAAAATTAGACACCAACTAATTTTGGATTTTTAGCACTATGTGGCAGTTAATTGTGATGATGTTTAATCTTATTTTTAACTATGTACTCTTTCTGCTTAAAGTAACACTGAATTTGAAATCTCAGTAATATTGTCCGAAGTCTAAATTAACGTTCGCTGAATACATTAGGAAAAAACAGAAAAATGTTTTCTACCTTCAGCAACTAGATAAATTCATGTTTACCATATAAATTAATTTAGTGCAAAAGAAGGCAAATATAAAAGGTAAAACGTATCACGTGATTCGACAGCGGAAAGTGAAAACCTTGCAGCACTTTAAGTCGAAATAAGTATTTCTAATGCACACTGATGATACCCCTGATCTATAGCTGAAAGTTCTTAAAATAAATACCACAATATGGCATGATTATAGAAATCTATTTACAAAAATGTCAATATTGTATCATTTATCATTTCCGGGTACAATGTGAGAAAAAATAGTTATGGACAAAAACACACACTCACACAAGATCTGATTGAAAACAGTGTAACCTTATTGCATGTGAGGATCTAGTGGTTTTCACATTACTCGTGGACGTAACACAAGTTCAATTCTGCGCCTACGCCAGGTAAAAATGTGTTTACTTACTGTTGAAAACTCTATGAATTCCTCACAAACTTTATCCTATTCAAATTGTGTTAAAAACAAAATAGTACAAGTGAGGAAAACGAATAGTGATCCTTTTGCCAACTAATTTTATTACCTGTTTCAGACTTTATTGTATAACCCGATCTACGTTAATTTGTATTGAATGAGAATAAAATATATAATTTTGGGGCGAAATGTTGTGTCAAATTTCTGTAAGAACATTTTACAAAATAACTTTTATATTATTTAATTTTCGGATGTACAAAATTGCAAATATCTTAAGTGTAAAGCGTATTTTTTTATTTAAAACAAATTGTTGTAGTTTCATAGGAAGATAGTTGACCGTTGTTCTTCATATATTAAATTTTTTTTTCTTTTCCAGCTTATTCTATGAAATAATTTATACATAAAAAAAGACCATAATGTTTTATTGAGCTAATATTTAGACATGTTATACCAGTTTTTGACAAGGACAATCAAGTTAAGGGTCATAAATTATAAATTTAATTCATAACTAGTAAGAACAATTTTCTTAATAAAATATGTTTAAAAACTCAATGAATGTAGTAAGTTTGTTTTTGAAATTCATTAATATGTTATGGTCATTCAGCCTTTATTGTAAAACAATCCTTGAAATCAAAATACAGTATGACATAATGAGCGTTAATACCTCTCAGTTTCTTTAATGTTTTCAATGAACAGTATTTACACTATGAGCCTACCGTACCACGTGACAATACTTCTGCATGCTTCTACGAGAAAGATTTGAGATAATTGTGTCAATTTTAACATCAACGCAGCCCTAATTTCCTGACGATTTGTTGGAGCTATCGACCGCAGAGAATAAGGTTGTCCCAGGCATATTCAATGGTATGCAAGTCTCGTGAAAGACTTGGCTCGTCAATCTGATCGCCGGTTTCATTGCCCGGAAACGATCTGATCTTTTATTTTCTCTGCAAAATTTCCATTCTGTTGGAATAGATTCCATAATCTTAATCTTAACAGAAAGTAGCATACAGATTCTGTAGCAATTAATAGTTATGAAGTCGAGAAATATTGAAAACTTTGCAAATGTCGTTTATTAACAGTATTGTCAACACTGTGCGTTCACTAAACCACTTGGTTTGTGCAGGAACCGTCTATACTAACGGGACATATCACTCCTAGTTAAATCTATATTACAGTCAAATATTTCTGTTCCACGGCTGAAATATGACGTATCGTTCCGTTCCGTTTCCGGAATTAACATTCCGCCCTTTTGTTGACAGTGTGCTTGGAATTTTCTCTCTCTCAAAATTGGTTATTTCACGAAAATATAGTAAAAAAATGTGAGTAAGTATTTATTTTCTATAGTATGATATTCACTTATATGTTTCGATTTCGTCAAATCTCAGGTTGTCATTCCAAATTGAGCCTGAAAACTGTACTAAAATGTTGTAGTCCATCATGTGCATAATATCGTAGCGGTTTTTTCCTTCAGTCAACCCAAACTGTACATCGCATCACTTCATCACCCTTTGTGTGATCACAACCAACGTTTGTTTTTATGAAAATTTATACATAGTCCTGTGAATTAGACTGCTTAAAAGTAGATTTTTTCAATTATTTTTGAATTAATTTGGAGGACTGGAAATTAGTAAATAATATTTGTGAACAACTTTCCCCTTCTTGGCTCAATTGTACATTGTTTTTATGCTCATATTTTAAATGTTTCTGCATAAACACAGGAGGATTTGAATTTAATAAATATTCAAGAATCATTTTTCTTTACTTTGCTACATACCTCCTCCCTTGCATATGCTATAACATCGTTAAAACCCTCATATTATTCTATGACGGTTACATGTATGAGTCAACGAGGTGAAACTATGGCATATGTTGACTTGTTTACACAATGCAAATTGCTACCGATTTCTAATGTTCTATATTATCTATGTTAGTATAGACTGTCCCTGGTTTGTGACCCAGTACCAGTATTAATTCATGTTATCTTATCCTTATTAACTGCATAAGCATTCAGGTAGAACTAGCTACAATAATGTAACTCCTTTTTTGGTCGGAGGTACAAAGAGGTCCCATTACTCGTAATGGAGCAGCCCGGGAGTGATTCACACCCGGGGGTTTTAAGCATATAATCAGCTATATAATCAGCATATAAACTGTTTTCCTGAATTGCTACATACTTTTTAATGTCTTTCAAGTTTCATAGATATTTCTACAACACCTGATTCGTTTTACACTTTATTCGTAATCATGGCATTGTTGACAAAATTTGAATTCCGGAACTGCATAATTTTTTAATCGATTTGGTAAAAAATGTTCATTCCGGATCGTTTTTTCCGGATTCATTCCATTAGCTGGGATCAAATTTTTACCGATACGATTCTACAAATCACATTCCACAATTTCAATTTTGTCAACAATGCCATGAATACGAAAAAGTGTTAAAATGATTTAATTAGACATTGTAGAAATATCAGCTGAACGGCGGAGAAAGGAATAAGTTTTTATTTAACAAAAAACAGCAGTTTAATAGGGGAAAATATGTATAAATCCTAAGAGAGTTTTTCTTCTTCAGTTTGCGACAAAACTTCAAGGTATTGAAGATTACTTGCCGCGCGCATGCGTGAAATATAGCAAAAAAATTTAAACTAGAACATGTAGCAAAAACCAAATGTTGATGTATACAGTGTGCAGTTTTAAACTATGTACATGAACTTTTATGTTTAGATTAGTGTGAAGTGCACAACTGGTGTTAAGTGTGCCCTAAATGAATCGACTGAGTCTGCATTAACAAGTTGAGGTGGTAGCATGTTCCATTGTGTGATAGTGTGTGGAAAAAATGACCATTTGTATGTATCTTTGGAAGTTTGTATGTGTTGGTATATTTGTTTATGGCGTTTTCTAAGTCTGTTGTCAGTATGCACTAGGATAGTTGTTAGTATTGCAATAAGGCAGTGAACAATGTTGTAAAATATTATCTGGCGAGTTTTGAGACGGCGCTGTTAGTGTTGGCCAGCTCCGTGTATCTATCATTTTTGTTACACTGCTGGTGTTATGGTAGTTGTTTGTTGTGTATCTGGCCGCTCATTTCTGTACCATTTCAATTTTTTTCTTATGTTCTGTGTTATGTGGATCCCATACACTACAGCTGTACTCAAGTTTAGGTCTTAAAAGTGCTTGGTAAGCTCTGTATTTTATTTCATTATTTGATACTCTTAGGTTTCTTTTAAGGAATCCAAGAGATTTATTTGCATTTGATATTATGTTGCCATACTGTAAGTTCCATTTTAAGTTAGATTGTAATGTGACTCCAAGATATTTTGCTGATGTGACAGATTCAAGAAAGTGGTTATGTATGATGTAATCATGACTGATGGGTTGTTTTTTTTTGTAATACTGTAAGTTTAGTGCATATATCTGGATGGAAGGTCATTAGCCAATCTGCCTCCCACTTTGAGTCTAGTTCATTTTGTAGTTTTGAGCAATCTTCTTGAATTCTGATTTCTCTGTAAATGATGCTGTCATCAGCATATAATCTGAGTTTACTGTGTCATAAATATTCTGGGTGGTCGTTGATGTATATGAGAAATAGGATAGGCCCTAGTACTGTGCCCTGGGGAACCCCAGATGTTACTGGTACGGTATTGGAAGATGTTCCATTTATAACTACTGTTTGTGTACGGTCAGAAAGGAATGCTTTTATCCAGTTAAAAGTTTGGTTTTGTATGCCATAGAAATTAAGTTTATATAGGAGGCGTTGGTGAGGTACCTTTATCAAAAGTTTTTGCGAAGTCCATTAGTATCAAATCAGTTTAAATATTTTTGTTATTATTGCTTGCGAGTTCTTAAACAAAATAGAGTAATTGGGATTCACATGATCTGGATTTTCTGAAGCCGTGTTGTAGATCGTACAGAATGTTATTTTCTTCTAGGTGATGCATGGTGTTACTAGCTATTATATGCTCCATTATTTTGCAGCATATACAGGTAAGTGAGATTGGGGGGTAGTTATCAGCATTGTATTTTTCTCCTTTTTTGAATGCGGGTGCAACATTTGCATGCTTCCAATCTTGTCGCATTTTTCCAGATGATAATGTTTTTGTTAATATAAGTTTTAATATTGGAGCAACTTGTTCAGGTAATTATTTTAATAGTCTGCCATTTATGTTGTCAGGACCACATGCTATATAGAGATTTAGTTGATGTAGAAGCTTGGAGATTCCTGAATTGATCCATTACGAGTAATGTGACCTCTTTGTAGCTCCGTCCATAAAAAAGGAGCTACATTATTGTAGCTAAGGTAGCACCATCACTTTGAAACGTTAGTAAAGAAAATATTGTGAAACACAATCGGTAAAAATACAGTTCGTAGCATTTTTGCCAACACTTCAAATTATGTTTAACTTTTTCAGTATTTTATAAGTTCAAGATTCCTTTTACAAACTTGTATATGTCTCACGCGGATGACGATAAATATTTTTAGATTCGGTGAACGATATGGACATCAAAAATGTTATGAAAATCGATTTCTCATAAAATAGTTCATGAGAAAAAGATAATAACGCGTAAGAAGTCCAATCAAACTGTCGTTACGATCTGCGAATCTCTAAATATCAAGGGTGGAAAGTTTGTTGGAATTCCCATTGATAATGTCAGGAGTTGCGTGGACTAACCTTTTAAATAACATATTCTTAGTCAAATGAGATAGCAAAACGCCTTTAAAAATGACCCGGAAAATATTTACAACTATAAACCAGCAGGCTAGTTGAAGATCGAGGAATTTGTATTATATACATAGCAGCATCGCCATGTTCAAACGTTTTTTAAACTATCGATTTCGACTTTTCAAGACCCTATTTCTCTGTAATTTTGTAGTTAAATGGTTTGCTGAATTTTATATAAAAAAAACAACGAAAGTCCTAATCTATGTTTGAGCAAATTTATAATTACATATTACTATTGGCCTACTATATAAAATAACCGAACTTTTTTATTTCAGATTTTACAGAAACAAATTGCACTGAAAAAAGTCGTTGTACATTTTAAAAATTTCTTTGACATTCCGACAAACACTATAACATGTATAAATCCCACCAGCATTTTAAAGACAAATAAGAATCAAACTAATACAACTTGAATTCAGGGTAATAGGAACTTTTAACATGTTTTAATGTCATCGTTTTTTCTTATTGGATAAATCCATAAAAATAATTTATATCACATTTTACACACTGTTTAATTTATATCAGTAACAAATAAATTTCACTCGTTATTTGGTAGACATATTATATGTAAATCCGAAATACAAACAAGAATAATTTCTTAGGAAAATTTTTTTTATTGAATTCTAATTACATAGTTTAATTAGAGTGCTTACCACGGTGTGAGTAGTAGACGATTCTTTAATGGACGATATCTCGCCCGTTACAAGGCGTCAATAGTATTGATAAAGAACGTAAAATATAAAATAAGGTCGAGAAGGTCATTATTTATTTAAGGTCCTAGAATAACGGAATACTTAAATTTTCGATGTGTCTTTCGTTTTGGAATGCACAAATAATAAATTACAGTTTATATAAATTAAGATTCTTGTATATCCTAATGGATTGAATTGGGTATTTGTCATTTTGAAAAGCGGAGTTTTTAGGATAGGTTTAATGGAACGAGACTGGACCACAGTGGCCGAGTGGTTCAGATTTCTATTCATCACCGGTTGATCAAAAGTCTGTTAATAATGAGCACATATAAATGAAATCAAACATCTACCTTTTTATTCGTCATATTGCTTAATTAAAATCTTTTTTACTTGTTTTACTTGCATTTTTTTCTTCCAATTTTTGATAACTTACATTTTTATAATCTTTGAAATAAATAGTTCGTATGATTGTAACAATATAAATGCCAGAGTATGCATGAAAATACAATTGTAACGATGTAAAGAATTACACTATTAATGTAGAGATAATTTTTAATACCACGGTAAAAGGGCGGAGTATTGGGTGGGGGGAATTGAGACTACTGTTATCGATGAAGCGTGAAATTCTCCCAACACGTTACCCCATATAGTCCGCGACTAGGCTTTTCGTATTATTATTGGACGCCCAAACAAGAAGACATCCTCTATACGCCAACTGGGGACGCCCTGGGCAGCAATATAGACCAAACGCTTGTAATCCTTCTAGTGTGGTTTAAGAACGGAGTTTGACATACATAATATCTTTCTATCAGATAAACAATTAACCAATTTTAATGAAGATAAATCTGTATACTAATTACATGTACATCGAGCTATACAAAGCCATATAAGTTCTACAACATGTAATCCAAGAAGAATTATATCACGTCGCCTTAACCTAATTACCCTAAAGTTAATTTTAACCTGACATAATTGAATGGACTGTGCAATTGTAACCGAACGGGCGAGACATATTTTTTTTAATTAACAATCTTTCTTTTATTTGAAACTTCATATATGTGGCATAACACATATAAGTCTAAATTTCATTTAAAAAGGGGGGAAAAAGATGTAGGTGGCACTTTGTCTGGAAATTTAACATTTAAGTTTAAGATTGATTTTTCTACTTTCATGTCAAATTTCTGGTCACATTGTACCAAATAACACATTTAATGAAATTCTTCCGCTGTAAAGACATTCACTGGAAAAAAATCTTGTCCTATAATTATTCCATACCTTTAGAAATATCGAACTATTAAACAGTAGCAGTTAAAAGCAAAAGCTGACAGAAAAGGAAAAATTTGCACTATTTTTGCATGCTGCCATGTTTGCAAATCAAGCTAATAAAGTTTCCGTCAAGGTATAAGTTACGATAACATGTGAAGCACGTTCATACAATTATAATAAATAAACTAGTAATAACTGTGTTGGGATGCCAACACAAAATGTCTCCCAAACGAACCCCATTGCCACTATCATCTTCAGCTTGTTGAAAACCCCCCAAATACAAATTGTTACCAAGATAATGCAATGTTTTCTATAATGACCCCCGTTTCATGGAAACGGCAGCCATTTCAAAAATTCCAAAAATGGATTGCAAAACTTCAGATCATCCTTAACATGTTCCCAAAGTTTCATATTGATTGGAAAAGAAAAAGAAGAATAAGAAACCGGACAAAAAACCATATTTCTCCCAAAACTTCGTTTGGGAGACATAATTATTATAAAGAAACAGAGCAAAGTATAAATTTTAAAAAAAGATCACAGAACAGTATGCTGTTCTCAGTGTTAATATTTTATTAGGTAATAAAATAGTTACAAATACGTAAATATATATGCATCGTGAGATTTAAATTCAAGTGACGCCTGTAAAAACTAGATAGGAAAAGATGGCTACAATAAACTATGCTGTTATATAATGTACGAAAGTCATACGGACAAAATTAAAATAAATATATATTTGTTTTATTCTTCTGTTTGACAGATATGTAAATATTTTTAGGTGAGAAACACCATAAATCTCCACCATTTAATTATAAACCTCCACCATTTAACTATAAAACTCCACCGTTTAACAAAGTTGATCGCGGTTCTTTAAAATGATGAAATCTATCATTTACCGAACGACCCCATTGTGTAGAAATAGACCTAAGTCTATCCAAAACAGGTCAGAGTTCTGCATATATTCGTTAATCTTGCTTGTAATTTGTAGTGTAATATCAGCAGATGTTTTACAGATCGTCGCGATATAAATGCAGTTGTTCTGCAACAAATTGTGTGTAACAGCACACTGAGGATAATGAAACAAAAATTCTGCATTTCGTACAGAGTCGTCTGGTGGTAAACAAGGTTGGTATATATATCTAGTAAGACATCGCGTTCCGGTATTTATAAAAGTCAGGAAATTGACTATACTTAGTTGAGCAATTTCGTTGTTAGTTCCACCAAAAACTGCAACACCCTTCTCAGGTCCAAGGAATATTCCATGTTGGTGGTATTTGATACCATTTATTTCAAATTCAACGGCAAGGTGGTCCCCTCTGTTGATTGGAAAAGGTCTGCAAAACAAATATTTCGAGTAATGATGTATGATCCATAGTAAATGTATTTAAAGAAATGGAAAGAGGTCATTAATCTCCCGAATTATTATATCATAATATATAGCGGATTTCGCCGAGGGTCTAGACTTTTATATATACGTCTACAAATTAAGCCCAACATTGTTAGAAATAGATTTTTAATAATGTCAAATTTTGTGCTTACCCTCAGCGAATTCCGTTGTGACACTTTAGCACCCATTCGCTTTCATTATGTTCAGCGGTTTAGACCGAGGGTAATCAACAAATTTAAGATCAGGAGAAGAATTTATAGACATTTTAGTTCATAATGGAGAGCAAACTTCAAGTCACCTTAACATGTTCCCAAAGTTTCATATTGATTGTATATGGCATCTCAGAAACTGTGCAGACAAGATTGAGCGGAAAGAAAAAAGAAAATGGACAAAAACAATGTCTCCTCAAACTTCGTTTGGGAAACATAATAATAAGAAACCGGACAAAAACAATATGTCTCCCAAAACTTTGTTTGGAAGACATAAAAAATACGATCCTTAAAATATATTGTTATTGCTTAATTGGCTAATGTTTTGTGAACTTTTATCTGTTCGTGTTGCTTAAAACTTTTTAAAATGCATGCATACTTGTCATGTACATGAGAGAGGTGTATTTTTATGTTTTTTATTTCTTTAAAAATGTAATTGTCATATATGTTTTCTTGAAAAAATAAAGTAAATAAATATAAACCTGATTTGTTAAAGTTGTTATTTACATTGAAATTGGTGATCCTATTGATTTGATAAATTTAGCATTGTATACAGGTAATCTTAGAAATAGTCAGGTGTGTCTATGTCAGTGAAAGGTGTTTGAATGGAGTTTTTCAATTAGGTGTATAGTTCTAAGCTTTCAGCTGTTATTGGTTAAGTAGTTTTCCGCCTATACAACCTGGTCCCATAGGCAGGTAATTTTTATGCTTATCTATTTGATTTGTTTGGTTATATTGCTGTATTTAATTGTAAATATGTGTAAATTAAATCGTAACTTTATGACATGTTGTATAATTCTATTGATAGGGTATTACCGTTGTGAAATATTAACATCAATAATAAACATTGGAAACTTGAAGCCATAGGATTATATTTGCCCACCATTACATACACTGTTTTTAATGCACATTATGTTATTAAATATATAACATTTGGCATGTTGATACGTTGGTTAATAAAGGTATCATGTAATGGGTGTTTTGATATTAATCCTGTATTTTGTCCTCGTACAGCAGCTGTATTGACCCTCGGCTTTGTCTTAGGTCAATACAGATGTTCTCGACCCAATACCACTGAACTTGGACATACGGCATTGATATCAAAACACCATTTAAATAATATTATAATATATGGTGTCAAATATTAACAAAGAACATGGTAGTTACCGGTTCTGTCAATTGTTATTGTAATAATGATTAATACGAATGTGACCCTCAAGCTTTCTATGCACAAAAATCAAAGTATTTCTCAGCACTGTCGTTTGTGAATATTATCAGTAGAAATGTAGAGGAGATTTGCTAGGTAATCGATGCATTAGTAGTTGCATTTCCCTTTGCTACTATGATGCAATTCATATCAGATGCTGAAGTAAGTCAACAGTCCTTATGATAATATATGGTGGTGTTTTGTATTCACTATAGGAACATAGTGGCCAGGATGTGAGACGTGTGTTATTTTCTAATAGTCAATTATAAACGCAACAGTGTACAAGTAATATAAACAGTGGCCAGGCTTGCAGTTCAATGTACAAAATTATATTCAACACAGATCATATTAATGCGGCCTCTGGGTAAGGTAGTTAATTAATTATTGATCACATGGATGTCAACACTGAGGCTGGGTTCGAGTCTCACTGTGGGCAGGGTGTGCTCGACTGCAATCTGACCATATTTAGCAGTTTTTCTACCCAAAGGTCGAGGGTTATAATTCGGTACACCGCGATATTGCTGACAAATTGCTGCAAATGGCGCTAAGCTCCATTCAAATAATTATACTATTATTACGTTGAACTGTTCACTCTGTTCAGTAAATGATATAAATCCATCCTATTACCACAAATAAATAGTATCACTTGACATGTAGGTTAAACATTTTGTGCAAATCTCGGGATTATGATTTTCGGTAACATTTGCAGACGACAGTATATTGTTAAAAAATTTACCTGAAGAAATTCGTATTAAATAACATTTTATGATCAATATACCAACACTAGCAATTGAAAGAACAATTAAACTGTTTGTTTGTTTGTGTGAATGGTGTGTAACGCCACTTTCAGCAATTTACCAGATATAGTATGGCGTCCTGTTTTTATTGGGAGAGGAAGCCAGAGTACTCGGAGAAAACCCGCGACCTTCGGTAGGAAAACTGGCAATCCTTGTCAATTAAGATTGTAGTCGAGTACACCCTACCCGCAGTTAGACTCGAACCCGCAGCCTCAGTGTTGACAGACCATGTGATCAATATTAGACGAACTACTTTAACTGTAAACTGTAATAAAAGATTTTACTCAAAAGACTAATGTTGATTCAGTTTATTTTAAAAAGGTGATGGCCACTGGAGAAATAGGGTGTTTTGAAATCAAACATATTTTAAAGTGGCGTATTTTCACTGTTATCTTGATAGGTGAAATTTTATATAGTTAAAATTTAAAATCGATGAAATTAAATGGTCGGATTTAAAATCTATAGTATGTAGCCATTTGGGATTACATATTTATAACAGCAAAAATGCTGAAAATGCAGCAATCACCCTATAATAACAAAACAAATCGATTTCATTCACTACTTTTAACGTGTTAACTTACATGTTCGGTTCCCATAAGTTAAGATTTTCTGTGGAATACTGCATGCCTGCCATCTTTTGTGTTGTGATCCCCTAAATAAAAAAAATGACAAAAAGTAATTTCAGGAACAGCAAACCTTAAAAGTTTCTATATATGCAGTTTGGCGCAGAGAAGAAATATTAATTTGATACTTAAACAAGACCTAGTAATACTGTTCAAAATTCCCGGTCGTCTAATCGTCAGTAGCGACCTTGATTGACCTCGGACGACCACAAGTAATATCCAACGCGTCCGATGAGCAAACGCCGATTTTTTTTAACAGACAAGCCTTGTCACCTATCACCTTATACAAAATCAGTATCCTTGACGTAATGTAACGTCTATGAACACTCCTTCACAACTCTGTTTAAATACACATTGGTAAGGTATTGTTTCCGATTTTACCTTCGATTTCAAAAATACCGATTTCCGGTTTTAAAAATGATACACGCGTGTTCTTTCAACTTTTATAAAGTTTTAACTAAAACTTGCAGATTTGTTTTCGCACGAGTGAAGTTCAGTTTGGACTACCTGAAATTTTGTCTAGGTGGTACGTGTGACAACCATGGGAAATAAGTGTGCAGACAGAAAAATGTCTCGCCTGCACTACACATCAGTAGTGAAAATATTCTTTAATAGCATTATATGTTCATCAAAATATAATACTTGCTGAAACTGACATAATTCAATAATTTTAACGTAGTCGCCGGAACGTGAAATTGATATCAATGTCAGTGACACTTACGAGACTGACATGTACTTTCATCAACAAATATTGTCATCCTACCCTGCATGGTTATTGAGGAACTGACTTAATCCAATACCTCAAAGTTTACTGGTCCGTGTAATTAAGGTCAAGGTCAGGTGACAGATTGCCATGTACCTTTTTAGTAGCAACCTATATACTAAATAGTGTCAACCTCCCATGCATAGTTACTGAGGAACTGACTTAATCCAATAACTTAAACGTAGTCGCTGGACCACAAAATTGAGGTCAAGGTCAAGTGACACTTGACAGACTGACAAGTACTTATCATAAGCTACCACTGGACCAAATATGGTTGATCTATGGCTTCAGCTGGCAAAGATAAATGCAAAATGATGGGTCCTCTGTTGCCCAGTGGTTAAGGTAGTTCGTCTACTATTGATCACGTGGTCTGTCAACACTGAGGTTGTGGGTTCGAGTCTCACCGCGGGCAGGGTGCGCTCGACTCGTATCTTAATTGACAAGGATTGCCAGTTTTCCTACCGAAGGTCGGGTGTTTTCTCCGGGTACTCTAGATTCATCCCCCAATAAAAATTGCTGAAAGTGTTTCTATTTTGTCAATAAAATAATTCAGTTTTCACTGTATTCTAAGTGATAATTGTGAGAAAAAATTTTTTACTTTAATGAAGATAATTTATTTTAAAATCGGAAGTACCCAGTGCCACTCTGATAGTTTATTTTAACTTTACACGTTATCATGCCATTGCTGACAAAATCAAAAACTGGAAATGTGGAATTTAAGTAGTGCAACGAATGCAACCAAAACAACCCCGTAACACCAGTTTTACTTGAATGCATTTTTAAATTACACTCCAATTTTGTTTTTATTTTGTCATGAAAATGAAATCAAGAAATAAACTATCAAAGTGAACTATCAGATTGACAAGAGGTTCTTCCGATTTTAAAATGAACCAGCTTTTCTTTTTATTTATTGAAAATCCCTGCGAAAATACAAGATAAATCTACGCAATACAATTTATATCTCCAATTTTAAAACGGCCCTAGGTTCTATCTCTATGGGGCAAAAAAAATATTAATGAAAACAAGAATTGTGAAATATTTGCAATAGAGTGACACAAGAATTCGGTCTAGCCTAGTCAGAGGTGCTCAATCAATCTTCTCGGCTAAGGACACAGGAATTTGACCTCATATCCAACTCAGTTTAAATACATGTTGGTAAGGTGGCCAGAAAACGAAACAAGTTGTCACAAAGTGAACGTAGGAGTCTAACAAAAAAAATCTTACGCCTTACACCTGTTGAGACGTTTAAACAGGTAACTTAACTGTTACCACGCTTGCAGGTGTTCTACGTATTTGAGGACAATTGTTCTAAAACATTATGACGTTGCTATGTATGATCTATATATATTTTTGCAGCTATTTCTTAGTAAATAAACAGAAGTAAAACGCGAAGTCGGAACCTCACAATAAATTTTCTGCATAAAGTATTAGTATGCCCCTTTTACAATACAAAAAAAATACAATAAACAATATTTGTTTAGAGTACGTACATTAGGTTTTTATCAACTGACATAATATACTGAATTCAATGTAGTTAATAATTAGGGGTGAGACTAATCAATTATAAAGATGTAAAATAATGTATGGTGTTTTAGACAAAGATGTATTGGCACAGCATTGGAATTAACATTTTTATACAATTACATACTACAATCAATTACAATGTGCACAAAGGAACTCATCAGCTTTCCTTACATACCTGACCTCTGTACAGAAAATAAGATGAATTCAATGTCCACGCTTCTCAAATTGTGCACATGTAGTAATAATCAGACTCTCTCTCTCTCGGCATCATGAAAAAAACTCCTTACAAACACAGCATGACTCACTCTCATAATATCCACACCTTCGCGGAGTTCACAGCACTAAAATCATCACAGTCAGAAATTAGGTCCGGCCTGCTGTGAATCAACTGTCTTCTTGATACACTTTTGTACAGCTGTCTTCGTCTTCTTCTCACCTTTCTTTTCTGACACTTTCATACCATATTGCTTCACATGCTCTTTCATTTTATTTATCAATTCACACTCTGTAATTACTCTACAACTTACAACCTTACCCCATGTCTTCCTTGGCTTACATACTTTCTTGCTCGTGACTATTTTCCCAGCCTTCAGCATACAATCAAAGAGTTGCCCATTTTCAACATCTCAACATTACCAGTTTCTTTTTCTTTCTCTACTTGGCCATCTCGCTTCTTTTCTCTTTATAAACACTTTAGAAAGTTCAAAGTTTCTTATATCAATACTGTCTTTACACAGTGTAAAAATCCCTGTTTTCTTGAATGTCTGCAAGTTTTTAACAAATAATTTCAGCAGCATCATATTTGCAGACATTCTGTTTTTGTAGCAAAAATTGTCATATATTTTCTGCAACGGACCATTAACACCAACATCCATGGGTTGAACGAAGTGTGACGTATGAGCAGGAAGAACTTGGATGATGACATTGTGTTCAAGACCCCAGTAATTAACTGGAACAGATGCATGTGATTTGTGACCATCTAATAAGAGTAGGTACAAGTGAAAGAAAATGATTCTACAAAACTTGATGAAGATTTGAGAACAGGACCAGACAGTGGGAGAGACAGTACCAGCAGGCTTACCATTTTCAGCAATCTAGACTGCATTTTCTGACCCTTAAATACCATATACGATGGTATTGCATATTCAGTAGCGTTTCTGCAGCCAGAAATAGCAATTGTTTCAGCTTTGCCACCAGGCTGATATCCAGCATCAGCAACTTCATTAGGAGGTTTACGGTTAAGTTGAACTTCTCATCAACATTAAATATTAAATGATGTGTTTCTGTCAATAATGATCAATACATTATTTTGTTACATTTCAACTATTAAATTGAAGTAAGAAAAGCATCATTTACACGTATTGGCAAAAGGCTGTCTCATTTATACTTTAGTTAGAGCCTTTATAAAACTTTTAAAAATGAAGTATTCTGATAAATCGATATATTAAATATCCTGCCCGGAAGAATCAGCTACTACCTAACATCAACAAACACTAAGTCAGCCACAATAAAAATGTTATTTTTTAAAATACCTTCATTCATTTGTATACACATATTTTTGGAATCATTCAAAATGTCAGTGGTGTTACACATTACAAATGCGCGAAAAATTTACCTGTATTTTCAATGTTTAATTACAAAAACAATAAAAAATAAAATATTATATGAATTGGTAGTGTTTTCGTCCTTATGTATGTTTTGAAGTACATGTATACTCACTGAGTATTTAATTATTCCGAATTATTTTGGGGCATGATTTACAGCTGAGAAACATGAATTCAGTCCACAAATGTTTAGAATAAAATCAGTTTATCCACTGTATTTGATCAAACTGTATCTTGTAATAATGGAATGAAAGCTTTACGTTATGTACAATGCATTATTATTTTCAGCAATCTAGACTGCATTTTCTGACCCTTAAATATTTATTTATATTGACACTCAATGGCTAAAGCCATTCGTTGGTCAGTCTGCGTCTAAAGTTTTGACAAGAAACATCGTCATTTGTATCGTTGCATATTGGTATTTGGTACAAATGACATCTAATTATTGTTAAATCAACACTCTAAACAGGAGAAGAAAAATGCAAATTGAATAAATAGGAATACCTAATTTGCAAAAGTTGGATAAATGGAAGACACCCATTTCGCGCTATTGGTTTATTTCCAATACATCTATTCGCAAAATAAACATATAATTAAGAACTGGGAATTGAGAGCCAGTTGAATTTTCTCATGTAATTTACATGTAAATTAATTCATATTTTTGACAATAGATGTGTTGGGAATACTGGTAATTTACGTGCTAGAAGACGTTCTGGAATATAAACAGACACAAACAACTGTAATGCACTTTTATAGAAAATTACCAGTGATTATTCAACCAGAACAAAGTAATTTATGATATGGCATGGAATTTGCTCAATACACAAATACCATATTTTTGTAATTGCTTTACTTTACAGATTGTCATTATGAACTATTTTTAGTGTACATGATCTTGTTGGGAGGGTAAGATTGGCGGTGATCGTGTCTTTCCATCGAGCATCTTCAGAAGATCAAAGAAAAGTACACCAACAATTTACAATTTGGACAATTATTTTTATAGTAATTGATATTGCTTCAAAAGATTTGCAAGTACACGTATTGCAAACGACCTAACATTCATGTGCATATTGGATAATTTTTATTGACCAAAAATATTTTCGAATTAAAACAAATGTAGTAAAATGTGCTGTATGTGGTCATACAAATTATAATTAACTTTTGACATTTGTTGAACTAAACTATATAAACTGAAGATGCCATTTATTCTAATGTAACTAAATACTTACATACATTTTTAAACTTTTAATTTACTTTTACTAATAGTATGTCATGTCCCAGTTTTTATGGTGTGTTAGTTTTAAGGACTTTAAATGCAATCCTTGGTATGGATGTAAATATAACTTTCAATTAGTACATCCAAATGTTTAAATCTTCAATTAAAAAATCATATTTTTTGTTACTTTCTTTTATAATAAAGACATTGATTTTTCTTCCTTTTTCCTATTGCATTTTAAGCGGATTTATAACATACATGTTTTTAAAATCTAATTTTGTATAAAAATCATAATCTAAATTGATATTTTCTCTGCTTATTATGTCGGTCTTTTATTAGCGGTTCCTTTTTACCTTCATCAGTATCAGGTAATCAATAATCAATTAACAATTAAACAAGGTATATGAAAATATTATATCTTCCCCCCCCCTCCCAAACCCCAACCCATCTCGTTCTCGGCAAATATTGTACCCGAGAGTTCGAAATCGTCAATATAAAAATGATTTCAACGCTATCACAATCTATAATAAATGTTGATAATAAAAATGTCGGAAATTACCAGGACAATAAAAGTAAATACAGCCAAGGATTTTTCCAATAATTCTTTTTTAATGGTTATACCTCTCAAGTTATAGCTCAAACATTGAAGAATATGATCGTATAATTTATTTTTGGACAAAATGTACTATATTTAAAATATTAGTATTTGTTTAACGAAACATTATTTTCAGTCACACATTTTCCATGTAATGTAGCAAGTTCTGATAAGAAGAAATAAAACCAACCTTTAGTAATAAAATCAAGATGTCCACCAATAAAATAATATAGGTACTAATCCAGTCTAAGATAAAAATAGAATGTTCTATCTTTTTTCTGAGGTATCTTCAGTCGTTATAATCGGGACAATCCTATTATGAGATTTGATACAAAAACTGTTGCACACACACACACCTGCGTAAGTTACCTAATATTTATTTGTTTTATAAAAGAAACGTGATCACATAGAATTATCTTTGCCAATATAGAACAATCTAGAGCATTTTCTAACTACGTATTCCGATTCACCGAACTATGGAGACCTTTAAATACCCTTCAATACAATTCAGTGCATTAAAAATTCAACAATAACACGTGGCACACACACACCTGCGTAAGTTACCTAATATTTATTTGTTTTATAAAAGAAACGTGATCACATAGAATTTTCTTTGCCAATATAGAACAATCTAGAGCATTTTCTAACTACGTATTCCGATTCACCGAACTATGGAGACATTGAAATACCCTTCAATACAATTCAGTGCATTGAAAACTCAACAATAACACGTTACTTTCAAACGTATCGTTTTTCTTTAAATATCAAATATAAAATTAGTTGTATTATCAAAGAGTTTCCCGATTCAGAAAGTAAATGGCAGATCACTCTTAAGTGGATGTTTAAAGTCTCCAAACCAGGAAGGACGTCTTAATTGTCTAAGGTTGCAATATAAGGTTTTTTGCATTAAAATATTATCAACTGAGGTCGTGGTCCTGATTTGTCAAATAAAAACATGTGACATTATTCATAGATCCAAATGTAATGAAATGTGGTACATATATCTAATTTGTGTACTGCATTTCCAGTTTTATGTTAATTTGATTCGGTTTTTATAAAATCATCGATCAAAATCAGCTGTTTTATGAGAGAAAATATGACAAATCATTACCATTTATCTTCATTTTTAATTTCTGACACTGTAACGCCTAGCAGAACATCAATTTGACATACATGTTTGTTTATTTAAATCAAGTTCCAAGCAGAAGAACACTGACAAAATACCTGTCATCCATCTCGATTCCACACTATTTTGTTGACAAGGAAGCTGCCCTTTTAATGCATTAGAGAGAGATAAAGCTAGGAGTCAAATCGTCTTATAGACAGTTTTTATAGGGCTTTACTACTATAACAAGGATGACACCCAACTAAGATATATATATTTCTTTTCTTTAAACATGAAACTTTCTACTGACACTTCCAAAATTTATTGCATTTCATTTATCATAGTTGTGAGTAAACTGCAACTCGACCATACTAACGGTACCATACTACTTTATTAAGAAATTTCACAGGCGGGGGGGGGGGGGGACAATCCGACCGGTTTCATCTCTCTGAGATATTCATGGCTGAACTGATACATGAGTTACAAGATGTTATGATTTAGTCTTAGTTACGTAACGTCATAGAGTAATTGTTGAACGTCATAGTAACGTAACGTCACAGAATAACTTAAGAACGCATTAAATACTGGAATGTGTTCTATTTAAAACAGGAATATATTTTGAAATAAATAGTTTTTCTTTATTTATACGTTGGTATTCTGTTGTTTTAGGTGCACATTGGTATATCGGGAAAATGTAATAGTTCGGTATTGTTGATCCGGCACAATATGAAATGTGTTCGCTTAGTGAAATCATCCTTGTGTAAGGTACTCTAATTTGTTGCGTTATGACGTTACGTAACTAAGACTAAATCATAACATCTTGTAACTCATGTATCAGTTCAGCCATGAATATCTTAGAGAGATGAAACCGGTCGGACAGAACTGTGATTAATTGATTGATGGATTTATTAATATGGTTTATTTAATGCCAAAGTGTTATAAATAGATTCTTATGTGGATTTTTCAACTTTATTTTCATATATATATATGTATATATATATATATATATATATATATATATATATATATATATATATATATATATATATATATATATATATATATATATATATAGGGTCTAAAGAAAGCTACCAAACCAGTATACTTATTTATTATCGGATCGACAAACATGACGATACAGCATAAACAAAAAATAATATACAAGTCTAGAAGATTATGCAACGATACAAATGACGGTGTTTCTTCTCAAAACTATAGACACTGATGACTGACCAACGAATGGCCTTAGTCATTGAGTGTCAATATAAATAAATAACGTAAACAAGTCATAACATATTGATCTTAAACTTTCTCACTCCAACAACTTCTATATTTTGTTTTTTTTCTCTAATTTACTAATTATATAACCATATAGAATTTAATATCTTTCATTATTGCAGATAATGTTTTGTTTTCAACTTAAAATATTTCTGAAACTGCGTGCTAATTTTAAATACAGTATATATCAAAGATATTTAAAACAAGTATACAATCCATACATGTAGTGTGTCTGATCATATTTATGATTGTACGCGTGAAAAAATGATCACTTGTTCATCAATCTCTGGGTAAGCTATTTTATATTTAGAATTTTCTAAAAACACTTAATGTATTAAATGAATTATCTTACTTAGAATAAATAAACAACACAGAAGTATAGAACATCTATACTAATCTACTTTATGATAAATAAGCATTAGCAGTACAGTATACAATATTTGATCTTTTAATTGAACACTGCAGTGTAAACAATGCTTCCCTATTAATGTTTTAATTTTGTTAATTGTATGAATCTTCTGCTTTATTATATTTTTATTGTATTTTTAATTAAAACTTAATTTAAACACAGATTTTTCAAGACAACTATTAACAACTGTTACAATTTGATTAAGTTTTAACTTGTTCATACATTTGTTTTCCTAAATTTACAAATTGAATGTCATTATATGGGAACAAATAACCTGGTAGTTTGTACAAATAACACCTAATTATTGTTAAATAAACACTCTAAACAGGGTAAGAGAAATCCAAGTTGGATAAATGGGAATACCTACATACCTAATTTGCAAAAGTTGGATAAATGGAAGACATTTCGCGCTGTCTACTCGCAAAATAAACATCTAATTAGGAACTGGGAATTAAGAGCCAGTTGAATTTTCACATGTATTTTACATTTAAATTTTGCTAGAAGACGTTCTGGGATACAAACAGAAACAAACAACTGTAATACAGGTATAATGTACTTTTATAGAAAATTACCAGTGATTATTCAACCAGAACAAAGTAATTTATGACATGGCATGGGATTGGCTCAATACACAAATACCATAGTTTTAATTGTAATTGCTTTACTTTACAGATTATAATTATGAACTATTTTTTAGTTTACATGGTCTTGTTGAGAGGGTAAGATTGGCGGTGATCGTGTCTTTCCATCGAGCATCTTCAGAAGATCAAAGAAAAGTACACTAACAAATTACAATTTGGACAATTATTTTTATAGTAATTAATATTGCTTCAAAAGATTTGCACGTACATGTATCGCAAACGACCTAACATTCATGTGTATATTGGAAAATTTTTATTGACCAAAAATATTTCCGAATTAAAACAAATGTAGTAAAATGTGCCGTATTTGGTCAAACAATTAATAATTAACTTTTAATATTTGTTAAACGAAACTTTATAAACTGAAGATGACATTTATTTTAATGTGACTAAATACTTACATACATTTTTTCAACTTTTAATTTACTTTTACTAATAGTATGTCATTTCCCAGCTTTTATGGTGTGTTAGTTCTAAGGACTTCATATGCAATCCTTTGAATGGATGTAAATATAACTTTCAATTAGTACATCCAAATGTTTAAATCTTCAATAAGAAAAAATCATATTTTTTGTTACTTTCTTTTATAATAAAGACATTGATTTTTCTTCCTTTTTCCTATTGCATTTTTAGCGGATTTATAACATACATGTTTTTAAAATCTAATTTTGTATAAAAATCATAATCTAAATTGACATTTTCTCGGCTTATTGTGTCGGCTTTTATTAGCGGTTCCTTTTTACCTTCATCAGTATCAGGTAATCAATAATCAATTAACAATTAAATAAGGTATATAAAAATATTATATCTTCCCCCCTCCCAAACCCCAACCCATCTCGTTCTCAGCAAATGTTGTACCCGAGAGTTCGAAATCGTCAATATAAAAATGATTTCAACGTTATCATAATCTATAATAAATGTTGATGATAAAAATGTCGGAAATTACCAGGACAATAAAAGTAAATACAGCCAAGGATTTTTCAAATAATTCTTTTTTAATTGTTATACCTCTCAAGTTATAGCTCAAACATTGAAGAATATGATCGTATAATTTATTTTTGGACAAAATGTACTATATTTAAAATATTGGTATTTGTTTAACGAAACATTATTATTTTCAGTCACACATTTTCCATGTAATGTAGCAAGTTCTGATAAGAAGAAATAAAACCAACCTTCAGTAATAAAATCAAGATGTCCGCCAATAAAATAATATAGGTACTAATCCATTCTAAGATAAAAATAGAATGTTCTATCTTTTTTCTGAGGTATCTTCAGTCGTTATAATCGGGACAATCCTACTGTGAGATTTGATACAAAAACTGTGGCACACACACACCTGCGTAAGTTACCTAATATTTATTTGTTTTATAAAAGAAACGTGATCACATAGAATTTTCTTTGCCAATATAGAACAATCTAGAGCATTTGATCGTGTCTTTCCAGCGAGTATCTTCAGAAGATCAAAGAAAAGTACACCAACAAATTACAATTTGGACAATTATTTTTATAGTAATTAATATTGCTTCAAAAGATTTGCAAGTACATGTATTGCAAAAGACCCAACATTCATGTGCATATTGGAAAATTTTTATTGACCAAAAATATTTCCGAATTAAAACAAATGTAGTAAAATGTGCCGTATTTGGTCAAACAATTTATAATTAACTTTTAATATTTGTTAAACTAAACTATATAAACTGAGGATGCCATTTATTTTAATGTAACTAAATACTTACATAAATTTTTTCAATTTTAATTTACTTTTACTTATAGTATGTCATTTCCCAGCTTTTATGGTGTGTTAGTTTTTAGGACTTCATATGCAATCCTTTGAATGGATGTAAATATAACTTTCAACTAGTACATCCAAATGTTTAAATCTTCAATTAAAAAAATCATATTTTTTGTTACTTTCTTTTATAATAAAGACAATGATTTTTCTTCCTTTTTCCTATTGCATTTTAAGCGGATTTATAACATACATGTTTTTAAAATCTAATTTTGTATAAAAATCATAATCTAAATTGACATTTTCTCGGCTTATTGTGTCGGTCTTTTATTAGCGGTTCCTTTTTACCTTCATCAGTATCAGGAAATCAATAATCAATTAACAATTAAACAAGGTATATGAAAATATTATATCTTCCACCCCCCCAAACCCCAATCCATCTCGTTCTCGGTAAATGTTGTACCCGAGAGTTCGAAATCGTCAATATAAAAATGATTTCAACGTTATCATAATCTATAATAAATGTTGATGATAAAAATGTCGGAAATTACCAGGACAATAAAAGTAAATACAACCAAGGATTTTTCAAATAATTCTTTTTTAATTGTTATACCTCTCAAGTTATAGCTCAAACATTGAAGAATATGATCGTATAATTTATTTTTGGACAAAATGTACTATATTCAAAATATTGGTATTTGTTTAACGAAACATTATTTTCAGTCACACATTTTCCATGTAATGTAGCAAGTTCTGATAAGAAGAAATAAAACCAACCTTTAGTAATAAAATCAAGATGTCCACCAATAAAATGATATAGGTACTAATCCAGCTAAGATAAAAATAAAATGTTCTATCTTTTTTCTGATGTATCTTCAGTCGTTATAATCGGGACAATCCTATTATGAGATTTGATACAAAAACTGTGGCACACACACACACCTGCGTAAGTTACCTAATATTTATTTGTTTTATAAAAGAAACGTGATCACATAGAATTTTCTTTGGCAATATAGAACATTCTAGAGCATTTTCTAACTACGTATTCCGATTCACCGAACTATGGAGACATTTAAATACCCTTCAATACAATTCAGTGCATTAAAAATTCAACAATAACACGCTACTTTCAAACGTATCGTTTTTCTTTAAATATCAAATATAAATTAGTTGTATTATCAAAGAGTTTCCCGATTCAGAAAGTAAATGGCAGATCACTATAAAGTGGATGTTCAAAGTCTCCAAACCAGGAAGGACGTCTTAATTGTCTAAGGGTGCAATATAAGGTTTTTTGCATTAAAATATTATCAACTGAGGTCGTCGTCCTAATTTGTCAAATAAAAACATGTGACATTTTTCATAGAGAAAATCGGACAAATCATTAGCATTTATCTTCATTTTAAATTTTTGACACTGTAACGCCTAGCAGAACATCAATTTGACATACATATTTGTTTATTTAAACCAAGTTCCAAGCAGAAGAACACTGACAAAATACCTGTCATCCATCTCGATTTCACACTATTTTGTTGACAAGGAAGCTGCCCTTTTAATGCATTAGATAGAGCTTAAGCTAGGAGTCAAATGGTCTTATAGACAGTTTTTATAGGGTTTTACTACTATAACAAGGATGACACCCAACTAAGATATATATATTTCTTTTCTTTAAACATGACACTTTCTACTGACACTTCCAAAATTTATTGCATTTCATTTATCATAGTTGTGAGTAAACTGCAAATCGACCATACTAACGGTACCATACTACTTTATTAAGAAATTTCACAGGCAGGGGGGGGGAACATTCGACACTAAGCTACAAAACCGTGACTTGCTACATTAAAAGTCTGAAAATGTATTTTATATTCACCTTTTTGCTTCTCTGCCAATACATAATTATTTAAATTCTGACTACAAATTACTTTAATTGAACTTTTATTGAAAATTTATATTTCCGTTAGTTTAAAAGATATAAAGTTTTTAGAAAATGTACCTTACTGCAAGTTTTCGGATTTAAATTCTTGCAAGTTTTCATTGACATAAAAAAAGCATAAAGCTTTTTCTAATGAACAAAATGGCAAAAATAAAATTATAGATTTGTGCGCTTACCATCAAGCTTTGTTAACAGTGTCTAAAGAGTTCAAAGAAATGCAATATTAAGGTTACTTGTGATTAAACGGGAAATAAAATTAAATCATTTTTAGGCTTTTAAATGAAATATTAAAAATAGAATTTTAGAGAAAAAAGGGGGGTAAAAGTTAGAAAAAGAAACCACTTGAAATGATCCCAAAATGTATACCAAATATGAAACAAATGCAGTCAAATTCCATTTGGTAATAAATCTTACAGTTAGAATGATAATTCTTCCTTTCTGTGTCTGCGCTTAACACGGTCAAAATCACGAGACGACAAAGATGGTGTGAAAATGAAGTCAAAATCTTTGTCAAATCACAATACTAATGTTCTTCCTACTCAGTAGTGACATGAAGAAGATAGTGATCTGAATATCACATTGGCTGACCACTTCTATAAAGGGTTTGAAGAAAACATATTTGTGAATTATGTCAGATTCAAAGGCATGCATTCATCCGCATACAAGTATAAATAACACTGAAGAAGTATGCAAAGTTAACAGATGAGAATAGTGGGCAATAATTTACAAAAGGTTGATTGTAATCGAGTACTTTCAGTCTATCTTTAACAAGCACGCAATACTGCTGTATTTACGTTTAGGAAAAATAAATACTTTTTGCTCGTTGCAGCGACATTGAATCGTGAAAATTGTTCTGTTTTGTTTCTTTTTCCATATGTTTTAAGTTTCCTTCACATACAACACATAAGTGTAGTTGTTACAAACATGACTAGAGAAACTTAACAAAGTATATGTCAGTTACATTGCTAAAAGTCTAGTTTGGGGTGATCAACAATAAAAACTACCACCAAATGTCAAATATCAAGCTTTCAAGTACAATTGTCATTGTTGATGAAGTCGATTCATCTTATAATGACAGAGTATTATCTGGATACTAAGCATACTCTTCTTTTACTCTATGTAAATAAAAATTTATTCAATTTTAAATGTGTCACTGTTAATATAAAATATTTTTGAAACAGAGTTATCTTTCTTGATATAAGAGTTTCCAGATCAAGTCCAATTTAACACGTTTTCATTGCCAATATCTTACTAAAAGAAGCCGTAAACACAAGCACAGGTGTCATAAATTACAAGAAAATCTCAAACTGAAGATGTAGTCGAATTATAAAAACATACTCTTCTTAAAAGTCTGAAAATGTCATTTATATCCACAATTGTGCTTCTTCTGCCAATACATTATTAAATTATGAATAAACATTTCTTAAATTGAACTTTATCTTTGCTTTTGTTGAAAAGTTATAAAGTTTTTAGAACATGTACGTTACTGCAAGTTTTCGGATTTAAATTGTTCAGTTCTCATTGACATAAAAAGCATTAACTTTTTTCTAATGAACAATATGGTGAAAATAAAATTATAGATTTGTCCGCTTACCATCAAACTTTGTTTACGAAGTGAAAAGAGTTGAGAGATATGCAATATAAAGGTTACTTGTCATTACACTGCAAAGCAATTAAATCAATATATATATATATAAGGGTCTAAAGAAAGCTACCAAACCAGTACATTTATTTAGTATCGGATCGACAAACATGACGATACAGCATTAACAAAAAATAATATACAAGTCTAGAAGATTATGCAACGATACAAATGAACGAGTTTCTTGTCAAAACTATAGACACTGACTGACCAACGAATGGCCTTAGTCATTGAGTGTCAATATAAATAAATAACGTAAACAAGTCATAACATATTGATCTTAAACTTTCTCACTCCAACAACTTCTATATTTTGCTTTTTTTCTCTAATTTACTAATTATATAACCATATAGAATTTAATATCTTTCATTATTGCAGATAATGTTTTGTTTTCAACTTAAAATATTTCTGAAACTGCTAATTTTAAATACAGTATATATCAAAGATATTTAAAACAAGTATACAATCCATACATGTAGTGTGTCTGATCATATTTATGATTGTACGCGTGAAAAAATGATCACTTGTTCATCAATCTCTGGGTAAGCTATTTTATATTTAGGACTTTCTAAAACACTTAATGTATTAAATGAATTATCTTACTTAGAATAAATAAACAACACAGAAGTATAGAACATCTATACTAATCTACTTTATGATAAATAAGCATTAGCAGTACAGTATACAATATTTTGATCTTTTAATAGAACACTGTAGTGTAAACAATGCTTCCCTATTAATGTTTTAATTTTGTTAATTGTATGAATCTTCTGCTTTATTATATTTTTATTGTATTTTTAATTAAAACTTAATTTAAACACAGATTTTTCAAGACAACTATTAACAACTGTTACAATTTGATTAAGTTTTAACTTGTTCATACATTTGTTTTCCTAAATTTACAAATTGAATGTCATTATATGGGAACAAATAACCTGGTATTTTGTACAAATGACACCTAATTATTGTTAAATAAACACTCTAAACAGGGTAAGAAAAATCCAAGTTGGATAAATGGGAATACCTACATACCTAATTTGCAAAAGTTGGATAAATGGAAGACACCCATTTCGCGCTGTCTACTCGCAAAATAAACATCTAATTAGGAACTGGGAATTAAGAGCCAGTTGAATTTTCACATGTAATTTACATTTAAATTTTGCTAGAAGACGTTTTGGAATACAAACAGAAACAAAAAACTGTAATACAGGTTGTAATGTACTTTTATAGAAAATTACCAGTGATTATTCAACCAGAACAAAGTAATTTATGACATGGCATGGGATTGGCTCAATACACAAATACCATAGTTTTAATTGTAATTGCTTTACTTTACAGATTGTAATTATGAACTATTTTTTAGTTTACATGGTCTTGTTGAGAGGGTAAGATTGGCTGTGATCGTGTCTTTCCATCGATCATCTTCAGAAGATCAAAGAAAAGTACACCAACAAATTACAATTTGGAAAATAATTTTTATAGTAATTAATATTGCTTCAAAAGATTTGCACGTACATGTATTGCAAACGACCTAACATTCATGTGCATATTGGAAAATTTTTATTGACCAAAAATATTTCCGAATTAAAACAAATGTAGTAAAATGTGCCGTATTTGGTCAAACAATTTATAATTAACTTTTAATATTTGTTAAACTAAACTATATAAACTGAGGATGACATTTATTTTAATGTAACTAAATACTTACATACATTTTTTCAACTTTTAATTTACTTTTACTAATAGTATGTCATTTCCCAGCTTTTATGGTGTGTTAGTTCTAAGGACTTCATATGCAATCCTTGGAATGGATGCAAATATAACTTTCAATTAGTACATCCAAATGTTTAAATCTTCAATTAAAAAAATCTTTTTTTTACTTTCTTTTATAATAAAGAGATTGATTTTTCTTCCTTTTTTCTATTGCATTTTAAGCGGATTTATAACATACATGTTTTTAAAATCTAATTTTGTATAAAAATCATAATTTAAATTGACATTTTCTCGGGTAATTGTGTCGGTCTTTTATTAGCGGTTCCTTTTTACCTTCATCAGTATCAGGTAATAAATAATCAATTAACAATTAAATAAGGTATATGAAAATATTATATCTCCCCCCCCCCTCCCAACCTCAACCTATCTCGTTCTCGGCAAATGTTGTACCCGAGAGTTCGAAATCGTCAATATAAAAATGATTTCAACGTTATTACAATATATAATAAATGTTGATGATAAAAAAGTCGGAAATGAGCAGGACAATAAAGGTAAATACAGCCAAGGATTTTTCAAATAATTCTTTTTTAATTGTTATACCTCTCAAGTTATAGCTCAAACATTGAAGATTATGATCGTATAATTTATTTTTTGACAAAATGTACTATATTCAAAATATTGGTATTTGTTTAACGAAATACCCTTCAATACAATTCAGTGCATTAAAAATTCAACAATAACACGTGGCACACACACACCTGCGTAAGTTACCTGATATTTATTTGTTTTATAAAAGAAACGTGATCACATAGAATTTTCTTGCCAATATAGAACACTCTAGAGCATTTTCTAACTATGTATTCCGATTCACCGAACTATGGAGACATATAAATACCCTTCAATACAATTAAGTGCATTAAAAATTCAACAATAACACGTTACTTTCAAACGTATCGTTTTTCTTTAAATATCAAATATAAATTAGTTGTATTATCAAAGAGTTTCCCGATTCAGAAAGTAAATGGCAGATCACTCTTAAGTGGATGTTCAAAGTCTCCAAACCAGGAAGGACGTCTTAATTGTCTAAGGGTGCAATATAAGGTTTTTTGCATTAAAATATTATCAACTGAGGTCGTGGTCCTGATTTGTCATATAAAACCATGTGACATTTTTAATAGATCCAAATATAATGAAATGTGGTACATATATCTAATTTGTATACTGCATTTCCAGTTTTATGTTAATTTGATTCGATTTTTATAAAATCATCGATCAAAATCAGCTGTTTAATGAGAGAAAATCGGACAAATCATTAGCATTTATCTTCATTTTAAATTTCTGACACTGTAACGCCTAGCAGAACATCAATTTGACATACATATTTGTTTATTTAAATCAAGTTCCCAGAAGAAGAACACTGACAAAATACCTGTAATCCATCTCGATTCCACACTATTTTGTTGACAAGGAAGCTGCCCTTTTAATGCATTAGAGAGAGCTTAAGCTAGTAGTCAAATGCATGGTCTTATAGACAGTTTTTATAGGGTTTTACTACTATAACAAGGATGACACCCAACTAAGATATATATATTTCTTTTCTTTAAACATGACACTTTCTACTGACACTTCCAAAATTTATTGCATTTCATTTATCATAGTTGTGAGTAAACTGCAACTCGACCATACTAACGGTACCATACTACTAAGTTTTTAGAACATGTACCTTACTGCTAGTTTTCGGATTTAAATTCTTGCAAGTTTTCATTGGCATAAAATTTGTTAATCCGAATTCGAATCCCACTGAAGGTAAGCAAAAATTCTAACAGTGTTGGGCTTTCAGAAAGTTAGAGATATTTATCAGTTGTAATCCATCAGTACAGTTTTAATTTTCGTAATCAATACGTATTAATTTGACAGCAATCAATTTGTCAATTAATCAAGTCCATCAAATGTCATCCAGTGATAGCTTATGATGCGTACTTGCCAGTCAGTCACCTTTCACCTGACCTTGACCTCAGTTTCACTGCCGAGTTACAGTTTTTGGATTAGGACAGTTTCTCTGTAACTATGCATGGTAAGGTGACAATATTTCGTATATAGGTTGCTGGTGAATATTAAATGACTGTCTGGTAAGGGACACACGACATTGCCCTCAACTTCACGGTACAGCGAAAACGTTAGTTTTGGATTAGGGCAGTTACTTAGTTTTATAACATAAAACCTCCAATTTACCGTTTATATTTATCATTTTCATCGGTCTTTTAAATTTTTTCATTATTAATGAAATGCAGTTCGCTTTAAACAAGAAATATCTATATCCGATAAAATATGTTGAAAATAAACATGAAATGGGAGTTTTATTAATGGAACTAGGCAGTTCCCCTGTAACCGTACATGGTTGGATGACAGTATTTGGTATATAGGTGGCTGATGTATAGTACATGACTCTCTGGTATGTGTCACCTGAACATGACCCCAATTTCACGGTCCAGTGACTATGTTATAGTTTTTTAATTAGGTCAGTTTTATGTAACAATGCATTGTATATTTTAAATGATTACAATTTAATCGCCATAATTATTAAAAAGTATGGATTTTATTCGCAAGTTTTTGCGTTTAAACGAAAAGATTGGGATTAAACGCATTGATTTCGTTTATTCGCAAAGATTACGATTAAAAGCAATACTTTGCGTTTAAACGCAAAAGTTTTTGCGATTTGTCGCAAAACATTGCTTTTAAACGCAAAAGTTATTGCGATTAAACGCAACGCAATACGTATTGCGTTTAAACGCAATCTTTGCGAATAAACGCAATCATTGCGTTTAATCACAATCTTTTGCGTTTAAACGCAAAAGTTAACTATACACAATACGTATTGCAAATAAACACAATACGTATTGCGTTAAAGATTGCGTTTTATCGCAATCATTATTGCGTTTAATCGAGTTTCCTGAGTTTTTGCGCTTTATCCCAATAAGTATTGCATTCATTCGCAAAAGATTGCGATTACATGAGTTTGCGAATAAACGCAATACTTATTAGTTAAGGGTAATGATATCATGAAGGTGACATTTTATGTATAAATTTGAAGACTTAATGCCATTGTCTTTTAAGGGTATTTAGGTCGTTTTTTTTAATTAAAGTTCCTTTAAAATACAATCCCATCATATTGTAAATATATAAAGCGCTTGGCACGTTCTTGTATTATGGCGTTTTTTTGATATTATTTTTCCCAAATCAATGCCAAACAACCGGACAGTAATAAAATTAGGAAATTATAAATAATAATTTTTTACCCTTTCCAAATTTGATAAATATTTTCCGATGCGTTTTAACATGTTTAACTGCCTTAATATTTTTTTTTATATATTTGAAATATGTGTATCAAACTTTAATAAACAGTCAATTGTCACACCCAGCAGATTCATTTCATCCACACAGTAAATTTTATTCCCCCCCCCTTAAATTGAATTTTAGATCCCTAGATTTAGTTGTTTAACAATTGCAATAACCTGAAATTTATAGATAATAAGAAATAATTTAAATTGATATTTTTGTGGGATATCCTTCATCTGATTATTCGAAAACCAAACTATTAAAACAAAAACAACTTGACCAGGAAAGAGCCTTTGGGTACAGCATTATGAATATTTTGGATGGGGCAAAGAATTTAACCAACTTTGATACAATACCGACTGGTCTATAGTTTCTGGAATCAAACTGACTGTTTTTCTTGTGAAGTGGCACTACCTGAGCTTTTTAAGAGCGTGAGGAAATATTAATGTATTATATGTTAATATACTTGTCAAGTTTATAATTGGTTGTAGCTAAGCATACCTATTTTTAAGATTATTCCTGTTGCCTTATTTACATTTATTGCATGTATCGCTTTTCAACAAAATCACAATCTATTTGTTCAAAATTCAAATTACCTTTAATATTACATTATTCAGCAACTGCTATTATACTTGAGTGCTTAGCAGCTACCATTTCGATGTCTTTAGTTACAGAACAATTATTAGAAATCTGCAACATCTGAATAGTTATATATAATTTGATTTTCATTACACAATACAACATTATCTAAACTTATAGACCCATTTTTTTAAGCGCGCATCACAAATCACAGAGAAATAGCGCAGTATTAACCCATATAAGGTTACATGCAGTTAATGTTGCATATGCAAAATATTTATTTTTTATATCGATTATTGCTTTAAACAATTAGCAATTAACGATTAATTACGTCCGCAAATTTGTACCGGATACGGTCCTCCTTTACATTTAAAAATTTATTTCCGGGGCAAGGCCCGTGAAACAGAAGGCATTTATTACAAGGTAAATTTGTAATCGGTGAAAGCGTAACTTTAGTTCTTTTTTAACCAGACAGGTCTGGTGAACATACCTTCGATTCCAATCGTTTTCTTGAAGTGAGCCGCCTGAATTTACACAAGAACGAACTGTTTGCTTGCTTCACGTGACGGAAGTCTACTGGTCACAGAGAGTAGTTCTCGCCGGCAAGTAATTCTCGCCACCCGATATTTGGCCAGTTTTTGTGAAAAATTGGCATTTAAACAATTGTAAGCGTAACTTGTTTTGGATAGAAAATGGTGAAATCTATCAATTGAAGCCCTTGCCATTGATTTTGATGGAAAAATAACGGCACGGTCACCAAAATGGCGAGAATTGCTTCTGTCATTTTAATTACGAGAACTACTCTCTGACCAGTATAGCTGTAGTTCGTACTTCAATGTAATAGGTTACACTACTAAAATTATAGATCCCCTTTTTTAACTGGAAATGCAAAGCAACCCATCACTGTCATATTCATATCAGCATGGGTGATGTGACTTCCCATACACCTGTGATGTCTGCAAACTTTGTAATTTGCCATTTTACAGTGTAGATCTCAACAGTAGTAGTGACAACCAACAGATAGATAGCGAGACACAAAAGCTCTTAAATAGAAACACAAACAATGACGACATTTTTCGACCTTTTAAACAGAAAGGTATGCATTTTATTCAGTGCAACGTACGTTCGTTACTAACAGAACTGTCTGAGTTAATGATCATAGCAACAAAAACAAAAGCAGCTGTAATCTCAATCACTGAGTCGTGGCTAGACGAGACGGTAACAAACAACGAGATTCAAATTAATGGATACAACTTTGTGCGTTTAGATAGGAATCGAAATGGTGGAGGCGTGTGCGTATTTATCAGGGAGGATATTTCTTTCACACCCCGCCATGACCTACACGACGACAAACTAGAGGCTCTTTGGATTGACATCCTAATACCCAAGACGAAACCAATCACAATTGGGACTGTCTACAAACCACCGAAAGAGACAGACTTTCTAAAACACTTTCAAGAAATATTAAATAAAATAAATCCAATAAATGAAGTTTATATTGTGGGCGACTTTAATATGTGTTTATTACACAAGTCATTTTTACAGAAAAACTATATGGATATTTTGAAAACATGTAATTTTAAACAAATTCTGTCAGAACCTACTAGAATTACTGATAGTAGCAAAACTTTGTTAGATCACATTGTATTAAATTATGAAGATAGAGTTAACCAATCAGGTGTTATTACTGTTGGTCTGAGCGACCATTGTATTACTTATTTTTCTAGAAAAGTTGAAAGAAAATCTAATTTTTATAAAACAGAAAATATAATTAAAATAAGATCTACAAAACATTATTCAAAAGAAGAATTTTGCCAAAAATTGAATGCTGTTGTATGGTCAGATTTATATCTTTGCAGAGATGTGCATGTAAATGGAGCTTGGGTAAAATTTGAAGAAATTTTTACTTCAATTTTAAATGAAATAGCTCCAAAAAGAGAAATTAAAATAAAAAAACACACTGAACAGTGGATGACTTCTGAGATCCTTGAGCTTATTCAGAGAAGGGATTATCTATTTAATATGTATAAGAAGAACAACAGTAAAGATTTTTATCAAGAATTTTGTAAATGTAGAAACAAAACACAAAGAGAAATAAAAAAAGCAAAGTCAGCATATTTTGAAAATAAAATAGAAGAAAATCAGAATAACCCTAAAAATTTATGGAAACAATTTAAATGTATGGGCTATAGTACAAAGCAAAAAGAAAAAAGTAAAGTCGTTTTGAATATTGATAATGAAAATTGTCGTGATTCTAATACAGTGGCAAATCATTTTAATAACTTTTTCACAACTGTCGGAGCTAAGCTTGTGTCGCAATTGCCTCCTGATTGTTTGATACTACCATACATATTTTTAAAGAATTTTATAAGAATGTCTTTTTTAATAATTTAACTTTTAAGATTTATGTTTTTAAACAACTAAACCAACTCAATCCCAGTAAAAGCACTGGTTTGGATGGGATTCCATCAAGATTTTTGAAAGATGGATCCGTTATTTTAGCTAAACCCATCACTTATATTGTGAATTTATCTTTGACTTCAGGTTTAGTACCTGATGAGATAAAGACTGCCAGGGTTTGTCCCATTTTTAAGAAAAATAGTCGATTAGATGTTAGTAACTATCGACCAGTTAGTATTTTAGTTGTTGTGTCAAAAATTTTAGAAAGATCTGTGTATTCTCAATTTGAGAAATATCTTGTTGATAATAATTTATTGTACAATTTACAATCTGGTTTTAGATCATCCTATTCTACTGACACATGCCTTATACATTTGTTAGACCATATTAAGAATGAAACATCTAAGGGTCTTTATACTGGCATGATAATGTTAGATCTACAAAGGGCATTTGACACAGTTGACCACAATATCTTATGTCAAAAGCTTAAAACAATGGGTGTCAAATGTACTAAATGGTTTGAATCATATTTATGTGATAGACAACAAAAAGTTAGTATTAATGGTACAGAGTCAGATTTAAAATATATAACATGTGGAGTTCCACAAGGCAGTATATTGGGACCATTATTATTTTTTTTTTATGTCAATGATATGGCTATAAGTATAAGCAAAGACTGCACAATTTTATTATATGCAGATGATAGTACTATTTTATATTCACATAAGGACCCAGAAGTTATATCTAAGAAACTTAGGTATGGTAACTGCAATCCTCTAGTAAGTGGTTAATAGATAATAAACTTTCTCTTCATTTGGGGAAAACAGAAGCAATTCTGTTTGGGTCTAAAAGCAAACTTTCTAAAGTATGTAACTTTAGTGTTGCTTGTGATAATCAAACAATCTCTGCTCAAAATTGTGTGAAATATTTGGGTTTAAATATAGATAAATTTCTATCTGGAGAAAAAATTATAGATAATATAATACAAAAGGTAAACTCAAGCTTAAAGTTCCTTTATAGACAGGCAAAGTGTCTATCAGAAACATCTAGAAAGATACTATAACAGCTTTGATACAATGTCATTTTGATTATGCCTGTTCTGCATGGTATGCTGGTCTTAATGATAAATTACAAGTGTTACAAAATAAGTGTGCAAGGTTTATAAAAGAAAGTGGATATAGATCTACAGTAGATGATAATGTATTAAAAAGTATTGGATATATAAATGTAGAAAACCGTGTTAAGCAATTAAGACTTAATCATGTACATAAAATATATAACCACAATTGTCCAAGTTATATGTATCAACATTTTACAAAGGTACGGCATTTACATAATCATGCCACAAGAAATAATAAATATAACTTCTGGGTCCCACCAGTCAAGAGCCAACAGAAAGACACATTTTATTATAATGGCATACTTGATTGGAATTCTTTACCAAATAACATAAAATGTATTAAAAATCTAGATAGATTTTAAAATAGTGTAAAAGATCATTTGATGGAAAACTCTGGTGGTTCTTCATCTCAGCCATTCTTATTCTATTGCTATCCTAATGTTTTAAGGTATGAAAGTTTATTCTTTTAAATTTATTTTTACCTAAAATAATTAAGGTATATGTGTTGTTATCAATTTGAGATGTTTACATAATAGGACCCCATTGGAAACAAGCTCTTGAGCTTTTATGGGTTATCCTAGATAAAATGTCAACTTTTTACAATTTGACAAATGCATATACACTTGTTTCTAATCTTGTATCTGTATATTGTGTAATTGTGATTCATACCATGTTTGATATCTTATTGAATAAACTTATTATATTATTATTATGTTGAGCACAGTGATATTGACACTGGCCTTCCCATACCTTCACAGGTAATTACAACACAGCTACCTACTACATTTGCTTTGCAGCAAAGTGACATTGATTGTATTGTTAATCAGCTAAAAAACATCCTTCAAGAGGAAGTACAGCTAACAATACGCTCTGCTATTCAGCTAGAACTCAAACCATACCTAGCCGAAATTGATCGTCTAAAAACGAAAATGTAAAACTAAAGAGACGACTTAGATGCATTAGAACAATATAGTAGACGCGAACTCATTAGAGTAAGCGGTATTCCCGAAAATGCTGAAGAAAATACAACTGATATTGTCACTGATATTATTAACTTTATTAACGCAACACAAGACTACAAGTCATGGCGATACAATGATAAATCACAAAACATATAAACATATATAAAGAAGTTATAACAGTTTAATAAGCTAAGACTGATCAGAGTCTTCTTTCCTCAGTTCTAATGACTGTTCTATAAAAGACGATACAGTCTTAATTTGTGTTGGAGTTGATGGGTTTAAGATGATATTTATTTTACTAAAATTGTCCAAACGTTCAAAATTTTCATGGTGATTATTAAAGTTTAAATAAAAATTACTTCTTATATTTTCATTATGTTTTCAGTTGAAGAAGAAATGTATTTCATCATCAATTTCATTACAAAGTTTACATATTCTGAGAGAACGAGGAATATTTTGGTATCTTCCAAGTTCTATCATAAGTGAATGATCACTCATACGAAACTTTGCAATAAGTTGTCTTTTAAATTTATTTGGGTGATGTAGATATTTTTCACACTCAAATTCCTTATTTTTAATAATTTTATAAAGAAAAAGTTTGTTTTCTTCTTTTAAATTTTCTATCTTATCAGTAAACATGTTCTCATAGTAATAAAAAACTTTCTTTTTAATGGTGTCTTTACATTTTATTATTTCATTTTTGTAATTCCTTCTTCATCTAGATCATTATTTAATTTAAAAGATTCTTTTAATAAAGGATTTATATCTTCATTATCTAATCTAATTAGATAATTGAGAGATTGTATGAGAATAAATGACTCTATTGGAAGTCTTCCAAGATCAGCTCTTACTGCCAAGTTTGAAGAACTTTTTTCTGTCCCCAAAATATTTTTACAAAAGGAAAGATGTAGTTTTTTAATTGGTGTTTTATTAATAAAACCATAATGAATTTCATTTACATTAAGTGAATTATTATTATTTTAATCAGCTCTTGTTTTAGCCCTAAAAAATTTTAAGAAATAGTCCATAAATGTAATTTCTGCATTATAAGTAAGAATAGGTTTAACCAAGTTATCAAATAAACTGCATGATGCTTTTATAGGTAATTAGGTATGGTCCGAAGTATAATTTTTAATGGAAAACAAAACTTTCTTTGCTTTATTAGTAAGGTCAATAGCAGTATGAGTTAAATTTCCATTACTGCTCAGCATACAACCAATATATTTATATTCATTAACATTTTCTAACTGAATATCTTTATATTTTATAAAAGATTGTTTTGGTTTTATTGGCATTTACAGTTAATTGCCATTGATCACAATATGTAGAAAAAATATTTAGACTATTTTGGAGACCATCCTCACTTTCTGATAAAATCAAGAGATCATCTGCAAATAAAAGGCTTCCAATCTTGGAATTAATGATTTCTAATGGCTTACTATTTTCTGCCTCAAACAGTTTATTCAAATCATTTATAAATATATTAAAAAGAGTGGGACTAATTGCATCCCCTTGTCTTACTCCCTTAGTTGTTTCAAAGTATCTAGAGAACATGTTTTGATATTTAAATGAATTAATGGTATTAATAAACTGATTTTTGAATACATAATACATGTTTTTCCCAATACCAAGTTTATTTAATTTATACATAAGACCATCTTTCCATAGAGAGTCAAATGCTTTTTGTAGATCTACAGAACAAGCATATATTTTTCTCTTCTTCTTGTGAAGATACTTATTTATTAAAGACTTTAATATGTAAAGACTATCTGATGTTCTGTGATTTTTTCTAAATCCCAATTGAGAAACATTATATTGCGGTTGAATATATCTTGCCAACCTTGCATTCATGACTGCACTAAAAAGCAGCTCATGAGAGAAATACCTCTATAGTTATTCAAATTTGATTTATCCCCCTTTTTGTGTAATGTAATAATGTATGACTTTTCCCAACTTTTAGGATAGCATCCAGTTTTTAGAATCAGATTAAAAAGCTTGGTATATGACTTCAAAGTGATGTCTTGACTGTATTTTAGAATTTCTTTTAATATGCTGTCTGGTCCATTAGATTTACCCATTTTTAGCTTTTTTAATACATTTTTTACTTCAGAGCAAGTAATAACTTTGTCTGTATGTTCATTATATTTAATGTTATCTTCTAGTTTTTTAACTTCTGACTCAATATATCTCTCAAAGTTTTTATCTTTATTTTCACAATGTCCTTGAAATTTAAAATGATTTTGTACTTAATCAAGGTCCTTATAATTTCTTCTTGTGGTTGGTCTTGTTTTATATCAGACATATTAATCTCTTTCAGAATTTTCCAGTATTCTTGCTTATTATCTGAAAAAGAACTCTCTAATTTTCTATATAAATTTTCCATAAAACCCCTTTTTTCTTATTACATAGTTTTTTTAATTGTTTTAAAAGTGAAAAGTACTTTATTGTGTGATCAATAGCAAATGATTTTTTCTTAATCTCTCTCCCTAATGAGTTTATTGTATGTTTAAGATCTACGATACTTTGATCAGACCATGGCTGTTTTTTCTGTTTTTTCGTTTTTGATTTATTTTTTCTTTTAACTTTACAAGAGTGATCAGCCATTTTGTTAAATATATTTGTTAATGTAAAAGTTGCCTCATCAACACCATTTTGATCTTCAGAAAAGTTTTTAAATTCAAAATTAACAACATTATTTAAAACATTTTCATCAGACATAAAGTCTAGTAATTTAATTCTGGACTTTTCTTTATCCCATATATAAGATTGGGTATTAAACCACTTATCTTTCTCAAAAATATCACTGTTATTTGAACAAAAGTTACACCATAAAAAACACTCAATTTGAACATGATCAGATAAATAATTGAAGTCATTAGTTTTGAAATATTGAACTGGGGAAAGAAGACCTTTAACAATCAAAGCATAATCTTCAACACTTTTACAGTTAAACATGTATAATTTCCTAAAATATCACATAAAAATCTTCCATTTAAAACCCTCAGCCTCGAGGACAAGCAAAGATCAATCAAGAGGCCATGTATATTCCAAGCTGATATTGTTTTACCTCTTTTTTTAACATTTTACTATATCAAAACATGAAAAGTGAATAAGTATATTCCATGCATTTAATTTTATTTTTTTTTCTAAGCTATATCATTCAGTACAGATTATACACAATGCATATTATATATATATATATATATATATATATATATATATATATATATATATATATATATATATATATATATATATATATATATATATATATATATATATATATAAAAGTCTAAAGAGTCTACCAACCAGCAAGCTTATTAAGTATCGGATCGACAAACATGACGATACAGCATAAACACAAAATAATATACATGTCTAAAAGATTATGCAACGATACAAATGACGGTGTTTCTTGTCAAAAATTTAGACAAAGACTGACCAACGAATGGCCTTAGTCATTGAATGTCAATATAAATAAATGACGTAAACAAGTCATAACATATTGATCTTGAAATTTCTCATTTCCAACTTAACCCAAAATAGTTGCTTCACAAGTCCGCCAGCCGGGGACGTGCCGTGCTTTACTTTGCTTTGCTCAAATATTCCAACAAGATGTAATCAAAATTACCAAGGTGACAAATTCATTACGCCAGACGCGCGTTTCGTCTCCTTAAGACTCATCAGTGGCGTTTAACTCTAAATGCTTACAGTATTTTTTCATTCGGTGATGGAATAATATAAGTCCACTGGAATCGTGTAAAAACACAATACAGGTAGTTCAAAATATTATATAAAAGTCTAAAGAGTCTACCAACCAGCAAGCTTATTAAGTATCGGATCGACAAACATGACGATACAGCATAAACACAAAATAATATACATGTCTAAAAGATTATGCAACGATACAAATGACGGTGTTTCTTGTCAAAAATTTAGACAAAGACTGACCAACGAATGGCCTTAGTCATTGAATGTCAATATAAATAAATGACGTAAACAAGTCATAACATATTGATCTTGAAATTTCTCATTTCCAACTTAACCCAAAATAGTTGCTTCACAAGTCCGCCAGCCGGGGACGTGCCGTGCTTTACTTTGCTTTGCTCAAATATTCCAACAAGATGTAATCAAAATTACCAAGGTGACAAATTCATTACGCCAGACGCGCGTTTCGTCTCCTTAAGACTCATCAGTGGCGTTTAACTCTAAATGCTTACAGTATTTTTTCATTCGGTGATGGAATAATATAAGTCCACTGGGATCGTGTAAAAACACAATACAGGTAGTTCAAAATATTATATAAAAGTCTAAAGAGTCTACCAACCAGCAAGCTTATTAAGTATCGGATCGACAAACATGACGATACAGCATAAACACAAAATAATATACATGTCTAAAAGATTATGCAACGATACAAATGACGGTGTTTCTTGTCAAAAATTTAGACAAAGACTGACCAACGAATGGCCTTAGTCATTGAATGTCAATATAAATAAATGACGTAAACAAGTCATAACATATTGATCTTGAAATTTCTCATTTCCAACTTAACCCAAAATAGTTGCTTCACAAGTCCGCCAGCCGGGGACGTGCCGTGCTTTACTTTGCTTTGCTCAAATATTCCAACAAGATGTAATCAAAATTACCAAGGTGACAAATTCATTACGCCAGACGCGCGTTTCGTCTCGTTATATATATATATGTATAATATATATATATATATTATATATATATATAAGTCTAGAGAATTATGCAACGATACAAATATAAAGATGTTTCTACTATAAAATAGTTATATTAATAAATATGACAAAATTTTCGACCAACTGATGGCCTTCTTCAGTGTCAATATCAATCTATAGTAAACGATAAAATTTGGATATAGGTACATCAGCATCCGGTGGTGTTGTGGTCGGATCTGATTTTATTGATCTTGAACTTTCTCGAATCACATCTATCAGTCATTACATAAGGGTGTACTGTACAATTGTATAAACCATCTTATCTTTAACGTCTTGATATTCATGAATTTATTATTTATATTTTGAATGATATTTATTGTTTTTTGTTTATTCCATTGGGGTGTACAGAGCAGAGCTCTTTGATCCAGAATCTCTCACGAGCCTCCCGTTCAGAGTCTCGCCACTTGCAGTTCTGCTCGATAATTAGGATTGTTATTCGATCAAAATCCTTTGGAGTGTGGTCGGGCAGTCTGAAGTGTTGGCTTACGGGCAGAAACTGTTTCTTAGTTAGGTCACTTCTGTGACCATTCAGTCGTTTGTGGAATGGCTGTTTGGACTCGCCGACATATTGTAAGCCACAGATGGGGCACTCAAGAATGTAAATGACATTCGAGCTTTTGCAGTTAACAGTAGTGAATATTTTGTACTGTTTACCTGTGACTTTGCTGTTAAATGTGGACAAGGGTTCCATATGTTTGCAACATTTGCAGCGTTTGTCACCACAAGACTGACTTCTGCCAGCGGCAGTGCTGGGCTTTGCAATCTCTGCTCGTACCAATAAGTTGTGGAGACTGTTGGGTTGTTTAAACGCAACCATGGGGGCTCTGGAAAGATTCTTGACAATCTGGGATTTTTTTCAATCGATTTCCAATGTTCACGAATGGTGCTAATTGTGTTTTTCAAACAAGGGTGGTAAGTTAGTACGCAGGGAACTCTATTGCATTTCGTTTTTTCTTTATATTGAAGAAGGGTACTCCTCGATGTCTGCTGTGCTTTTTGAAAATTCTTTTTGATGTTATTATTCCTGTACCCTCTTCTTCTAAGGTGTCCTTTTAATTTACCTAGTCTCCTTTTAAACGAATCATCGGTGGAACAGATTCGTCGGAGTCTAAGAGCTTGACTATAAGGAATGCTCTTTGTCACATGAGGAGGATGACAGCTACTAGGTAAAAGGTATTGGTTGGTGTCTGTTGGTTTGGAATACAGGTCAGTGGACAACTCACCATTTGCGGACAAGGAGCTGGAAGTATCGAGGAAAGATATACTAGATTTTGAGATTTCATAAGTAAATTTGATAGTGGGATGGATGTTATTGGCACGTGTGATAAAGTTTTGTAGTCCCTCATCAGTATGTATCCACTTCATATCAACATCATCAATAAACCTGTACCAAGATAGTGGTTTTTCAACAGACGATTGGAGAAGTTCTTTTTCTAGTTTACCCATAAATATGTTGGCATATGATGGAGCCATTTTAGTTCCCATAGCTGTTCCATTTATTTGCAAGAAATGGTCTCCATTGAAAGTGAAGTTGTTCTTTTTTAGCACCAATGTCAGCATTGCGACTAAACATTCAGTCGGAGGATCTTTGACTGAACGACTTTCCCAGACCTCTCTGCATGCTTCTATGCCATCAGCATGAGGAATGTTAGTATAGAGAGAGGTGACATCCATAGTGACCAGAGTGGTACCCGGTGGAAGGGGATTCAGAGCTGCCATCTTTTGTAAATAGTCGGTGGTGTCCTTCACAAATGATGGGAGTATTTCAACATGTGGTCGAAGATGGTAATCCACAAATTCAGATATTTTTTCTGTCGGGTGGCCGTTAGCTGATACGATAGGTCTACCGGGGTTGTTAGGTTTGTGAATTTTAGGTAACAGGTAGAATCTGCCGGCTTTTGGATTGTCTGGTGTTAGGTATTCGAGAGTTTTATCATCAATATAGCCTAGAGTGTTCATTTTGGTTAATTCCTTAGTTATTTCATCACTGAATTTCTCTGTGGGGTCCTCTTCTAATTTCATATAAAACCGGTCATCATTCAGTTGACGTTCAGCCTCTCGAATATAGGCAGATTTGTCCATAACCACAACCGCACTACCCTTGTCTGCTGGTTTGATGACTATTTCTACATTTGATTTTAAGTTTTTTAAGGCAGTTCGTTCGTCAGGAGAGAGATTGTCAAATTTGTTTGTATAAGATTCAACTGTGCTTATTATTTCTGTTTTAACGTTGTCTATAAATGACTCTAAAGTAGTGTTCTTACTAGGTTTGGGGACCCATTCACTTTTTTTGACAAATCTATATTTGGTATCTCCTTCTATGTCACTACTGGAGTTCACCTCATAATCTTCCTCTTTCTTCGAAGCAAAATATTCTTTAATTCTTAAGCTTCTGGCAAAATAATCCAATTCTTGGGATAGTTTAGTGCTGTTGATAGGACCAGGAACTGGACAGAAATTTAAACCCTTTGCTAGTAGAGATGTTTCACTCTCTGTAAGATGGTGACTAGAGAGGTTAACAACAGTGTTGGAATCGTTGTTAGTTGAAAGGGATTTCCGTTTGAAGTGTCTATTGCGTCTCTTTATCGGCGATGGTAATGTGGTATTCTGTTGGTTAGGAATACCGTCGCGATTAAATTTCCGCCGTTGACGTTTAGAGAGGGTGCAATTTTGGATGGTGGTGATGTCATTTAGACGCTTAAGAATGTTTTCATATTCACTTATTTGTAATTTTTTCTGACATATTATCATGAGATTTTCAAGATCTGACGATAGTTTAATTAGATGTTCTTCGCAGTGATTTTTCATAAGGGTCAGCAGGCGTTTTGAACAGTGAAACAGAGTCTGATCCCATTTTCTATAAAAGGTGTTAGAATCACTGCCAGGTGTTTGAGGTAAGAGTTTGATCTGTAAACCCTTAGGTATAACACCTCGTTCTATATAGTTATTGATATTAGATAGGTGATGTTGAGTTTTCACTTGTTTTTGTTTAAGAACTCGCAGATGTTTAAAGTATTCTTCATAAGACATTATAAAAGATGACCGTAATGTTCTTCATATGACATTATAAAAGATGGAATAATGTAAGTCCACTGGGATCGTGTAAATACACAATACAGGTAGTACAAAATATAATATATAGTCTAAAGGAAGCTACCAACCAATACACTTACTAAATATCGGATCGCCAACATGACGATGCCGCATAAACGAAAAAATAATATATAAGTCTAGAGAATTATGCAACGATACAAATATAAAGATGTTTCTACTATAAAATAGTTATATTAATAAATATGACAAAATTTTCGACCAACTGATGGCCTTCTTCAGTGTCAATATCAATCTATAGTAAACGATAAAATTTGGATATAGGTACATCAGCATCCGGTGGTGTTGTGGTCGGATCTGATTTTATTGATCTTGAACTTTCTCGAATCACATCTATCAGTCATTACATAAGGGTGTACTGTACAATTGTATAAACCATCTTATCTTTAACGTCTTGATATTCATGAATTTATTATTTATATTTTGAATGATATTTATTGTTTTTTGTTTATTCCATTGGGGTGTACAGAGCAGAGCTCTTTGATCCAGAATCTCTCACGAGCCTCCCGTTCAGAGTCTCGCCACTTGCAGTTCTGCTCGATAATTAGGATTTTTATTCGATCAAAATCCTTTGGAGTGTGGTCGGGCAGTCTGAAGTGTTGGCTTACGGGCAGAAACTGTTTCTTAGTTAGGTCACTTCTGTGACCATTCAGTCGTTTGTGGAATGGCTGTTTGGACTCGCCGACATATTGTAAGCCACAGATGGGGCACTCAAGAATGTAAATGACATTCGAGCTTTTGCAGTTAACAGTAGTGAATATTTTGTACTGTTTACCTGTGACTTTGCTGTTAAATGTGGACAAGGGTTCCATATGTTTGCAACATTTGCAGCGTTTGTCACCACAAGACTGACTTCTGCCAGCGGCAGTGCTGGGCTTTGCAATCTCTGCTCGTACCAATAAGTTGTGGAGACTGTTGGGTTGTTTAAACGCAACCATGGGGGCTCTGAAAGATTCTTGACAATCTGGGATTTTTTTCAATCGATTTCCAATGTTCACGAATGGTGCTAATTGTGTTTTTCAAACAAGGGTGGTAAGTTAGTACGCAGGGAACTCTATTGCATTTCGTTTTTTCTTTATATTGAAGAAGGGTACTCCTCGATGTCTGCTGTGCTTTTTGAAAATTCTTTTTGATGTTATTATTCTGTACCCTCTCTTCTAAGGTGTCCTTTTAATTTACCTAGTCTCCTTTTAAACGAATCATCGTGGAACCAGATTCGTCGGAGTCTAAGAGCTTGACTATAAGGAATGCTCTTTGTCACATGAGGAGGATGACAGCTACTAGGTAAAAGGTATTGGTTGGTGTCTGTTGGTTTGGAATACAGGTCAGTGGACAACTCACCATTTGCGGACAAGGAGCTGGAAGTATCGAGGAAAGATATACTAGATTTTGAGATTTCATAAGTAAATTTGATAGTGGGATGGATGTTATTGGCACGTGTGATAAAGTTTTGTAGTCCCTCATCAGTATGTATCCACTTCATATCAACATCATCAATAAACCTGTACCAAGATAGTGGTTTTTCAACAGACGATTGGAGAAGTTCTTTTTCTAGTTTACCCATAAATATGTTGGCATATGATGGAGCCATTTTAGTTCCCATAGCTGTTCCATTTATTTGCAAGAAATGGTCTCCATTGAAAGTGAAGTTGTTCTTTTTTAGCACCAATGTCAGCATTGCGACTAAACATTCAGTCGGAGGATCTTTGACTGAACGACTTTCCCAGACCTCTCTGCATGCTTCTATGCCATCAGCATGAGGAATGTTAGTATAGAGAGAGGTGACATCCATAGTGACCAGAGTGGTACCCGGTGAAGGGGATTCAGAGCTGCCATCTTTTGTAAATAGTCGGTGGTGTCCTTCACAAATGATGGGAGTATTTCAACATGTGGTCGAAGATGGTAATCCACAAATTCAGATATTTTTTCTGTCGGGTGGCCGTTAGCTGATACGATAGGTCTACCGGGGTTGTTAGGTTTGTGAATTTTAGGTAACAGGTAGAATCTGCCGGCTTTTGGATTGTCTGGTGTTAGGTATTCGAGAGTTTTATCATCAATATAGCCTAGAGTGTTCATTTTGGTTAATTCCTTAGTTATTTGGCGATCCGATATTTAGTAAGTGTATTGGTTGGTAGCTTCCTTTAGACTATATATTATATTTTGTACTACCTGTATTGTGTATTTACACGATCCCAGTGGACTTACATTATTCCATCTTTTATAATATCAATAACTATATAGAACGAGGTGTTATACCTAAGGGTTTACAGATCAAACTCTTACCTCAAACACCTGGCAGTGATTCTAACACCTTTTATAGAAAATGGGATCAGACTCCGTTTCACTGTTCAAAACGCCTGCTGACCCTTATGAAAAATCACTGCGAAGAACATCTAATTAAACTATCGTCAGATCTTGAAAATCTCATGATAATATGTCAGAAAAAATTACAAATAAGTGAATATGAAAACATTCTTAAGCGTCTAAATGACATCACCACCATCCAAAATTGCACCTCTCTAAACGTCAACGGCGGAAATTTAATCGCGACGGTATTCCTAACCAACAGAATACCACATTACCATCGCCGATAAAGAGACGCAATAGACACTTCAAACGGAAATCCCTTTCAACTAACAACGATTCCAACACTGTTGTTAACCTCTCTAGCCACCATCTTACAGAGAGTGAAACATCTCTTCTAGCAAAGGGTTTAAATTTCTGTCCAGTTCCTGGTCCTATCAACAGCACTAAACTATCCCAAGAATTGGATTATTTTGCCAGAAGCTTAAGAATTAAAGAATATTTTGCTTCGAAGAAAGAGGAAGATTATGAGGTGAACTCCAGTAGTGACATAGAAGGAGATACCAAATATAGATTTGTCAAAAAAAGTGAATGGGTCCCCAAACCTAGTAAGAACACTACTTTAGAGTCATTTATAGACAACGTTAAGACAGAAATAATAAGCACAGTTGAATCTTATACAAACAAATTTGACAATCTCTCTCCTGACGAACGAACTGCCTTAAAAAACTTAAAATCAAATGTAGAAATAGTCATCAAACCAGCAGACAAGGGTAGTGCGGTTGTGGTTATGGACAAATCTGCCTATATTCGAGAGGCTGAACGTCAACTGAATGATGACCGGTTTTATATGAAATTAGAAGAGGACCCCACAGAGCAATTCAGTGATGAAATAACTAAGGAATTAACCAAAATGAACACTCTAGGCTATATTGATGATAAAACTCTCGAATACCTAACACCAGACAATCCAAAAGCCGGCAGATTCTACCTGTTACCTAAAATTCACAAACCTAACAACCCCGGTAGACCTATCGTATCAGCTAACGGCCACCCGACAGAAAAAATATCTGAATTTGTGGATTACCATCTTCGACCACATGTTGAAATACTCCCATCATTTGTGAAGGACACCACCGACTATTTACAAAAGATGGCAGCTCTGAATCCCCTTCCACCGGGTACCACTCTGGTCACTATGGATGTCACCTCTCTCTATACTAACATTCCTCATGCTGATGGCATAGAAGCATGCAGAGAGGTCTGGGAAAGTCGTTCAGTCAAAGATCCTCCGACTGAATGTTTAGTCGCAATGCTGACATTGGTGCTAAAAAAGAACAACTTCACTTTCAATGGAGACCATTTCTTGCAAATAAATGGAACAGCTATGGGAACTAAAATGGCTCCATCATATGCCAACATATTTATGGGTAAACTAGAAAAAGAACTTCTCCAATCGTCTGTTGAAAAACCACTATCTTGGTACAGGTTTATTGATGATGTTGATATGAAGTGGATACATACTGATGAGGGACTACAAAACTTTATCACACGTGCCAATAACATCCATCCCACTATCAAATTTACTTATGAAATCTCAAAATCTAGTATATCTTTCCTCGATACTTCCAGCTCCTTGTCCGCAAATGGTGAGTTGTCCACTGACCTGTATTCCAAACCAACAGACACCAACCAATACCTTTTACCTAGTAGCTGTCATCCTCCTCATGTGACAAAGAGCATTCCTTATAGTCAAGCTCTTAGACTCCGACGAATCTGTTCCACCGATGATTCGTTTAAAAGGAGACTAGGTAAATTAAAAGGACACCTTAGAAGAAGAGGGTACAGGAATAATAACATCAAAAAGAATTTTCAAAAAGCACAGCAGACATCGAGGAGTACCCTTCTTCAATATAAAGAAAAAACGAAATGCAATAGAGTTCCCTGCGTACTAACTTACCACCCTTGTTTGAAAAACACAATTAGCACCATTCGTGAACATTGGAAATCGATTGAAAAAAATCCCAGATTGTCAAGAATCTTTCCAGAGCCCCCCATGGTTGCGTTTAAACAACCCAACAGTCTCCGCAACTTATTGGTACGAGCAGAGATTGCAAAGCCCAGCACTGCCGCTGGCAGAAGTCAGTCTTGTGGTGACAAACGCTGCAAATGTTGCAAACATATGGAACCCTTGTCCACATTTAACAGCAAAGTCACAGGTAAACAGTACAAAATATTCACTACTGTTAACTGCAAAAGCTCGAATGTCATTTACATTCTTGAGTGCCCCATCTGTGGCTTACAATATGTCGGCGAGTCCAAACAGCCATTCCACAAACGACTGAATGGTCACAGAAGTGACCTAACTAAGAAACAGTTTCTGCCCGTAAGCCAACACTTCAGACTGCCCGACCACACTCCAAAGGATTTTGATCGAATAAAAATCCTAATTATCGAGCAGAACTGCAAGTGGCGAGACTCTGAACGGGAGGCTCGTGAGAGATTCTGGATCAAAGAGCTCTGCTCTGTACACCCCAATGGAATAAACAAAAAACAATAAATATCATTCAAAATATAAATAATAAATTCATGAATATCAAGACGTTAAAGATAAGATGGTTTATACAATTGTACAGTACACCCTTATGTAATGACTGATAGATGTGATTCGAGAAAGTTCAAGATCAATAAAATCAGATCCGACCACAACACCACCGGATGCTGATGTACCTATATCCAAATTTTATCGTTTACTATAGATTGATATTGACACTGAAGAAGGCCATCATTTGGTCGAAAATTTTGTCATATTTATTAATATAACTATTTTATAGTAGAAACATCTTTATATTTGTATCGTTGCATAATTCTCTAGACTTATATATTATTTTTTCGTTTATGCGGCATCGTCATGTTGGCGATCCGATATTTAGTAAGTGTATTGGTTGGTAGCTTCCTTTAGACTATATAATATATATATATATATATATGTACAATGGGTGTGGTGGGTGGGAGATGAAATAGATTCCTGATTACAAAAGAAAATTTTTGCATCCAAAATGGCGGAATTGAGAAAGTGACGCTGACCACCCAAATTGGCTGTTCCATCAATTAGGCACTGGCTATTACTTTGTATAAGGTGGCTGTTACAATAATTAGCATTAGCTATTAAATAAATTCAATCATTGCTATTCTGATTAAAACTGAGGCTGGAATGTGCATAAAATTTTTTATACCTATAAAATTCATTTATGCACATCTCCTTAAGTTTCCATAACACACTTGGGGTGCTCTGTTTGATGTTATACTGAAGGCTTGCAACAACAACAAAAAAAACCACAATTGAAATTGAAAAGGTCATTTATTTTCTTAAATGACAAAAGAAACATCTCACAAGTAAAAACAGCACTACCTGTTTACAAGTAAATGTCTGTTTAAAAAATGACTAAGTAGTGCTGCGTACTAAAAAATTTCTAACAAAAGGTTAACACATAACATCAAAGGTGGGTAAAAGTGAAAAATGCAACAACTGGATAGGAAATGGCCTAGACAGTGACCCCACCCAACCCAAGTGTGCAATGTGGACGGGAAAATAAAATGAAATACAACCTTATTTTGATTGTATAACTACCTAACCACAAACACAATATACTCTACACTACATGATAAGTCATAATACTGAACGGCTAATACTGTTCATTTGACTTAATATCTATTAAAGTGTATTGTAATTAAAATATGATCTAATAGACCTGCAGATTCATACAACATGTGCTATTGCAAGATCAGATGCTTCTGTCACCATGATCATGTGCACATACAAAGAAAAAATAAAAATCAACACAAATAACATACAAGTATGTTGAGCATAGTATAGTTCACAAAGGCATAATATACTACTGTCAATAAATTGATAGCAAACTCAAAATTATGCTGAAATATAACAGATAACAAAAATACAAAAAACACATGATCAGATGCTTCTGTCACCATGATCATAAAATATTATTGACCTTAAAAATGAGACATCAAATAAAATGTAAGAAATATAATAACGGATCAGATGCTTCTGTCACCATGATCATACCCGAACTTCTAAGAATACATCTCAAACCCTTACATGTATGTACAAGTAACAAACCTAAGTTGTCGACTTGGAAAAATAACCCTGTTAGAAAGTTAACATTGGGACCCTAATGTACTTTTTCATTGCATCAGAAGACCATCTGCCCATTTCTCTAATATTTTTCTCTGATATACCCATTGCAAAAGCTGTTGTAGCTGCACCTATTCTGAAACTGTGGCTTTTATATTTGTTTGGGTCAAGGCCACACCAAACAAGGGACAATTTTAATTGATCCGTAAAATATTTTCTTGATACTGGGGTCCCATCCAGAAAAGTGAAAAGTGGTCCTGATACAGGTTTACGTACTTGAAAATAAGACCATAAAGACATAACAGGGCAGATACTGCAATGGGTTTTATTTGACTGTATGCACATATTGTGAGATCTCCCCTTACTATGTTTGTAGCTTTCCATGTGAACTTCAAACGCAAAAGGTATTTTAGAAGAATCATTAAATAAAAAATGGATTGCACCTGTCTGCAACAAATGAGAATTATTACTAGAGATGTTTGAATAGGTGAATTCCCCAATTCGTAAAAAGCAATGGAACGCTAGTAAAAACATACTTTTGATCATTGTTCTAACATAGGCAGATGAAGCTGTGAATTCTAGGGATTTACACAGTTTTTTAAAAATATGCTGCGTGATAGGTAAGCGAGAGTCTGCTTTACCCATTTTGTTGTTATACCCTTGAAGACATTTTTTCACTAAGAAATTTGAAGTAGGATCTGGAATATTTTCTATTTTATGTTGAAAGCTAAGAGCAGATATAAATGTAGAGACTGAGGATGACGCCATGTTATGTGAAAAACAATACGAAATGAACAAAACAATGTCTTCAACTGATGCCGGGAAGTTTGCCTTAGTAATGCCATATTCTCTGCTGAACTGTTTATAATGTTCCAAAGCCCTTGTATATGTGGCATGTGTTGAGGGGGCAATTGAATGATGAATTAAATCACAGGCTATTGCAATCAGAACACCAGGCTGCTCTCTTTGAAATGGCAGATTGTTGGGTTCTGTTGATTGAACTTCTCTAGGAACTGAGTGATCTGTTGACGAGAAAGATGATCAGCTAAAATATTAGTATGACCGGGCAAATGCTTTGCAATAAACAAAATGTTATGCTTCAAACACTGTAAAATAAAACGTCGAACCAAAACCATGATCTTTTTATCTTTTGAAGATTGCTTATTAAGAATATAAGCAACTGCTTGGTTGTCAGTATGAAATATTACACATTGATTTTCCAACTTGTTTGCAAACAGCTCAACTGTTACACAGGAAAGAGTTCTTTTACTGTAATATGATTTTCTAACCATGCCCTCGGCCAAGTACCATAAAAGTAGCAATTCTGAAAAAAGCCCCCAAAACCAATATTGCTTGCGTCTGTAAAGAAATTCAGAGTGGCAGAGGTTTTCCATAAATTCGACAAGAGCAGTGATTTGCCATTAAAATGATCTACAAAAAGAGACCAAGCCGAGAGATCTGCTCTCGCCTCTTTGTTTAGTCTTCTATGGTGAAAAGGCTTCACAAGACCTACTGATAAATCTATTAAACGTCTGAGAAATGTGCGACCTGGGTTCACAACTGAACATGCAAAGTTCAATAAGCCTACAGTGGACTGAATTTCTTGTAAAGTAATTGACTGCTTTGATTTATAGTGTGTCAGGAGGTTTTTAATTTTCTCTAATTTATCTAGGGGAAGCCTTTTTTCCATAAAAACTGAATCCAACTCAATGCCTAAAAAGGTGAGACAAGTACATGGGGTGGTCCTACACATAAAAAATCATCTAGTAAATGTACTAACTCCCCTGATTTTCCCATTTTATTTTCACAAATCCAGTGTAGAGCTGAACTTACTTCTTCGAACAGTTTACAAGCATAGCTTAAACCAAAGGGTCAAACCTTATCATAATAAAAACAACCATCAATCATAAAACCTAGTAATTCCCAGTCAGATTTTTGTATTGGAACAATACGGTAGGCCATCTGAATGTATACCTTGAACATGCAACATTGTTTCCCATACTTTTGCATTAATCGAGTCGCATCGTCTATATTCTGATATATAACTGTTTTATATTCCATTGGAATCCCATCATTAATTGAGTCGCCTTCTGGAAAACTTAAATGATGAATGATTCTGTAATCCACAGTTACCCCGTTAGATTTTTTGGGGACTAAACCTAAAGGAGAAGAGCGAAAATTTGGAAAAGGTTTTGTTTTAAAGGGGCCTGCTACTCGTCCCTGATCAATTTCAAGTTGATTTTTTTGTTTTAAAAGAGAAATTTCCATAGTTGCAGATTTCAAGTTTCCACTTTCTAAGTATTTCCGCTCACCAGCAAAAGGCAGTTGAAACCCCGTTTTAAAACCATTCACCAAAAAGAAACGTTTTTCTTCGTCATATCCCTGAAGCCAATAATCCAAGCGGTTTGCCTTTACTGGGGTAACAACTGTGTTTTCATTTGAGACAACTGCTTTGGGGGTAGGTTTAGTTGTTGTGAATTTAGTTGCTGAGTGTTGTACTGTGTTTTGTTGGCTTTGAAATTTTGTGAGTTGTCCCCCATCACGCTGTTTTTTAGTATGGGGCCCTCCACATTTTTGGCAGGCATGAGTGTAAGGACATCTTTCCCTGTTGCATGATCCCCTGTTGTTAAAAATGTGGCATGGGTATCTAGGCGGGTGGACTTGGACTGTATTCCGAAAGGAATGAAGGGCTTGAGATGTATTGTTATTTCTTTTATATGAGGATGGGAGATGAAACGCCTGTCTTTGTTTATTTAATCCCAATGCCATAGCCTCACTATGTATCTCGGAATTTAATTTGTCCCAAGGATATTCCTCAGGGTTAGAAGATCTCCATTCCCTAAAATTTTTGTCATAGTACAAGGCTGCTTCATCCCCCATACTCTTTGCAATTTTCTGAATGATATCCCCATATTTCATTAAAGCTGGGGTATCTTTGGGATCTTTCTCTGTATAAATCCCAACAAAAACAAGAAAAGCTTGGACCCATTGGTTAACATTTCTTATCTCAAAAGCTTGTTTTGATGTAGATTTCATCACACAATCACCATTTGGTTGCTCCTGAATTTCAAAACTTCGTTTACTTTTATCTTTTATCCCTAACAAAGTGCACATGTCCACATATTCATTTGCCCAAATTTTACCTTTTGTCTTGGCATCGATACCCAGCCCTAATGGCCTGCTGATGCTTTTACATTTATTGGTATCAGTAACATCGTCACTGTTCGTTTCATTTCTCTCATTGCTCACATTAGATGCAATTGACTGTTGGGTTTGAAAATTTGGGTTAATCATCCCCATCTCCCTTAAAGAAGATACAACTCCTTGTGTAACAGCTGGTACCAACACTGGTATTAATGCGGCCACAAGTTCATCATTGGTTTGTCTATTAAAAATATTGTTTGTAGGAGTTGGTTCTTCCACCTGTACCTCATTATGCCTATCATCAATAGTCGAGCTAGCTTTAGCCGTTCGCCTTCGTTTTCTTGGAGGCTGTTTGGAGCTCATGAATGTAATAAAATGAAGCGAAAATGCTGCAATGTGTGAATAATATATCTTTATTGTGTAATAAAATTATTACTCCATGTATTAAATAAATCAATAAAAATATTGACTATTTACCTAAATCACTTGGTAATAAAATTATTACCGCAAGGAGGGTTATAACGGGTATATAATTATACCTAGCCTCATATATGTATAGTTAAACTAGCAATAAAATTATTGCTTAAATAAAAATCTACTTCAACGATAAACGTGACAATAAAATTACTGACCTCTGGTTTGCCACAATAGAAAATATTGCTCTTCTTATAATGACAGCAAAAGAATTTTTGCTCAATTTGTAATGACATCATTATTAATATCTCTGTGTTGTAACCACAGCTATAGAATTATTGCTTATTATGTCATTGAAGCAATAGAATTATTGCTTAATATGTACCTACAGCAATAGAATTATTGCTTATTATGTACCTACAGCAATAGAATTATTGCTTATTCTGTAACTACAGCAATAGAATTATTGTTAACCATGTTAACTATGTAACTACAGCAATATAATTATTGCATATAATATAACTACGGCAATAGAATTATTGCTTATAATTTTTATAATTTAACTACAGCAATATAATTAGTGTTAACTATTTAACTACAGCAATAGAATTATTGCTTATATGTAACTACAGCAATAGAAATATTGCTTACAATGTCACTACAGCAATAGAATTATTGCTTACTAAGTAATGACAGCAATAGGATTACTGCTTACTAAGTAATGACAGCAATAGAATTATTGCTTACCAAGTAATGACAGCAATAGAATTATTGCTTACTAAGTAATGCCAGCAATAGAATTATTGCTTACCAAGTAATGACAGCAATAGAATTATTGCTTACTAAGTAATGACAGCAATAGAATTATTGCTTACTAAGTAATGACAGCAATAGAATTAGTGCTTACTATGTAATGACAGCAATAGAATTATTGCTTATTATGAAGTGACAGCAATAGAATTATTGCCTACCAATAATGACGACAAATGAGCAGTAGACTTACTGCTCCATGTAACTTATAAGAATACTTACTCAAAGTTTAATATAAAATAATGGGTTCTAACACATGTACAATGTAATGTAATCACTGCATGTGTAGACTCTCTTGAAAATTCTGAAAAATAAAGCTAATTTAATAAAATCGTACGTTTTTAAATGTGTGAACACAAACATTACAAAAATACTAGTATACTAAAACTTAAAATACAGAGTTACTCAACAGGAAGAAAAGTAAAAGTTCTTACAATCAAAATTTTCTACATTTATAGATGTAATAACTAAAACATTAAAAACAATTAAAGAAATATATGTTTATACAGGTCTACAAATAAACAAAAGATTCGTACTCTGAGATGTACAGCTGCTCCCTTCATTGCGTTGTAGATACCCCAGTTCATTCATATGTACACCATCACATAAAACTGGATCTTGTGATTGTTTCAAACCTTTAAATTTCCAATAAATAATGTTCATTAAGCCTCTTTTTATTATTTCACTTTTTAACAGCTTATTAGCCTTAATTACCAACTGATTGTAAGTGACCACTGGACAATGCCTTGTTGACATGCGTTGAATGAGTTGACATATGTACACTCGTTTTAATTTAAATCGACTCGCAAATGCTGAAGCAATAGATAACAGTTTAAAGATAAGTTCTATTACATTCTGATCATTTGCATCATTAATGTCCAAATCGTTCCCTCCTATGTGTAAAAACAATGCATTAAAATTTCCATTCAATAACAAGGTTTCCAATTTGTTGATGTCATCCGTATTATCCACACGGCCTCCGCTAATGCCATAAATATATGAACTTAAGGGTTGCACAAGATTAAAAATGTTTCGACTATTCAGGTCTCTATCACGAGTGTAGAAAAGAAATCTTTTAACATGAGAACTTCCAAAAATAAGCAATGACATATCATGCTTTTACAATGTCAATTAATTAGACACTTACTGTAAAGCTAAGTCCTAACTCCGAGTGCGGAAATGTCCGTAAGTTTACAAAGTTTCGTCTCCGCCGTTCACATCATTCTATCAAACTTAAATCAAAGTGTTCTAAAATTAAATGCTATTGTCACACACAATATAACTCACTCGATCGTTAATAAAATGAAATAGATTCCTGATTACAAAAGAAAATTTTTGCATCCAAAATGGCGGAATTGAGAAAGTGACGCTGACCACCCAAATTGGCTGTTCCATCAATTAGGCACTGGTTATTACTTTGTATAAGGTGGCTGTTACAATAATTATCATTAGCTATTAAATAAATTCAACCATTGCTATTCTGATTAAAACTTAGGCTGGAATGTGCATAAAATTTTTTATACCTATAAAATTCATATAAAGTAACTTTATAAGATAGACTAGTGCTAATATTTGATGCAAAATTAACCGTAGACTTACTTTATCTGATGAACAGTAGTAGACACAATATTTATTTGCTGTTTGCCTATTTATGCTTAACTGTTTGTTACCTTATTAATATTTGTATTTACATATTTTCGAATAATATAATATGTGGTATTTTGTGAAAAAAAACTATTAAACAAATTATATTGTTATTGAATCGTGTTTACACTGTGGGCAAATTTTCATGCGGTAAAGCGAAAATAAAGGTTGATTGTGCTGGTGGGTAACTAAAATATGATTGGCTAATTAAGAAATAAATCCTTCTCAATGACATGAAATTTAGTTCAATGATTATGAATAAATTAATGTAATTGTACCGATTTTTATTATCAAGTATTTTATTTTGTCAAGATTTTATAAAAGTAAAAACTGAAGCAAGTATTGTTCATACATTTCTTGCCTGCCAGCTTATCATCCAGGAGGAGACGCGTACAAAAGTTGTGAAATGCTTGAATAAAAAACTATTTTTTAGCGATCGACCTGGTCCATATACAATTTTGAAACAGGACCAAACAAACTGTGCCTTCTAAATGTGTAAATATATATTTGTTTTAACTTTTTATTTATTCTTCAGTTTTTTTTTATTTCCTTTGTTGAGTTTTTTCAAGTGAATCATTAGTATTGATATATTTTAAATTTATTGAAAAGACTATATTTAAAAAATAAACATTTAACTTTACACTGTTTGTTCTTAAGAATTGAGGTTAGAAAAAGAGGTTAGATAACAGAAATCAATATTATATAAAGAATTGTTTGCGATAATTTATAGTTTTATAAAGCTGATCTTGGGAGTTTTCAGCTTGATCATGTAATTAAACTACACCTTAATGAATGTAGCTGAATTACAGCTCACTGGACTGGATGCTAAGCAATCATTCAATCAATCAAATAAGAAATGGATTGAAAAAATTGTTTAACTTTGTCTAAACAAAAATGATAAAGGCAATATATGTCAAATATAGTGGATGTGTTAATTATATACCCAACATCACAGGATTGCGTCCACTCTCAACTTTTCCAATTAACTATAATTAAAACTGGACTAACACCCACCAACAAATTACAACTTTTAAGTAATTTATAAGATCGCAGGAAATATAAGAACAAATGATTTACAGGACATATAAAATACATCTGTTGGATACAGAAAATCAACAAACAAATCTAAAACACATAGCAATAAAAACCACAGAATTTAGGTCTCCAAAGTGTAAGCAAGTTATCTTCCAAACTAATATATTGATAATGACAGCTGATATATGTATAGACTTAATGGGTAGCCCTAGAAAGTCTTGTACCAAATATTGAATATTAGAAAAAATAGCAAAAAGCATCGTCGGAAACCCACGTCCGGTCGCGTTCTCGCTTTGCCACCACTTACCGACCGTGGGCACACTTGTAGATATTTTCTCGTTTTCAAGAATATTAAATGTCCTATTTTGATCCGTTGCTAAACGTCGTTCACATTGGATAATTAAATTTAACGAATATTCATGAAAACGAGAAAATATCTACAAGTGTGCCCAAGGCCGGTAAGTGGTAGCAAAGCGAAAACGCGACCGGACGTGGTTTTCCGACGATGAGCAAAAAGCTGTATTGGAGTCTATTCCAGAAAATAGTTTTAATATTAATATTGTTGGACTAGTCAGTCCCACAATAACAATTGTAGTGTGAGGTACCTAATCATTGAAAAAAAAAATGAAATTTCAAAAATGATTGTTGAAGTACCTTATCATTTAAAAAATGAAATTCAAATAATGATTGTTCTCCAATACTAATCATTACAAAAAATTCTAGTCATTTACAATTGATTTAACTGGACGAATTATCAAAATATCGTCTACACTTCGTTCATTTCCGGTACGTTCCACCTTTTACTGCTCTGGATGATTCCCCCTGCTCTAGAATTTACCGACACGATTTCATCCCCCGTCTTCGATCGTGGAAAATTAGATGGAACCACGTTCTTCAATCATTTGTTCACCTAAAGAAAGTAAGTGCCAGCATATTTTGCATGTTTAAAATGTGTCAACAAAGAAAACCCCGTCTTTGCAGTGTCAAAAATAACACGACCCGTTTCGTTCTTTTTTTCAGTAATACTTTGCTCAATTTACTTTACGGCTATTAATAAATTATGATGGCAATATATTCTCAGAATCCATATATATTATAAATATTTTAATTTAAGAAACATGGAAACTAACAACGGCGTTATAACCGCATATACTCATGCGAGGAAATTTGACTTAAAAACGAAATGAAGTCACGTGACGTGAAATTACTTTTGGAACTCTTCTGTGTCGCTGGCTTCCCGACTGAAAGATAATGTCTTCCAAATAATATTTGCTTGACAATATTTGCGTCGCTCGAGTGTCAACACAGATGATGCTTATTTGATCCCGATCTAGCCAGGAAAAAATATGTACCAGATTCCGGTCTAAATTGACAAGGTTGCCATTTTATGTGTCTTCCGATCTGGACTTTTTACTTGGCACTCCTGCGGGTTCCTCTCTCCAAAAGGTGGACGCCATGATATAGTTAAAATTGCTAAATGATGAGTAAAATTTTAAATGAATTAAACAGCTACCAACCAGTGTATCGGTCGAGATTGACTTACAATTGTTTTATTTTCAAATTTAAATGTTGAATTTAAAGCAGTTAACGCCTACTTGTTTAAAACTACATTTAGTTAAAGTGGATGATGTCATCCGATACAATTCTGAAAGTAGACCGCATAGAAACTAGGCCTGCCTATCTCGATTGCTAGAGAAAAAATTATGGCGAGAAAAAAATCCTATAAAAACTAGATGCATTTATTCCGAGTTCCTTGTATTACCTCTTTACTGTTTCTTTTTCTACAACACAAATTACATAAAGAAGAAATACAATTTAGCAATTAAACAAAATGTATGCTTTTTGTTCTATGAATACTGTACTATAGAGCAACTCGTAATAAAAGATTGTTAATAACATGAAAGGGAAAATAAAATTACGTTTTCCTTGTTGAAGTTTACTAATATATATCAATCATTCAAGTTTTCGACAATTGATTTCGCCTTTATTGTCAGCTGTAGGTTCCCCTCCTCGCCCACTGTTTTTTTGCCGCGTTGCACGGATTGCAAACACAGGTTATAGTATGGTGCAGTCGGGCGGGCGAAGGGGTGTATGAGCGGGGAATATATGGTATCTATATTGCTTATTCAACACCTCTTGCTGTTTTTTTACCAAGATCAAGAAAACTTCTCGGAAATAATGTATTGAAGTTGTGCACCTGCTATAATTTGGAATTATTATCGGATTTCTTTCCTCTTTACACACTTGGGGGACTAACATATACCCTTTTATAATCTCGAAACTCAGAACTAGGTCTCTTAAACGTATTTTTAAAATACTCATATGATTGTATATGGATAGGATCATCATTTAAATTATTTATAATGTAGAATGATGGGGCCAAAAGTTTTGTTGTAACAAATAGTGCTTTTAAATATTTGCAAGGAAAAAGTGAATGAGCATAAATACATTGTACGAAAAAATGCAATTATATATAAACATGTTCTCTTGTAGACAAATTTCGTATTAATTTAAATTGTTTTGTTTTTCTTACACTTCCTCGTACATACTACATTAATATGTTTAATATAATATTATCATATTTAAATATTATATTAAACCATTCCTGTTACATGTAATGAAATTAAGTTTCTGTATTCGTATTTACTTAAATATGTATTTTGCTAAAAATTGTGTGTTTCTGAGTAATTATTGTCAAATGATCATAAATAAAAATTGCAGCTCCCATGTGCCACCCTGACACCAGCAAAAAAGGAGGCACGAATGTATTTTTTGAATACCCCCATTTTAAATGTAAATTTAGGCTTTTTAAAATCTAATCGTAAGTGTTATTCAAATGAAGTAACTATATAAAGAACACTTTAGAATAATTGTTTTTCTTATACTTTGTTTTGCTTATTTAAGCTTGCGTGTTTAATTATCATTAGTTTTGTATTTACATATTACTTCCAAAAAATCGATAATCTTATATTTGAAAAAAAACTGTCTGATATATTATACTCTGTTTGATTCGTGTTGTTCACATTTTGTTTATAGTGCGATTAGGCAAACACAAAAGTTATTGGATACTGCATACCTAAGGTATGGTTTATTAAAACCTTATAAACCTACAATTTTCCACTGTCAAGCTATCTCGTAATGGAATAGGTGGAAGTTTGCTCCAACGTATTAGAGGACACCAGGGTTTAAAATGCTACAACAAGCATAATGGAAATAATACAATGTACTTTTTTATAACCTGTAAAACACCAAATGATAGAATATTAATAAAAAAAATGTGAATATCAGGTTTTCGTCGTTCAACACTATTCTTCCATTTTAATTTCATCGGCATAGGGCTGTTAAGTCAGTCGATAGTTCTAGACATTTGTCTACAACCGAAACATGTTGAGACAGTTTAAACAGATACTAGTTTATAATTAGGTGATCATGACCTTGTTGTACAGTTTAAAGCAAAATATACATAAAAATCTTGATTTATTATCCATTTCATAAGAAGTAATGATTTTTTTCTTGAGTTTAGTACTCTTTAATTATGTGTCTGCAATGTACTTTCTTTCTTCATTTCCATAGAAATTTTTTATCGGTTGTATAGTACCATACTTGGGATAGCGTAGGCAGGAACATCTCAAAGTTGGTCCATGTAGGCCAATGTGTGCATTAGGTAAGAAGGTAAACAAATTGAAAGCAAAATGGCACAGAGGGTAACCGGTCTAGGCTTTCTGTGATAAGGGCATACGTTAAGTGTAAATGTAGGGCCTACTTCACGTAGACCCGATTGATGGCCTGTGAATTAATTTTTGGGGGATGGGGGTAGTACGGTTGGGAATATCAAATTTACTCAAACAAGGTCCATCCTGGCATAAAGATGGCTATTTGAAAGCGACACAGCATAGAATTTGACGGGCTAACGATTTCGTCTTTAAATTAGAAATAAAGAATACATATGGGTGTTAGCATAATTATAAGAAATTGTATAAACTACATACTCATGGAAATAAATGATACCCCGCTTAAATTTTGCAGATATTTTTTGGAAAAATGTCAAATTTTATTGTCGCATTGTGACCTTGACCATTGATGCAATTCCTCCAGCATTAATAGGCTTTTTTACCAGTGGATATGTAATGATATCCAAAAATTTCATAGAAATCAAATACACATTTTTTGGCAACTGTTTACCCCCCTCCCCCAAATCTATAGGCCTCTGATCCACCTAATATAAAACTATATTACAAAGTTTCATTAAAATTACATGCAAACTTTTTGAGTTATTGTCCTAAAACATCTTTCTGTAAAAATTATAACGTTTTGTGTGTACTGTGACCTTGAAATTTGGATTCCCCCCAAATCGATAGGATCAACCTGATATGTAACAATATCCCATAGTTTCGTTCATTTCGGATGGAAGTTTAAAAAAAAATTATAATCAAGCAACCAAATTTGGATGGACAGACGGACACCAATTTCTTCGGCTTAAACGTATCAAACAAGGTTATATAATTTAACAACTCGTCTGCGCCTTTACTATGTTTACTAGAAACCAATCCAAAAGCAACCTAAACGGATATTCTGCAAGCTTGAGCATATCTTGTTTCACTAGAGACAACTTTCTTTATCTTTAGTCATATTGAACAATCATTCCTACAAATATAAAAGTTAAGTACTATTCTTATATTTTATTATATTGTCTTGCAATATCATTTAACCAGATATCAGTGAGATGGTATCCATCTATGTATGCCCCGCTGACCTTGAAGTAAAAGTTAAAGGTACAGTGTAAAGGGTAGTCAACCACAGTATGCGACACATCGCCTTGATATTATCTTCCCACAAACAAAACAGCCCACCTCAAAAGACAAAAAGGTTATGGACCAGACACGATTTTAGATAGTTGGACGGACAGACAGACTGATCACTAAAGGGCGTCTGTGACATATTGCGGGATCTAAATAACTTTAATTGGCTTTCATGAAAATAGCTTTTTATATATGTGTTGCTATTATACTACAGATTAATCCTATGAACAGTGTGCAATAACTTGATTATATAAAACATAAGGTATCGCTTTTTAAAATTTGCAGTAAACAACAAATACTACATCACCCACCTTTTTAAAGAATTACGGCTCGTTTGATATGCTTTCCAGAACATGGTTAATTAAATTACACTCAAGAAAACTCAATATGGTTGTGTTTAATGGTATAATCCATTTAAAAGTTACAAATTATGAGCAATAAAAAAATATAAGTACATTTGTACAAATATTTCCCTTTTAGCTGTTGAATAAATCATGATCATCCGCTGCTTTTTATGTCGTTAATATGATTATACATAGTAAAACATGTAATTTTTTTTCTTTTTTAAATAAATAAATGGATTTAAGTACAAGAGGTTCACAGATAAGAGTAAATTTCTACGATTTTCCATTGCCAGCTAGCCACAAATTGCCAATCGTGTCAATTATTGTATGGCGTGGACTTTTTAATTTAATTTCTGCCTCAGTAATTAACGGATACAGAAAACATGCTTTCTCAGAAAAGACAGAAACGTCCGGAACTGACTGATCTAATATTATTATATTTCCATAGTTGTCGGTACAAATTGATGAAAACACGCAATCTTCTTCTTCGAAAGTACCGAGGATTTTTCCGTCCTGTTCAATAATAATAATTCGATCATTTTGTGCAATCATTAAACGTAAATCTTTAGTCTCTGTCATAAACATTACATCGTTCGTCAACAATATTTGGAGATCTTCTCCTCCTAATGTACCCTTAACGCCCTCTTGTTCCGTAACTTCGAATAAAGTGGTTCCCAGTCCAGAACCAAATTTCATTACGAGACTTTCTGGGCAATAATTTGATATCAGGCATCGGTAGCTTCTCCTGTTGTATCAAAGTTCCATCACTTTTATGTAAACTAAGGTGTAACTTGGTCATTATCAAGACTCCGGCATTGTCAGAAGCTATATCGAGAATTTGATTTCTATTTTCAAAACTATGCATTTGTTGCGCAATCGGTTGCAAAGCTGGGATAGGCAAAAAGCTAAAGGAAGGTACAATTGCACCAGGCACGATGTTTTCCTTTATTTTATCAAGTTTTCATTACAATTTCGGGGCCTCGGTGGCCGAGTGGTCAAGGTAGTTCGTCTACCATTGATCACGTGGTCTGTCAACACTGAGATTGCGGGTTCGATTCTCACTGCAGGCAGGGTGTACTCGACTCCAATCTTAATTGACAAGGATTGCCAGTTTTCCTACCGCAGGTCGGGGGTTCTCTCCGGGTACTCCGGCTTCCTCCCCCAATAAAAACTGGACGCCATGAAATAGCTGAAAAATTGCTGAAAGTGGCGTTAAAACACCATTCAAACAAACAAACAAAAGTTACAATTTCCTCATTACTAATGCAAATCATGAATGCCAGCTAACCCTGTTTATATCTTTTTTTCAAAACCTTGTCAAGTGTTTTGCCAAGACCAATATAATGTTGTAAAATGTCTCGATCCGAGTACTGGGTAATCAAATTTTCAACAGTCGTAGTGAAACATAATAATGACAGTTTCACTTTCTCTAGTTTATCAACATAAGTTTGAATACATTTCAAATCACTTTTGCTAATCTCGTCAACACAATCAACAGCTTTCTTCAACAACACGTCAACCATTCTGCAGAATATTTCTTTTAATCCAGCGGCATGTGAATGTATTTCTTTTTTCACTTGGTTGCAAATTTTGTAGCTATTGCTTCCCTTGGCTGTTGCAACTTCAATTGTATTTTCAATGATGGGTATTCGGGATTTTAAACTTGCAATTCGAGTAATTAACATATCACGTTTGAGTTTTGCGACGATATTAAAGTTTCTGTTTTGTGACTCGGGTGGTATTTTTCTAAACAGTTTGTGCAAATCAGTTTATTACAAGACTTGCAAAATTGCACCCACCATGCTCGTGTGGTTTTTTTTTTAATAACTCGGTTTAGAATGAATAATGCCCAAACCCCTTTATCCCTCCGACCGGTAAATTTATCTTCTTTCTGCACAGTGGCAGGAAATATGGTTTGAATCCGTGACTAGGTCTGTAAGGCATGCTGTGCAGAATATATGATAACAAGGCAATAGTCGTGGCTCTGTATAATGCAATGAACATAATGTACACCTGTATCGTGTCCATCGGCCATTGCTTTTTATTATCATCCGTCAGTGTCCGTGCAACAGTGCATATATTTTGGTTATACAGAAGCATTTAAATGAACCTCCAATCTATTTCGTGGATATTTCAATTACATAGCATTTCCGATAATCCTAAGTAGATTTTAACATTTCCTGTAGCCAGGTAACAGTGTCAACATTAGTACTGCCCGAACAACGATTTAAATAAACTTTTGTTGCAGTCGGGTTGTCCTTAAAAATCAATATTAAATGTTCGGTGTAAATAGCATATGTCTAAACATTAAGTCTTAAATGTACAAAATCGATATGAATAGAAAATCAATTGACAAGCTCTGTTTTATTTTATTTTTTCGGTTAATAACATTGTTTTGTATATGAAATGATACTCATATCGATGTTTAGAAAAGCAATTATAAGATACTAAACTATTTTTGTATTTCAATTCACAATTAAACGTGTAAATAAATAAACACCTTTGTTAAAAGCTTCAATTGTTATGGTTCATAAGACAGGTATTTGTCGAATAAAATTTCTCTGATCAAGACATTTTTTTAAGTTCTTAAAATTTAAATTCTATTTCTCTATTTAGGGTTTCAGTTCGCATATTACAAGATCGTTCTTTAATATTATTTTCGCAATTTATACGTGGATTTAACCAAATTTAGGACGAAAAAATTCTGTCGCAGAAATTTAATCCTTGTACAGACTTTTCCCATATAAAATCTATTGCACATATAACTCGGCTATAATTATAAGGAAAGAAATCGTGGTCAAAATTCATACGTTTGCCTTTTAAATTTGCATTGCTTTATTCAACATTGAATCACAATCGGAAAAAAATTAGCACAATAGAACAGGACATTTTATACATCACGATACATAAATAGTAGAGATGAAATACAAATTTTCTTCCTATGTAAACAAAGTCAGTTGATGAAATCTGGCCGGGTGTGAGTACATAAAATAGGGTGACCTTTAAGACTATTGAAGGTATTATTATTCTGAACAATTAATAAAAATTGTACTATTTTAAAGAAGAGACAACGGTCATTTTTAGTCCGTGAATCATTGTACATTGTACAAATTCCTAGTATATTCATTTTATATTATCTTTTGTAAAACTTATTACAATCAGAATGCGCTGAAGAATAAACGGTATATAAGTTTACTAGACAAAGCCTTTTCATTTTCAATCAGAAAGTGAAATAAGTATGTCTGAAGCATGCAGTACAAATCGGTTAGAGTTGTTTACTAAAAATTGTTATATTAATGTGCGGTTTTCAAAGTTGTCAATATATCGAATGATTGATGCTATCTTTTCGACCTTTTTATACAAGATGTGAAGTGGGGGCCTCAGTGGCCGAGTGGTTACGGTTGTTCGCCTACTAGTAATCACATGGTCTGTCTGCCTGAGGTTGCAGGTTCGAGTCTCGCTGCGGGCAGGGTGTACACGACTCCAATCTTAATTGCCAGTTTTCATAACAAAGGTCGGGATTCTCTCCGGGTACACCGGCTTCCTCCCCAAAAAACTGGACTCAATGATATAGCTGAAACATTGGCGAGTATAAGTGGCGTTTAATATCATTCAAGCAAACAAGATGGGAAAATAAACATTGTAGAACCAGGTAAGCCTGGTTTCGTTTTATCTCTTTTTATTATTCATGATCAGTAAAGAACATGGCCGCTATGAACAGACAAATACATAATTTATAAAATCTGATTCGTTTTGTAAATCAAAAACATGTGGTTACTTACTAAAAACAATTTGAAAAGGAATTGATAGTTCATCAGTTAATAGTAAGTCACAGAAGGCGCAAATAAACAATAAAACAAAATTCTTGAAGGTGTAACGATTTAAGAAGAAATACAATATATTCCCTTCCTAAAAAGTTCTGCATGATGTGCAGTGAGAAACGTGATCTAGCCATTGATAATTAAAGTTTCTATAATTCTAATGCAATTGGTATAAATTAGCATGTTGCATTGCCAAAATACATGTAAACAAACAACTAACTTATGATGTCATCTTTAATTTAATGAAAAAAATTTAAAAACTAACAATTTAACTCATAAGGCCACACCAAAAAATTTCTTGTTAAAAAATAAATTCTGAAATAGGTACGGCGGTGAGCGCAATTAAACAAAAAATATATTCATGCATACTATGTTGAGGTATTTCTTGTAATGCATATTAAGAGAAATGTGTGTATTTTGTTTATTTTCATGTAAAATATACTGTTAAAAATGAAATGCACAGCCTTTGAAATTTTTCAAAGTGCAAATTATTTATTTAAACAGGTGTAATGAAATGGTCTCTTGAACGGACACTCTTAAAGTGTACATCATTTCAATCGCCTAGAAATTTGACGAACTTTTTTCACGCGAACTTTGTGGTTAATTCAGTAAGTACGTTAATTTTGTATAACGAGGTTTTAAGTTTGAAATAATCATAAAGTTAAAATACTGCCAGGCCAAGACTCGGCTTCTCGAAATATCTTCATCAGCCGTCTCTAGGCACTAATGAAACATGTAAACAGATAGCTATGGACGAAAGTATTAAAAAATACACCATTAATGAAAGTCAAAAACTGAAAGCTTAGTATGCAAGCAAAAGAAGATACAGTATTGATAATGCTCACAGAGAAAAGAACAAAAAGGATACAAAAAATATCAATAATTCGAAAGAAGAATTGGCAAAGATTCAGCAAGTGTATTCTCATAAAATCGTAGACGTAAATGTAAACGTAACGTTAGTTTACGACAGTTTTTATATTCACAAAGATTCGTTTACGTTTAGATAAGTTACGTTTGAAATCGCTCTTAAACTTACGTCTGCTCCTGAGCGCTTGTAAGTCCTAGAGAAAGAAAGAACAACCGAGTTCATTAAAATATGTTAAATTTTTTTCTATATATTCAAAGTTGTCAATATATCGAATGATTGATGCTATCTTTTCGACCTTTTTATACAAGATGTGAAGTGGGGGCCTCAGTGGCCGAGTGGTTACGGTTGTTCGCCTACTAGTAATCACATGGTCTGTCTGCCTGAGGTTGCAGGTTCGAGTCTCGCTGCGGGCAGGGTGTACACGACTCCAATCTTAATTGCCAGTTTTCATAACAAAGGTCGGGATTCTCTCCGGGTACACCGGCTTCCTCCCCAAAAAACTGGACTCAATGATATAGCTGAAACATTGGCGAGTATAAGTGGCGTTTAATATCATTCAAGCAAACAAGATGGGAAAATAAACATTGTAGAACCAGGTAAGCCTGGTTTCGTTTTATCTCTTTTTATTATTCATGATCAGTAAAGAACATGGCCGCTATGAACAGACAAATACATAATTTATAAAATCTGATTCGTTTTGTAAATCAAAAACATGTGGTTACTTACTAAAAACAATTTGAAAAGGAATTGATAGTTCATCAGTTAATAGTAAGTCACAGAAGGCGCAAATAAACAATAAAACAAAATTCTTGAAGGTGTAACGATTTAAGAAGAAATACAATATATTCCCTTCCTAAAAAGTTCTGCATGATGTGCAGTGAGAAACGTGATCTAGCCATTGATAATTAAAGTTTCTATAATTCTAATGCAATTGGTATAAATTAGCATGTTGCATTGCCAAAATACATGTAAACAAACAACTAACTTATGATGTCATCTTTAATTTAATGAAAAAAATTTAAAAACTAACAATTTAACTCATAAGGCCACACCAAAAAATTTCTTGTTAAAAAATAAATTCTGAAATAGGTACGGCGGTGAGCGCAATTAAACAAAAAATATATTCATGCATACTATGTTGAGGTATTTCTTGTAATGCATATTAAGAGAAATGTGTGTATTTTGTTTATTTTCATGTAAAATATACTGTTAAAAATGAAATGCACAGCCTTTGAAATTTTTCAAAGTGCAAATTATTTATTTAAACAGGTGTAATGAAATGGTCTCTTGAACGGACACTCTTAAAGTGTACATCATTTCAATCGCCTAGAAATTTGACGAACTTTTTTCACGCGAACTTTGTGGTTAATTCAGTAAGTACGTTAATTTTGTATAACGAGGTTTTAAGCTTAAAATAATCATAAAGTTAAAATACTGCCAGGCCAAGACTCGGCTTCTCGAAATATCTTCATCAGCCGTCTCTAGGCACTAATGAAACATGTAAACAGATAGCTATGGACGAAAGTATTAAAAAATACAACATTAATGAAAGTCAAAAACTGAAAGCTTAGTATGCAAGCAAAAGAAGATACAGTATTGATAATGCTCACAGAGAAAAGAACAAAAAGGATACAAAAAATATCAATAATTCGAAAGAAGAATTGGCAAAGATTCAGCAAGTGTATTCTCATAAAATCGTAGACGTAAATGTAAACGTAACGTTAGTTTACGACAGTTTTTATATTCACAAAGATTCGTTTACGTTTAGATAAGTTACGTTTGAAATCGCTCTTAAACTTACGTCTGCTCCTGAGCGCTTGTAAGTCCTAGAGAAAGAAAGAACAACCGAGTTCATTAAAATATGTTAAATTTTTTTCTATATATTTTGCGATTTTATATCATATTGTTTTATTTGTTTTAAAATGAGTTTAGGTTATTTTTTGGATTAATTTGTTTTGCATATCACTTCAGCCAATTTGTCTACTGCTTTTTGAGGTTATGCAATTAAAAATTGTAATAATTTAAGTACTTTGAGATCAAAAATAAAACAAAGTTCCAGGCAATAAATTTTTTGCTACGCCTAACGCGCGTTTCTTCTATTCAAGACTCATCAGATACGCTCTACCCCAAAAAATTAAAAATGCCAAACACTATATGAATATGAAGAGCATAGAACAATAAAACTAAAACATGCCGAACTGGAAACCAATTAAGACTAAGATCAACCTTTCACTTAAGGTATCCGACCCATAATTGAACTCACCGTTTAATTTTATTTTTCTACCAAGAAATACAGCTTTATTAAATCAATTTGTTGCTAATTAATTGTTACAAATGAAATATATCGAATTACTTGGAGTTAATGTTAACAGTTTTTGGCCAAAAAAGTTAGTTACTCAAATAGTATTTCCGATGTTTGCCGAACATTACCGAGGTCTGCTCCATTGAAAAACAATGGACATCCGGGACACCAAATATGATCAAGTTGTCAATTGGTGTACGAATACTTTAAAAGATAGATGTCTTCGAAACACAGTTGACTGTTCCAAATATATTCTGCAATCTTGCATTTAATTTGCGATGTAATTTCAACAGATGTTTTACAGATCGTCGCAATAACATCGCAGTTGTTCTTGAACACATTTTGTGTAATAGTACACTGAGGATAATGAAACAAAAATTCGGCATTTCGTACAGAATCGTCTGGTGGTAAACAGTTTTGGTGTATACACCTAAGACATCGCGTTCCGGTAGTTATAAAAGTCAAGAAATTGACTATTCTTGGTTGAGCAATTACGTTGTTAGTTCCACCAAAAACTGCAACACCCTTCTCAGGTCCAAGGAATATTCCATGTTGGTGGTATTTATTACCATTTATTTCAAATTCAACGGCAAGGTGGTCCCCTGTGTTAGGATAATATCTGCAAAACAAATATTTCGAGTAAGGATGTATGATCCATAGTAAATGTATTTAAAGGAAAGGGAAGAGGTCATTAATCTCCCGAATTATTATATCTTTGTTTGGTAGACATAAAAATACGATCCTTTAAAATATTGTTATTGCTTATTTGGCTAATGTTTTGTGAACTTTTATCTGTTCGTGTGGCTTAAAACTTCTAAAAATTCATGCATACTTGTCATGTACATGAGATAGGTGTATTGTTTATGTTTTTTTTATTTTTTTTTAAATGAATTGTCATATATGTTTTACATGATCTTAAAATGCTTTCTTGAAATATTAAAGTAAAAAAAACTGATTTGTTAAAGTTGTTATTTACATTGAAATTGGTCATCCTATGGATTTGATAAATTTAGCATTTGAATACAGGTAATCTTAGAAATATTCAGGTGTATCTATGTCAGTGAAAAGTGTTTGAATGGCGGTTTTCAATTTTGTGTATAGTTCTAAGCTTTCAGCTGTTCTTGGTTAGGTAGTTTTCCGTCTATACAACCTGGTCCCATTGGAAGGTACTTTTTATGTTTATGTGTGTGATTTTTTTTCTAAATTGCTGTATTTAATATAATATTTGTGTAAACTAAATCGTAACTTTATATTTTCAATTAATTAACGTAAAGTAAAATAACTAAGATCGATAATTTAATAAATTTGGTATCTATTGTATGTCTGATTATTATTTTGTGAATACTTTGTGAATGTCTTGTTTACATGTTGTTTAATTCTATTTATAGGGTTTTACCGTTGTGTAATATTAACATCAATAATAAACATTGGAAACTTGAAGCCATAGGATTATATTTGCCCACCATTACATACACTGTTTTTAATGCACATGTTGATACGTTGGTTAATAAAGGTATCATGTAATGGGTGTTTTGATAGTAATCCTGTATTTTGTCCTCATACAGCAGCTGTATTAACCCTCGGCTTTGCCGCAGGTCAATACAGGTGTTCTCGTCCCAATACCACTGAACTTGGACATACGGCATTAATATTAAAACACCAATTAAATAATACTAAAATATATGGTGTCAAATATTAACAAAGAACATGGTAGCGTTCTGTCGATTGTTATTGTACTAATGATTAATACGAATGTGACCCTCAAGCTTTGCACAAAAATCAAAGTACTGCAGCACTGTCGTTTGTGAATATTATCAGTAGAAATGTAGAGGAGATTTGCCAGGTAATCGATGCATTAGTAGTTACATTTGCCTTTGCTACTATGATGCAATTCATATCAGATGCTGAAGTTAGTCAACAGTTCTTATGATAGTATAAGGGAGGTGTTTAGTATTCACTATAGGTTACAATAAACCAAATATTTGTTGACATTACACCAGATAGTAATCAGAAGAAAATACACGGATGCATCTGATTGGATGTTGGGGTTCTAAAAATAGCAAAATTTAAAAATAGAATTGATTGAAAATCTTATATATTTGGGGGAACATTTATAAGAGCCGGGAAAATAGAGCTTTTTTCAAAAAAGGTGGAGGTGAGACAGTTTGTTAGTTTCATTCAGTGCTGATTTTTTCACCCAAAATTTTCGGTCATTTCTGCCGCACGACCTATGACATATATTTGTTAATAATGTAGTTTAACATGTCACAAGCAACTGCTTTCGGAGGTTTAATTTGAGCGGATTTTCACACATAAAATCTTAATTGCAGGTACCCCATATGGAAGTTGCAATGTTAATGTTAAATAGTTGGTTTATTGTAACCTATAGGAACATAGTGGCCAGGATGTGAGACGTGTGTTATTTTCTAATAGTCAATTATAAACGCAACAGTGCACCAGTAAATATATACAAAGACCAGGCTTGCAGTTCAGTGTACAAATTATATTAAACACAGATCAATCTAATTAAAATTAAATCTTCCACTTGCTCCCTCCTTTTTGCTATGGCCGCTGCGTGTAGGATCTACAGGCAGCGAGCATAGCAAAAAAGGGGGAGCAAGTGAAAGATTTAATTAGATTGAACACAGATCATGTTAATGCGGCCTCTGGCAGATTGGTTAAGGTAGTTAATTAATTATTGATCACATGGATGTCAACACTGCGGCTGCGGGTTCGATTCTCACTGTGGGCAGGGTTTGCTCGACTGCCATTTGACCATATTTACATTGTAGCAGTTTTTCTACCCAAAGGTCGACGGTTATAATTGGGTACACCGCGATATTGCTGACAAATTGCTGCAAATGGCGCTAAACTGCATTAAAATAATCATACTATTATTACGTTGAACTGTTCATTTTGTTCAGTAAATGATATAAATCCATCCTATTGCCACAAATAAATAATATCACTTGACATGTAGTTTAAACATTTTGTGCAAATCTTAGATTTATGATTTTCGGTCACATTTGCAGACGACGGTATATTGTTCAACAATTTACCTGAAGAAATTCGTATTAAATAATATTTTATGATTAATATACCGACACTAGCAATTGAAAGAACAACTAAACTGTTTTTTGTTTGTTTGGTTGAATGGTGTGTAACGACACTTTCAGCCATTTTCCAGATATGGCGTTAAGTTTTTATTGGGAGAGGAAGCCGGAGAAAACCCGCGGCCTTAGGTAGGAAAACTGGCAATCCTTGTCAATTAAGATTGTAGGCGAGTACACCCCGCCTGCAGCGAGACTCGAACCCGCAACCTCAGTGTTGACAGACCATGTGATCAATAGTAGACAAACTACCTTAACTGTAAACTGTAAACTGTAATAAAAGATTTTACTCAAAGACTAATGTTGATTCAGTCTATTTTAAAAAGGTGGTAGCCACTGGAGAAATATCTAAGGGTGTTTTGAAATCAAACATATTTTAAAGTGGCGTATTTTCACAGTAATCTTGATAGGTGAAATTTTATATAGTTAAAATTTAAAATCGATGAAATTAAATGGTCGGATTTCAAATCTATAAAATCTATAGTATTTAGCCATTTTGGATTACATATTTATAACAGCAAAAATGCAGAACATGTAGCAATCACCTTACAATAACAAAACAAATCGATTTCATTCACTACTTTTAACCTTTTAACTTACACGTTCGGTCCCGATATGTTAAAAATTTCTGTGGTATACGGTATGCCTGACATCTTTTGTCCTTTGATCCCCTAAATAAAAAAAATTACAAAAAGTAATTTCAGAAATAGCAAACCTTGAAATTTTCTATATATGCAGTTTGGCACAGAGAAGAAATATTAATTTGATACTTGAACAAGACCTAGTAATACTGTTCAAAATTTCCGGTCGTCTAATCGTCAGATGCGACCTTGATTGACCTCGGATGACCACAAGTAATATCCAACGCGTCTGATGGGCAAACGCCGATTTTTTTTAACAGACAACCTTGTTACCTATCACCTTATACAAAATCAGTATCCTTGATGTAATGTTAAGTCTATGAACACTCCTTCACAACTCTGTTTAAATAAACATGGTAAGGTATTGTTTCCGATTTCACCTTCCATTTCAAAAATACATATTTCCGGTTTTAAAAATGATACACGCGTGTTCTTTCAACTTTTATAAAGTTTTAACTTAAACTTGTAGATTTGCATTCGGACGAGTGAAGTTCAGTTTGGACTACCTGAAATTTTGTCTAAAAAATTTTGTTTAAAATATATGATCCTTTATTCACAACTGTTTCTATTTTGTCAATAAAATAATTCAATTTTCACTGTATTCTAAGTGATAATTGGGAAAAAAATATTTAAAGAAAATATCATTAGAAGACCACATGATAAACCATTCATGAATACCAGTAATTTCGAAACGAGATCAAATAAGAAGATAAGATCTCACTTTAATGCAAAACTAAAACAACTGTAAAACTGATCACTGGGAAAAATATATACACGTAAGAAATATTTAAATTAAATTAAGCCTTGTCATAGATCAAATACTTCTGTCTTTATGGTGCACAATTCTCATTCATTTTCTTCTTTTTTTTTCGCCCCATAGAGACGGCATCTGGGGTAGATATAAAGTTGTATTGTAGCCGCGATTTTTTACTTTAATGAACATGATCAATAAAAGATAATTTATTTTAAAATCGGAAGTACCTAGTGCCTCTCTGATAGTTTATTTTAACTTTACACGCTATCATGTCATTGCTGACAAAATCAAAAACTGCAAATGTGGAATTTAAGAAATGCATTCTGGTAAAAACTGTCATTCGGGATAGTGCAACGAATACAACCAAAACAACCCGAAATACCAGTTTTACTGGAATGCATTTTTAAATTACACACTCCAATTTTGTTTTTACTTTGTCTATGAATCAAGAAATTAACTATCAAAGTGAACTATCAGATTGACAAGAGGTACTTCCGATTTGAAAATGAACCAGCTTTTATTTTTATTTATTGAAAATCCCGGCGACAATACAAGATAAACCTCCGAATACAATTAATATCTCCAATTTTAAAACGGCCCTAGGTTCTATCTCTATGGGGCAAAAAAACATAAATAAAAACGAGAATTGTGAAATATTTGCAATATAGTGACACAAGAATTCGGTCTAGCCTAGTCAGAGGTGCTCAATCAATCTTCTAGGGGCCTCGGTGGCCAAGTGGTTAAGGTAATTCGTAAAGTATCGATCACGTGGTCTGTCAACACAGAGGTTACGGGTTCGTCTCACTGTGGGCAGGGTGTACTCGACTCCAATCTTAATTGACCAGAATTGCTAGTTTTCCTACCGAAGGTCGGGGGTTACCTCCGGGTTCTTCTGCTTCCTCCTCCCCCTAAAAAAAACTGGACGCCATGATATAGCTGAAAAATTGCCGAAAGTGGCGTTAAACAATATTCAAACAAACAAAACAAAATCAAGCAATCTTCTTAACCAAGAACACAGGAATTTGACTTCATATCCAACCCAGTTTAAATACATGTTGGTAAGGTGGCCAGAAAACGAAACAAATTGTCACAAGTGAATGTAGGGGGCTAACAATAAAAAATCTGACGCCTTACTCCTGTTGAGACGTTTACACTAGTAACTTTTAACTGTTACCACGCCTGTGGGTGTTCTACGTATTTGAGGACAGTTATTCTAAAACATTATGACATAAGACCGCTTGTCCACTTTTTCCAGGCATCGCTGCAGCTATCTCTAAGTAAATAAACAAAAGTAAAACGCGAAGTCGGAACCTCAAAATAAATTTTCTGGAATTTGCATAGATTATTAGTATACCCCTTTTACAATACAAAAAAAATACAAAGTACAATAAACAAGAGTACGTACACTAGGTTTTTATCAACTGACATAATATACTGAATTCAATGTAGTTAATAATTAGGGGTGAGACTAATCAAATTATAAAGATGTCAAAAATGTATTGCGTTTTAGACAAAAAAATTTATTGGCACAGCATTGAAATTAACATTTTTATATCCTTATACATACTACAATCAATTACAATGTCCGCACAGAAACTCATCAGCTTTCCTTACAAACCTGACCTCTGTACAGAAAATAAGATGAATTCAATGTCACGCTTATCAAATTGTGCCCACGTAGTAATAATCAGACTCTTTCACTCTCATCGTATCCACACCTTCACCGGAGTTCACAGCACTAAAATCATCAGTCAGAAATAAGGTCCGGCATGCTGTGAATCAACTGTCTTTTTGATACACGTTTGTACAGCTGTCTTCGTCTTCTTCTCACCTTTCTTTTCTGACACTTTCATACTATATTGCTTCACATGCGCTTTCATTTTATTTATCACTTCACACTCTGTAATTACTCTACAACTTACAACATTACCCCACGTCTTTCTTGGCTTATATACTTTCTCGCTTGTGATTATACTTTCCATGATATCCAGCATCACCAACTTTATGAGGAAGTTTAAGGTTAAGTTGAACACCCTCCTCATCAACATTAAATATTAAATGATGTGTTTCCAAGATCCCATTCTCAACAAAAGCAGATAGTTCAGGAAAGTATTTGTCAACTGCAGCACGGCTATCTTCTTTTGCTCTCGCAATAGGGCTTTAGGCTTAAATACCTTCAGATCAGGCCTCTTTCTCATAAATAAGTAAAACAACGTCATAGTTAAATGGGTTGTCAATGATTCTTAACTCTAAATCTACCATTCCTGTCGTGTATATCCATAACAATGGAGGCCTTCAGATGGGAGATATTGTATGAATAATATTGGAGATCTGCCCATCTACTTTGGCACATAATAAAATAAATATTAGTACATTCGTTGCTATGTTTGCATATATTTGTTTGTTTAATTTATTTTTGTATGTTAATAATACACTATATTTTGTTTGTTTTTGTACTTATTCTTATTAAATGTTAATTTAAATACATTATAATTAAAAGCCACTGATCTCACAGTTCATATTATATCTTTATTTGGTTTATGTTATTGGCTAATTTATCAATTTGCCTACTAATTTAAATAATATAAAACAAATGTGTTCCACAAATATTAGCAACATTTTGATTAACATATAACAACATAAAGATAATAAACTTAATAATTTAACTTAAATGCTATAAAAGCTAGAGTAAAACTGTTAATCATGGCCTACCAATCATTACTTAGTCCAAATTGTCAGATGACTCATTATAGGAGGTATACCCTTCAATTATAAATTTGGACTAACTAATTTTTATGATATAATTGAAAGACTATAAAAGCTAAAATAAAACTGTAAGTTCCTAACTCGACGGACAAGGCCCACAAATCCATAATTTTTTTAGAAAATGTCTGAAGGCACCTTATAGGAGTTAATGCACTTAATCAGATTTTTGAAGAAATTTTTTTGCCCAGTAACTTTTTGTAACTAGGTGATCGATTACACAGGCTCCTGGAAGCCTCTAGTTAGTAATTCCAGATTTAGTAAAACATTCCGCCACTATAAAAAAAAATTCTAACTACTGCTTTTTGTACGGAGAATTATTACAAAGACGTGCATGGTATTTTTTGTTTTTTAAACATGTTAAATATTAAATTTGTGTGTAAAAAGTAAAATTGAAAGGAATGTGAATTGATGGACCAAAAGTCCTAGGAAATTTTGCCCTGAAAATTTTAAACTAGGAACTAATCTACCCCTGATGGTAGGTGGAAAAGCCCAGGATAATCCGATTGATTATGTGCATAATTTTATTTTTATACGAAATAAAATAATGTGATCCAATGAATATGCATATGTAAAATATAATTTAAAAAAATATTTTCATGTTGTTATTTGTAACCTGCCAATGGTTTTGGTACATACTTGTTCCATATTATTCAACTTGATTGAACTTACTTTATTCATGGAAACATGACCGGGATCGGATATTATTATAAGAGGTTATTATAATTGTTGTTAAAATGTAGAGAACAATAACAGATAACTTTTAATTTGAATGTATTATTCTCTGTATTTCATTTGTGCTTATGTGGCAATTTTTCTCGCTTAAGTAGAATTATTTTCAGCCGTAAGGACAATTAGTATATATCCAACGTTTTGCAAAAACGATACTATAGGTAGAAATTTTTAGTTAGATAAATGAGATTAAAGGCAATAAACACATAACTAAAATATATATTCAATGATACAAATGACTTTTTTTTCAAGATTGTAGACACAGACTGACAACAAATGGCCTTAATCATCGAGTATGCAATATAGATAAATAACGTACACAAGTCATAAAATATTGATCTTGAACCTCCTCACTTTAACATTTGGCTCTGCTCAAATACTTAAACAAGATGCTATCATATATATATAAACGGTCGGAAAGCATTTCCCTGATTTGACCGTTACCCTAAAACCGCGATTTTATTGACAGAGAAGCAAGTGGAGATAATAAAAAATTTAACGACCGCTAGATGGTGCAAAACAAATGTTTTTTCCATCGTTTTCATGACCTTGCGGAAAATGCACGAAATTATCATAAATATTGAAAAGAAAAAAAAGAAATATGTTAACTATAATTTTAAAACTATTTCAGCTGTATTTGTTATGTTAAGATATGATTTAATGCAAATTAAATACATAAAAATCGAGGTTAACTTTGGTTGTGCGTAGTGACAGGAAGATGGCGGCGACTACTGTTTACAATTTTAATGCTCGGAATAATCTGACACAATTGCGTATTAGGTACTGAATATTCATTATGTCTGGTTACTTCTAAACAAGATGATATGAAGAACTGACGATAAACGTAAGAAACAGCTTCTTATTGTCGTTACTGCGCAGTCGTCATTCATTTCGGGGGTCCCCAAAAGCACATGGTAACTTGAAAAATTCTCGTTATTTGTAGTATTTTTGCCGATTAGTAGTCAAAATAGCCTCCTATACTATGATAAAGGGATCTGATTTTACTCATCTAATATTACTCATCTTAAGTGAGTATTGTATACTTGTAAGTAAATTTTACTACATTTTGTTAAATTAGTTATCCATAATTTCTGTTTTATATTTAATTAAACTTTTCTACAACAAAGTGTGTTAACTTAATTAAAATATAAAACATGATTTATTTCTACATTTTGTGCACTTGTTTATAAATAAAAACAACCTTTTTACATTCTGCCAATTGCTTTTGGTTCTAGTTGACCTGTATGATAAAATATATTTTTATTGAGGTATTAAAAAAAAACTAAAATATAAGAATAAATTAGTTCATCAACAAATATATACTGACCTATAGACTTGCCACAAGTCCCTTTGAATTTTTTTATAGTAAAAAGATAATTTATTATCAACAATTTCTATGCTATCCACTTGTGTACAAACCTTGATAATAAAAATGTAATTCTCCAACAGCAAAAAAATATTTTAAAAAATCAAAGGGACATGTGGAAAGTCTAACTGATATATGATGAATCATAATAATTTTTTGGTTAACAAGCCCATCCATTTCTTGTTTATTTATATTACAAACAGGGAATTGAAGGAAACTATGATCACTTTTAAATATAGACAATTGTTTATTTTCTATTCTTAAAACTAACCCACCTTATAAGAATTTAGCCATGCATGTATAGCTAACCCTTTTATATAAGTCAGTTTAGTTTGAGAAATAAATTTACTATCTATTCCAAATTTTTCTAAATAATTTAAAAATAATTCCAACCAAAGCCTCATACATTCAAGTTTTAAGGTGTCAGTAAACAGTTATGAATAATTTTTATTTAAAAATTTAATTAAGTTACTTAAAATTTCTGTAAATAAAGCTAAATGGAGAGTAAAGCATGACAGAATAAAAAAAAATTATGTATTTCCGATTAAAAAATCGTTTCCAATCCGTCATTTCGAATGATCTCCCTTTAAAAACGCCAAATTTTGAGCGAACAATCCGACACAATTGCGTATTAGAACCGCTAAAAATCAACCGATGGGTGCAAAATGTAGCTTATGTTTAATTCTATTATTCTTATCTTACATTCGTTTATGTATATAGTAATTTTTGATTGGTCAAAAGGCCTTAAACCAGTACTTCCCAGATCCGTTCATAATTTGAGGAACGACTTTTTGGGGAACTACTTTTTTCTTGCTAAAAGTAAAAGTAAACAATATGGCGGCCATGTGTCGTGTACAATACAATAAATTAAGCCAGTACACTCGAATTTATGGCGATTCGAATATCTTGAGCGATGTATCGCTTAAACGGAAAGCTATTTAATTGAAATAGCTGTATATTATTATTATGAAATCATTTGTTTTATAGAGAAGTACACACAAGTAATTATTTTAACAGTACACTTCGTTTTGGATTCATTGTACACATTGCTGAATGACGGGAAATAACCGAATTCGAATGTGGACGAAATAAGAATGTGAATGAATCTATAAACGATACTTTAAAATTGCGTTTCTTGTAATTTCAATTATGAATCATTTCAAATACACACAATAGCCGTAACGGTAAAACTACCTTCTCTTTTTCTCGGTCACAACAAATCAACGAAATGAGCAAGATGCACGGATTTGTCACCAACTCCATGTCGCAGCACAGCTCCATCAATTTTCACTGATTAATCCATTGAACAATCGACAACTATTGTTCTTCCTGTTCGTATTTAAGAAAGAACGTTTACCTAGGTTTACATTGCGTTTGAACAGAAATGAATCCCGCTGAGGATAAGCAAAAATTTGACAGTGTTAAAAATCTAATTCTAACAGTGTTGGGCTTAATTTGTAGACGTATATATAAATATTTGATATTAACCCTGTATTTCTGAAGTTTCAGAAATCCGCTGGATAGATATATTATATGGTTGTCACAATATTTAGACGTTTGTATATAATTTACTTACTGTAACTGTATGACAAGTAACTGTCATCCTATATAATATTTACAAAAAAATGCTGAATTAGATTACTGTCAGATTAATACGTATTGGTTACGAAAATTCCATCGTCACACGCTAGTACACATGTACTGTGTCTATGTCTACGACTCACCCCGGTTAATGAAGCTATATTTTTATATAGCCGATTTGACCGAGGGGTCTAGACCGCTGGACATAGTGCAGGCAAATTAGGAGCCACAGTGTCACAACGGTGTGAGTTCGAATCCCGCCGAGGGCAAGGACAAATTTGACAGTGTTAAAAATCTAATTCTAACAGTGTTCGGGTTACTTTGTAGACGTATATTTAGCGAAAATACCGACTTTTGATTGGCTGGAAAATATTTTTTCTAATTTACCCATAAATATGTTGGCATATGATGGAGCCATTTTTGTTCCCATAGCTGTTCCATTTATTTGCAAGAAATGGTCTCCATTAAAAGTGAAGTTGTTCTTTTTTAACACCAATGTCAGCATTGCGACTAAACATTCAGTCGGAGGATCTTTGACTGAACGACTTTCCCAGACCTCTCTGCATGCTTCAGCATGAGGAATGTTAGTGTTAGTGTAGAGAGAGGTGACATCCATAGTGACCAGAGTGGTAACCGGTGGAAGGGGATTCAGGGCTGCCATCTTTTGTAGATAGTCCGTGGTGTCCTTCACAAATGATGGGAGTGATTCAACATGTGGTCGAAGATGATAATCAACAAATTCAGATATTTTTTCTGTCGGGTGGCCATTAGCTGATACGATAGGTATACTGGGGTTGTTAGGTTTGTGAATTTTAGGAAGAAGGTAGAATCTGTCGGCTTTTGGATTGTCTGGTGTTAGGTATTCGAGAGTTTTATCATCAATATAGCCTAGAGTGTTCATTTTGGTTAATTCCTTAGTTATTTCATCACTGAATTTTTCTGTGGTGTCCTCTTCTAATTTCATATAAAACCGGTCATCATTCAGTTGACGTTCAGCCTCTCCAATATAGGCAGATTTGTCCATAACCACAATCGCACTACCATTGTCTGCTGGTATGATGACTATTTCTACGTCAGGAGAGAGATTGTCAAAATTGTTAGTTTAAGATTCAACTGTGCTAATTATTTCTTTACCGTTGTCTATAAATGACTCTAAAGTAGTGTTCTTACTAGGTTTGGGGACCCATTCACTTTTTTTTGACAAATCTATATTTGGTATCTCCTTCTCCTATCTTCTTAATAGATGTGATCCGAGAAAGTTCAAGATCAATAAAATCAGACACGATCATGTCAAATGTAGAAATAGTCATCAAACCAGCAGACAAGGCTCGAGAGAGATTTTGGATTAAAGAGCTCTTCTCTGTACACCCCAATGGAATAAACAGAAAACAATAAATATCATTCAAAATATAAATAATAAATTCATGAATGTCAAGAAGTTAAAGATTAGATGGTTTTTACAACTGTACAGTACTCCCTTAGATAATGACTAATAGGTGTGATCCGAGAAAGTTCAAGATCAATAAAATCAGACCCGATCACGCCACCACCGGATGCTGATGTATCATTAACGAAATTCTATCGTTTATTATAGATTGATATTGACACTGAAGAAGGCCATCAGTTGGTCGAAAATTTTGTCATAATATTTAATTTAATTATTTTATAGTAGAAACATCTCTATACTTGTATCGTTGCATAATTCTCTAGACTTTTTGCTTACCTCCAACAAAACATCTGCAATATTGAAAGATATTATATTATATATGCTTATATAATTTGTAAATTATATAAGCATATATAATATAATATCTTTCAATATTGCAGATGTTTTGTTTTATACTTATATACAATCCATACATGTAGATCATATTTATGATTGTACGCGTGAAAATAAGGTCACTTGTTCATCAATCTCTGGCAAAGCTATTCTATATTTAGGAATTTCTAAAAACACCTAATATATTAAATGAATTATCTTACTTAGAATAAATAAACAGCATAGAAGTATGGAACATCAATACTAATCTACTATATGACGAATAAACATCAGCAGTACAGTATACAACATTTTCAACTTTGAATAGACCACTGAAGTGTAAACGATGCGTCCCTATTAATGTTTTAATTTTGTTTATTGTATGAGTCTTCTGCTTTATTTTATTTTTATTGTATTTTTAATTAAAACTTAATTTAAACACAGATTTTTCAAGAAAACTATTAACAACTGTTACAATTTGATTATGTTTTAAAACAAAATTATCTGAAACAAATATATAAAATAACGAATAACCGTGTCTTTAAAATGTTTTTTCATACCTTTGTTTCCTACATTTACAAATTGAATGTCATTATCTGGGAACAAATAACCTGGTATTTTGTACAAATGACACCTAATAATTGTTAAATAAACACTCTAAACAAGGTAATAAAAATGCAAGTTGGATAAATGGGAATACCTATTTTGCAAAAGTTGGATAAATGGAAGACGCCCATTTCGCGCTATTAGTTTATTTCCAAAACGTCTACTCGCAAAATATACATATAATTAAGAACTGAGAATTGAGAGCCAGTTGAATTTTCACATGTAATTTTTATGTAAATTAATTCATATTTTTGGCAAATGGATGTGTTGCGAATACTTGTAATTTACTGGTATAATAATTTGCCAGAAGACGTTCTGGAATACAAACAGAAACAAACAACTGGAATGCAGGTTGTAATGTACTTTTATAGAAAATTACTAGTGATTATTCAACCAGAGCAAAGAAATTTATGACATGGCATGGGATTGGTTCAATACACAAATACCATATTTTTATTGTAATTGCTTTACTTTACCGATTTTCATTATGAACTATTTTTTAATGTACATGGTCTTGTTGGGAGGGTAAGATTGGCGGTGATCGTGTTTTTCCATCGAGCATCTTCAGAAGATCAAAGAAAAGTACACCAACAAATTACAATCTGGACAATTATTTTTATAGTAATTAATATTGCTTCAAAAGATTTACAAGTACACGTATTGCTAACGACCTAACATTCATGTCCATATTTATAACTGTTAAGCACCAAAAATATTTTCGAATTAAAACAAATGTAGTAAAATGTGCCGTATTTGGTCAAACAATTTATAATTAACTTTTGAAATGTGTTAACTTAACTATATAAACTGAAGATGACATTTATTCTAATGTAACTAAATACTTGCATACATTTTTCAACTTTTAATTTACTTTTAGTAATAGTATGTCATGTCCCAGTTTTTATGGTGTTTTAGTTTTAAGGACTTCATATGCAATCCTTGGTATGTATCCAAATATAACTTTCAGTTAGTTCATCCAAATGTTTAAATCTCAATTTTAAAAAATCATATTTTTTGTTACTTTCTTTTATAATAAAGCGATTGATTTTTCTCCCTTTTTTCTTTAGTATTTTAAGCGGATTTATAACATACATGTTTTTAAAATCTAATTTTGTATAAAAATTGTAATCTAAATTGACATTTTTCGGCTTATTGTGTCGGTCTTTTATTGGCGGTTCCTTTTTACCTTCATCAAAGATCGTATCAGGTAATTAATAAGCAATTAACAATTAGATAAGGTATATAAAAATAAGATATCTTAACCCCCCCCCCCCCCAAATCTCGTTCTCGAGAGTTTGAAACCGTCAATATAAAAATGATGTTTCAACGTCAACAATTAATGAAGATGATACCGTTTTTGATTTCAAAGTTCACACAATCAACAGTAAATGTTGATGATAAAACATTTCGGAAATGACCAGGACAATTTAAGTAAATACAGCAAAGGATTTTTCAAAAAATTCTTTTTCAATTGTTATACCTCTTAAGTTATAGATCAGACGTTGAAGATTATCATCGTATAATTTATTTTTGGATAAAATGTACTATATTCAAAATATTATTTTCAGTCACCCTTTTTCCATGTAATGTACCAAGATTTGATAAGAAGAAATAAAACCAACCTTTAGTAACAAAGATGTCCACCAATAAAATAATATAGGTACTAATCCAATCTAAGATAACAATAGAATGTTCTATCTTTTTTCTCCGGTATCTTCATTCGTTATAATCGGAACAATCCTACCACGAGGTTCGATACAATCGTTGTGGCACAGGCACACCTGCGTAAGTTACCTAATATAGATTTGTTTTATAAAAGAAACGTGATCACACATAATTTTCTTTGCCAATATAGAACAATCTAGAGCATGTTCTAACTACGTATTTAGATTCACTATGGAGACATTTAAATACCCTTCAATACAATTCGGTGCATTACAAATTCAACAATAACACATTACAGACATAGTTAATGTGTACTAGCATGTGACGATGGAATTTTCGTAATCAATATGTATTAATTTGACAGCAATCAATTAGTCAATTTATCAAGTCCATCAGATTTCATCCAGTGATAGCTGATGATGTGTACTTGCCAGTCAGTCACCCTTCACCCTACCTTGACCTTAGTTTCACTGCCGAGTTTCAGCTTTTGGATTATCATGGTAAGGTGGCAATATTTCGTATATATGTTGCTGGTGAATATTAAATGACTGTCTGGTAAGGGACACACGACATTGACCACAACTTCACGGTACAGCGAATACGTTTAAGTTTTTGGATTAGGGCAGTTACTTAGTTCTATAACATAAAACCTCCCATTTAACGATTATATTTATCATTTTCATCGGTCTTTTTATGAAATGCATTTCACTACAAACAAATAATATCAATATGCGATAAAATATGTAGAAAATAAACATGAAATGGGTGTTTTATTAATGGAACTAGGCAGTTCCCCTGTAACCGTACATGGTTGGATGACAATATTTGGTATATAGGCTGATGAATAGTACAAGACTCTGGTAGGTGTCACCTGAACATTGCCCCCATTTTACGGTCCAGTGAATATGTAATAGTTTTTTAATTAGGTCAGTATTTTGTAACCATGCATTGTATATTTTAAATGATTACAATTTAACGTCATCACCAAAATTGGCGAATGAACCAACCCAATCAAAGTTATTAAGGTCCACATTAAACTGGTTAAAATCCATATTGTTCAAGACCCTCAAGTTCTAAATGTAATGATTCCATTGATCTGTTAGTTAAAAGTCGGTTAGACTGTTTTAGTTCATTGTTTACATCTAGCAAGTCTTGTATTGTTTGCTCTTGCTGCTTGATTTTAGATTCTAAGTGAGTAAAGTAACCAGGTAGAATTCTCAACACTAGATTTTACAGCTGCCGTTAATACTGGAATAAGAAACTAGGACTAGCTATAGTTTGTCTGATTATATTTTAGATTAATTCTAGTACCCTCCGTAGTGTCAAATATTATTGTAGGAGGGTCCTCAATTGGAACTATACACCTCGCCATAAGTTAATCAACACTTACAATTTTTTTATAATTTCAAAAATCTGAATGAAGTTTAACTTTGTGTTATTTATGTACTTAAGCGATCATTCGAGCACGCAAAAGTTACGTTAATTAACTCCTCAGGTAAATCTTAAAATAGCAAAACCAGTTTGTCATACGGTAGTCGAGCACGCCTAAAAGCCTTGTTTTCCTTAACGATTTAGTGTTCATCTCCTGGTCTTTTTCGACTTCATCTTTACATTTTTACAATGCCAAAACGGAAATTAAGTGAAGCTAAGAATTGGCAGATCGTTGGAATGCGTAATAGTTGACAGAGCTTGTGTCAGATAGCACAACACTTTGGCATTCACTTTAGTATGTTATCCCGGCTACTGAAACGTCATCGAGATTATGGAAGTATCCACCAAAACATCCGAAAGGGAGGATAAGTATATGCGGTTATAACGCCGTTGTTAATTTCTCTGTTTCTTAAATTAAAATATTTATAATTTATATGGATTCTGAGAATATATTGCTATGATAGTTTATTAATAGTAAAGAAAATTGAGCAAAGTATTACTGCAAAATAAGAACGGAACGGGTCGTGTTATTTTTGAGACTGCAAAGACGGGGTTTTCTTTGTTGACACATATTAAAAATGCAAAATATGCTGGCACTTTTTTTACTTTCTTTAGATAAGAAGGGAATCCTCGAGGGCATTAAAAGGCGGAACGTACCGGAAATGGTCTTTTCCTTATGAACGAAGTGTATACGATATTTTGTTAATTCGTCCAGTTAATTCAATTCTAAATGACTGGAATTTTTTGTAATCTCTATTAGTATCGGAGAACAATCATTATTTGAATTTCATTTTTTCAATGATAAGGTACTTTAACAATCATTTTTGAAATTTCATTTTTTTCAACGATTAGGTACCTCACAATACAATTGTTATTGTGGGACGGATTAGTCCAACAATATTAATATTAAAACTATTTTCTGGAATAGACTCCAATACAGCTTTTTGCATCCCAATATATGCTATTTTTCTAATATTCAATATTTGGTACAAGACTTTCCAGGGCTACCCCTTAAGTCTATACAGATATCAGCTGCCATTATCAATATATAAGTTTGGAAGATAACTTGCTTACACTTTTTGGAGCACCTTAATTCTGTGTTTTTTTTATTGCTATGTGTTTTAGATTTGTTTGTTGATTTTCTGTATCCAACAGATGTATTTTATATGTCCTGTAAATCATTTGTTTTTATATTTCCTGCGATCTTATAAATTACTTAAAAGTTGTAATTTGTTGTTGGATGTTAGTCCAGTTTTAATTATAGTTAATTGGAAAAGTGGAGTGGGGACGCAATCCTGTGATGTTAGGTATATAATTAACACATCCACTATATTTGGCATATATTGCCTTTATCATTCTTGTTTAGACCAAGTTCAACAATATTATTCAATCCATTTCTTATTTGATTGATTGAATATTGAATGATTGCTTAGCATCCAGTGGGCAGTATTTCAGCTACATTCATTAAGGGCTAGTTAAATTACATGATAAAGCTGAAAACTCCCAAGATCAGCTTATAAAACTATAAATTTCTTATCGCAAACAATTCTTTATATAATATTAATTTCGGTTAAGTAACTTATTTTTCTAACCTCATTTCTTAAGAACAAACAGTGTAAAGTTAAATGTTTACTTTTTTAAATATATTCTTTTCAATAAATGTAAAATATATCAATAATATTGATTCACTTGAAAGAACTCAGCAAAGGAAATAAAAAAAAAACTGAAGAATAAATAAAAGGTTTTAAAAATATATATATTTAAACACTTAAAAGGCACCGTTTGTTTGGTCCCGTTTCAAAATTGTATACGAACCAGGTCGATCGCTAAAAAATAGTTTTTTATTCAAGCATTTTCACAACTTTTATACGCGTTTCCTCCTGGATGATAAGCTGGCAGGCAAGAAATGTATGAACAATACTTGCTTCAGTTTTTACTTTTAAAAAATGTTGACAAAATAAAATACTTAATAATAAAAATCGATACAATTATATTAATTTATTCATACCATTGAACTAAATTTCATGTCATTGAGAAGGATTTTTTTTCTTAATTAGCCAATCATATTTTAGTTACCCACCAGCACAATCAACCTTTATTTTCGCCTTATTGTATGATAAAATGCCCACAGTGTAAACACGATTCAATAACAATATAATTTGTTTAATAGTTTTTTTCACAGAATAAAATAAATTATATTATTCGAAAATATGTAAATACAAATATTAATAAGGTAACAAACAGTTAAGCATAAATAGGCAAACAGCAAATAAATATTGTTTCTACTACATTTTGTACTGTTCATCAGATAAAGAAAGTCTACGGTTTATTTTTCTTAAAATATTAGCACTCTGCTATCTTATAAAGTTACTTTATATGTTATTACGGTCTTAGACAAGGTATATAATGTCACATTCACGGCTTAGGAAATCTTTAGTTGTGAATGTGACATTATCAGATTATATACCCTGTCTAAAATCGGAATAACTATTATATTATTGCACACATCTTATATTAGGAATATTTAACGGGAAAAAGAATTTTTCAGGAAAGAACAATGTAGCATAATTTCTTTTGGAAACGCGATTAAATTTTTCCGTATTTTTTTTTATAGAAAATATACCATTTAAGTGAACGCATAGTAATTTTTAAAATGCATTTTATTAATAGTTTTTTATAAAACAAAACTACACTCGGTAATTGGTCAAATTACGTTATTATTGATAAAGTCAAATTATATTCAATAAATATTGTCCCTTTTGGCACCCCATCATTACTTTTATGACGCTTCGACGATCGAAGTCCATTCGGGATTTATAACAAAAGTTTTTTTAAAAACAAACTTTATTTTTGTTGAACATCAAATTAATAAAAATAAGAAAACATTAATATACATTAAATAACAGCGAAAATTATCTTTTTAAAGTTTAAATCGTCTTCTGTTCAATAAAGAACCCAATTGTATCTTTAAACTGGGAGGTGTCAAGGTTCAAGTTTGCGAAGCACCAAATTCAATATCGGTTGAGCTTGTATTGGTTTTAATTGATGTGTGGATGTGGACGTTGATAAGTGAAATAAAATTAAAAAAACTAGCAATTGACGGTAATGTCACTTTAATGTCATTAAAATGAATATCATTGGATTTTGGACGATGGAAATCAAAATGAATATCAAAGGATTTTGACGACGTCTTGACTAAAGAATGCGTGATGATGCAGTTAGTGCAGGTACATGTTGTTAACTTTTAGTGCGCTTGAGAACACGTTTCTCATTTGTTGTTTTGTGCATTGACATATTTTTATACAGGACACAAAAAGATCAAACAGGATTTGAGGCCTGTGACTGTCATTACTGAGCCAGAAACCGCCACCCCCTCTTTTTCCGTGACTTCTATCACTGATATTTGAGAAGTTTTATTTCTTACTTAACTTCCCTTCTGTTATTTAAACAAAATTATGACATATCATTTTATTTACGTCGTTTAAAACATGTGTTGCACTTGGTTAGTTTTTCATTCTAAAAGGAACAAAGGCGGACATAATGAATTGTTTTCCCAAGGGCCCCGTACGGGATACCAATATGCTTTACAAAGTTGTCTTAAAAGTTCCTTAACATTTGTCACTTTTTAGCTTTCTTGTATCTCTTATGGTTCTGGATTTATTTTGATAACAAGGTTTTCGTTGTTTGGGCAGATAATTCAGTATGAAAAAAGTTTTCCGCTTGCAAAACGCAGTCTCGGATAGAGAATATAGTCCAGGTCCACAATCCAAAGTTTCGAAATGATATGCCGCGAACTCTCAAATTAAGTTTTCCGCTTGCAAAACGCAGTCTCGGATAGAGAATATAGTCCAGGTCCACAATCCAAAGTTTCGAAATGATATGCCGCGAACTCTCAAATTAATGGGATTTCGAAAAGTGGCGAAAGAAAAAAAAGAATAATAATAACCAGAAGAAATACAATAAGGTCTTCCCCTTGGAAAGGGGAAAGACCTTAATGAAAGACCATTTGTTCAAAGAACAAATGTGAAGGTCTTTCCCAGTATGGTGAATATGTGAATTCTCTGACGTTTTGACTGTTGATAATTACAAAATGTCACTAGCAGTCATGAAAATTAGTTATTTGAGTAAAGCAAGTGGTCCCTATTTACACTACATATGGTTGCTAGGGACTTTTGTGACCGTTGCTAGGGACAAAATGTCACTTTTGGTTGTAAAAAAAGTATATTTTACTCTAAAAATAAATGATTACCTTGAGATTTTCTTAAAGGTCATGTCTCAGGATGACTAATGGTGAAGACCTTAGCTGTTTCTGACTTACGGTTTGTGAGTTTGTACATAATCCGTACTTACAGGTTGAAAATTCAGAGTTTCAGTCGTACATGTAGATCTATTTTCTTTGATTGTACATATGCTGGGATGATTTTCATTTATTACAGTATCTTTTCCAATATTTTTGGCAACATTTATAAAAAAACTTCTGCTACTTCTTAAGGATTATTAATAATATTATCTATTTTCACTAAGTGTAATATAATTTTTACTTCAACTGATTTTCTTAGACAGAAAAGGTTTTATTGTTGGCCAAAAGTCTGTTGACTTTGCCCCCCCCCCCCCAACACCTCTTTCAAAACATAATTTTGAACAGATTTATTTTTTACCTTGTTTACATAGTTTCTTTGTTTTGTATAATTTTCCCAGTTAATTTTAGACTTATTTTTCCAAAAATTATTTCCTTAAATATTTCTTGTCTTAAAGTTTTGCTCAGAAGTGGGGCTGGGGAGTGTATTGGTTTTCTCCTTTTCAGTGATATGATCAAGATAAGATTTTGCAAAACGTTCATAATCATTAGTGATATCCACTATTTTTTTTATTTGCATTCACACACTCTATTTGTTCAAGATCTTCAATAAATTTATAATGGTCAAAATTTCTAAAGCTTCTATACGTTATAGTCTCTGTTTATTTTTGGAACATTTCCTTTGATTTGGGTTACCACCATATTGTGAACATCGCTGAGTCCACAAGTTCGATATATTTTGAAATTGGTTTGGTTTGTTCGTCAGGATCACATCTTTTAAAGTCAGTTTAAGATTTTTTGTGAAATGTGTTTCTTTTTTTACCTAATTATTAAGATCAAATATATCACAAACTGATTGTAGTGGTTTTATTTGTCGTCATCAAGCATAGTGTAATTTAAATCACCAAGTACCAGGATATTTTCGTACTTTAGAAATACTTTATCAAAAGTGTTTGTAAAGTCATCTATCAATTGATTGTCTTTTATAGATGGTGGCCGATATAGTCCACAAACAAGCCACTTTTTGTCGTTGAAATTTACCTCTGTAAAGATTGATTCCATTTCTTGACATTCTAGATTTGTTTTTCTACTACAAGCAATGTCGGATCTAATGTAAACTAGCATACCTCCTCCGTTGCATGTTTTGTCTGCCCTCCACATGTGGTAATTATCGATTTCAAATTGTCCATTTGTAAATGAGGCGTCAAGTTGTGTATCTGCTACGATCAGCATATCAATTATACATGCTGCGCAAGTAGGTCTTTAATTGAACAGAATTTGTACCTGAAGCTGTTGATATTTAGGTACGAGCACATACAAGTATCTGGATGTGATTTTCTTAGTTTATTTAGTTCGTAAAATATTTCAGTTTTTACACCGGATGTAATTTTCTGGTGATAAGGGGAGGTCATCAACTATGTTTGCGTACGAGATACTGCATTACCTTCCAAAATAACAAAAATGTGAGCAATGCTCACCATGGATACCCCCCGCATCATGATTTCTTTCAAAATGCACGTGTTCTTTTTTATGAACTTAATCCAGTTAAAGGATACACAGAGGAAACAATATATATAATCATGGTTTAGGTCATTGCAGAAAGTGTGTTACAGGCAGGCACTGATTAATCGTCTCATTAAATCATGAATGTCAAATTAAATTGGTGCACACTCTTCATTAAGTGTGCACTGTAACGTTGAAATCAATGCGTAACAAAGTTTTCTGGCAGGTGCACAACTTAAAAACATGTGTAATCTTTCTGTAAAGCTTCAGAGATCTGGGTTGAAAACTAAAGGAGGAGTTGATTACACAAATTAGGTACCGTCCTCTTCACATTTTAAGAAAATATTTTTAAAAAACCACCCTCCCCCCACCCACCTTAAAGAATAGCAATGTCCATTTTTTTTCTATTGGAAAACCCAAATATCATTCCGATCGTGCATAATGGCAATATGTGACCAAGATTCTGTGTAAGTTTCAACAAATTCCATTCAGTGGTGTAGGAGGAGTTGCACATAAGAGATGAGAACCTTCTTAGGTCAATGACAAAGTTCATGCTTTTCTATGGGAAACCCCAAATATCATTCCGATCAAAATGTTTAATATCTCCTGCACAATGGCACTATGTGACAGGGATTCTGTGTAAGTTTCATCAAATATCCATTCAGTGGTGTAGGAATGAGTTGCACATAAGAGATGGTTATCCCTTATGTCCATGACAAAGTCCATGTGTTTCTATCGGAAACCCCAAATATCATTCCAATCGAAATGTTTAATATCTAGTGCACAATGGCAATATGTGACAACATTCTGTGTAAGTTTTATCAAATTCCATTTAGTGGTGTTGGAGGAGTCGCACATAAGAAATGGGTATCCCCTTATGTCAATGACAGTCCGTGTTTTTCTATGGGAAACCCCAAATACATGTATCATTCCGATCAAAATAATAAATATCTCCTGCACAATGGCACTATGTGACAAGGATTCTGTGTAAGTTTCAACAAATTCCATTCAGTGGTGTAGGAGGAGTTGCACATATGAGATGAGGACCCCTTAGGTCAATGACAATGCCCATGTTTTTCTATGGGAAACCCCAAATATCATTCTGATCAAAATGTTAAATATCTCCTGCACAATGGCACTATGTGACAAAGATTCTGTGTAAGTTTCATCAAATTTCAGTTAGTGGTGTAGGAGGAGTTGCAAATAAGAGAAAGTGTAACGTACGGACAGACGGACGGACGGACACCATGAACACTATATACCCCCCGCTTTTCAAGCGAGGGGTATAATAACTGATTCCATATCTTCGTTAATGGAACTGAAGAATGAATCTGTAAACTGTGGTAACGTGCATATTTGGCAGTACCATTCTTCTTTAGAATTGGATAAATAATTATATTCAGTTGTTGTCATGTCAATACATTTGATGTGGTGCCATATCGTACAGTTACCACATTGAATGATCTTTTGATTCGATTTTACAGGTTTTTGACATTTACCGCAAGGATACTTTACTGGGCATGGGTTTAAGTGAACATCTCCGCAGAGTAAAATTAATAAAATGAATCTATATCTGTTTGGATATTTCATACGTCTTTGTATAAGTACTGAATTTGAGCTTTTTCTTTTATTTACATTATTGTCCCCTCGTGGTCTGGCGATCAAATTAAAACATTTACTCATTTTTCGTTATGTTTGTTGGTATCTTTATGTCATAATTTTCTCTTTTTGAGCTTGCTGGTGATAATTTCTGGTGTTGAAAGTAACATAATCTTGCAATAATCGAGAATATTATGAGCGTTGTTAAAGCTCCCTTCATACTCGTCGCCATCTTGCTCTTGAATTCATATTTATCTAACATTTGGAAGCCTCTGTGACCGAGTGGTTAGGACAGTCATCTACTATTGAAATCATGTCTGCAACCAATTACGTTGCAGATTCGAACTTAACTGTAAACAAGGTGTACTTGACTCGAACTTTAATTGACAAGGATTGCTCGTTTTTCTGTCGAAGGTCGGGGCTTCGCACCTCGTGCACCGGCTTCCTCTCGCAATAAAAACTTAACGGAATGATTAAGCTAAAATACTGAAAGCAAACGCACATCTAACATTTAAGTATATATTTTATAGAAAGAATGACCATCTGATACAACCGATGTGGTAATGTGTTTCTTTTTATTAAGTAAGCATTCGTAAACAACAATATATTTCTTAACATATGACATTCCTTATTTCAGAAAATGACATACTCTCGTTTTGCTAAGCAGCAGAAGTCACGGCGAAATCTGTTCTTGTCTTACCCAAAGTATCCTTTCTCAGAAACATCACTGGAAACAAATGTATGCCAGTGTACGGTCCGGTCCGGACTCGGTAATGGCATCAGTATTTACGCCATCGACATTATGTTAGTAGACAAGGACGATAAGTGCTTCCATCAGTTCAAAATAAGAGACACGTACGGAATTTATCGTCAAATCACGTGTGGCCAGATTGTTCTCTATGATTACCGTTCGGTGTATGACAGAATGGTGGCAAAGGTCACGCTGTCGTTGCAGACGGGCTCGGAAGGTAAAGGTTTCGTCTGGCTTCAAATTTCACGTATGTTATTAATGAAAAACGCGGATAATTTGTCCAACATGCTTTCCTACACAGTGAAAGGAACACTTTGTATTAACTGAGAATAAAATCTAATCTAATAAATAAATATATTTTACACATTTGCAAAAATAGTAAGGCCTAAAAATGTGGTCATAAAAATTTTAATTTTTCTCATGCCACCACTGTTTGTTGTCTTTGTCCTATCCTATATAGACATACTCGCTCAGTGTTGTTTTATGTGTAAGAGCCATATAGTCTTAGTTATACAATTCACATGTCGAAGACATATTACTTCTTTGCCCCGTGCGGGATCCGGACGGCCAAAAGAATAGACCGCAGTCGTAAAAGGCGACAAAATAGCGCCCAGTACCCTGACCGGCGTGTCAGGTCGGTTTTCCTACTGGGATGTGGGCCCCAGGGGGTTGAATGAGGTACCTCTGGCAAGCTGGGGTTGTCCGGCCATAATACGGAAAACCTGACCGCAAACCATATTAGTGCACCGTGTTGGGAAAAATGCCACGTTAAAGAACGCTGCTGTAGTATTCGCTATGAGTAGGGATTTCGATCCCGCTACAGGAGGCTGAATTGCCCGACCCTATCCATCCTCCCATTTGCCAGTGGCAATCTAAAATCCGTTACCCCTATTTTTCCTTGTGTCCAATTCCATTTTCATTCATTATCATTTCATGTTCATTTTATCATCCATTTCATCTTCATCGCCTGAATATAGCTGAAATAATGCTGATCAGGCGTTAAACACCATTAATCAATCAATCTTCCCAGTCGCTCACTTATGTTCTATATACTTATATTGCGTCTTATATATAAATTTGTTGAAAGAAAAAACTTATATTACAAAGAGAGAATTTTGTGTCAATCCATATTTTAAAGTAATTGTATGTGAATTTAAATAGTCAAGTAACTTTGTTTAATTTCAGTTCAAAATCCAGAAGATTACGTTGTTGTGTCCTGTAATGGTGACCCGTCAGCACCGAAAGGATCAGTTCTACCACCGACAAAAATACCTTCTGCTTCAGATTTTCCGACAAAGGTACCTGACGAATCGAACAACCAAAATGGCACTTCCAGTGAAGCTGTAGGCCATCTCATTGGAATCATGTGACCTTTTTACACACACGCTTGCAACCATATTGCACGAATCTGCGATGCTCGCTATTATAGAACTAATGTAAATACTTGTTGTATTTTAATCCAATTTTGTATGAATTGCCACTAATTGTTGATTTTTTTATCAATCCTATGAGTTTTAAATTTAGGCCCATATTTTTCAAATACATACATATTTGAGATGTTATTATACATGTCTTTTTTATGTATTTTGTATTCTGCCTGACCCGCAAGGTTTATTTAATAATTTCATTGAAATTTTGTGAAAAAAAAATCTAAACAATAATGTGTTTGTCTGGTTGATGACGTTTATATAAAAAATCTACATGTACTTGAAATGTAATGTTTCGTGGTGCAAAAGTCGGAGGTTTCTTCAGCTTCCTCCCTCAATAAAAACTAAAAAATGCTAACAACAGTCTTAAACCCCCTTAAAAACAAAAAATAGAAAAAACCGATTGGTATACATTAAAATCACCAGTTAAGCGTTTCCACTGACACCCATTGAAACAAATGTATACATAAGTAAACCAAATACATGTACCATTATTATCGAATTTGATGTTTATGTTTTGCTTTAATAGCTATCATTGGAGGTATCTGTGTGGCATCAGCTATCATACTAATTATAGGTATTGTGACAGTGACAGTCCACTGTGTAAGGTATGAACAGGTATCTGTGTGGCATTAGCTATCATACAGGTGATAGGTATTGTGGCGTTGACAGTCCACTGTGTCAGGTATGAACAGGTATCTGTGTGGCATCAGCTATCATACTGATTATAGGTATTGTGGCAGTGACAGTCCACTGTTCAGGTATGAACATGTATCTGTGTGGCATCAGCTATCATACTGATTAAAGGTATTGTGGCAGTGACAGTCCACTGGGTACGGTATGTACAGGCATCTGTGTGGCATCAGCTATCATACCGATTATAGACATTGTGGTAGTGACAGTCCACTGTGTAAGGTATGTTTCATTGGAGGTATCTGTGTGGCATTAGCTATCATACAGGTGATAGGTATTGTGGCGTTGACAGTCCACTGTGTCAGGTATGAACAGGTATCTGTGTGGTATCAGCTTTCATACTGATTATAGGTATTGTGGCAGTGACAGTCCACTGTTCAGGTATGAACATGTATCTGTGTGGCATCAGCTTTTATACTGATTAAAGGTATTGTGGCAGTGACAGTCCACTGGGTACGGTATGTACAGGCATCTGTGTGACATCAGCTATCATACCGATTATAGACATTGTGGTAGTGACAGTCCACTGTGTAAGGTATGAATATGAACAGATATCTGTGTGGCAATAGCTATCATACTGGTTATAGGTATTGTGGCGGTGACAGTCCACTGTGTAAGGTATGAACAAGTAACTGTGTGGCATCAGCTATCATACTAATTATAGGTATTGTGGCAGTGACAGTCCACTGTGTAAGGTATGAACAGGTATCTGTGTGGCATTAGCTATCATACAAATTATAGATATTGTGGCAGTGACAGTTCACTGTGTCAGGTATGAACAGGTATCTGTGTGGCATCAGCTATCATACTGATTATAGGTATTGTGGCAGTGACAGTCAACTGTTCAGGTATGAACAGGTATCTGTGTGGCATCAGCTATCATACTGATTAAAGGTATTGTGACAGTCCACTGTGTAAGGCATGTACAGACATCTGTGTGGCACCAGCTATCATACCGATTATAGACATTGTGACAGTCCACTGTGTAAGGTATGAACAGATATCTGTGTGGCAATAGCTATCATACTAATTATTATAGGTATTGTGGCAGGGACAGTCCACTGTGTAAGGTATGTACAGGTATCTGTGTGGCATCAGCTATCATACTAATTATAGGTGTTGTGGCAGTGACAGTCCACTGTGTTAGGTATGTATCATTTGAGGTATGTGACATCAACTATCATACTAATTATAGGTATTGTGGCAGTGACAGTCCACTGTGTAAGGTATGTACAGGTATCTGTGTGGCATCAGCTTTCATACTGATAATAGGTATTGTGGCAGTGAGAGCCTACTGTGTAAGGTATGTACAGGTATCTGTGTGGCATCAGCTATCATACTGATTATAGGTATTGTGGCAGTCACAGTACACTGTGTAATGTATGAACAGATATTTGTGTGGCATCAGTTATCATACAAATTATTGGTATTGTGGCAGTGACAGCCCACTGTGTAAGGTATAGGTACTTACGAAACCTGCACACACCAAGCAAAAGCTGACACAAATATTTTAGTTTACACAAATTTACAAACGCTGATTCTTGATGTGATCATCCAAGCATCAATGAATACTACATGCTAAACTCCACTTTAAGCAACTTTTCAGCTACATCGTGCTGTCCATATTTTATTGTGGAAGGAAGCCGCAGTACCCGGTAAAAAACACCGACATTCTGTACGATAAATGGGAATTATTGTCAATAAAGAAACCCGCAGTGAGACTCGAAACTGCAACTTAAGTGTTGGCAGGAACGTGATTAATCATAGATGATAAAACTACCCGAACCAATCGGCCACCGAGGCTCCCAATACTTGTATACACGTTAGTTACCAAATAAATGAATAGGAGTTTATTTTCATGTGTTTAACAAAGTAAAATGTTGTTTTTATTATTTAAAAAAATTTAAACTGACGATCCAAATTTGTCAAGTAGGAAGTAAAAATATTTGCATGAGCAACAGACATATTCCAGTATATTTTAATACTCAAGTCTATGACATTCTACTGAAATCAAGTATACACTTCAAATGCCATTCCTGATACTTCTTTTCTTGAAAACATAATTTATATTATTTATACACTAATGCACATATATAAAGTTTGACATTAAACTGAATATTTTTTAATTTTTTAATTAAATACTAAGATCAGGCGTTATCAACTGGTACTTTGGTTACCTCCCTTACTAACAGCTACAAAATCCCCTTTCATACAAAAATATAATCTCAGTAACTGCCGTTTTAAGTTATCTTTGTTTATTGTAGACTCAGAGAACGAAGAAGACTGAAGAATTCCGGGCCTGTCATTTCATCTCCGATGTTGATTGCTAAGAAGTATAAGGGCGAAAAAGAAACAGAAAGGTGTCAGTATGACGAAGACCGCTATTGCTCAATCAAACGAAACCCAATCAAAATGACAAAATATACTGATTTAGACGCAGAAAAAGACAAACAGGTTATGGAGGCATTTTTACAAGGTGCACAGTCAGAAGAAAAACTTCCTAATGGCTATCCGCCAAGATCTGAGAGTCCTGAGCTGCCGTACATTATTGATCCACCCGAATCATACCAAAGTATGGCAGACGACAGATATTTTACAATGAACCCTCAAAAACCTCAAACGGAAGTTGCTGAAATACGTGTGACGTCATCTTTACCCCATCGTGGAAAGAAGACCAAGTATAAGGAAAAAACTGTCACATTCTCTCCAGTAGCCATGGTGACACCATTTCCTTATGGATCTGATGAATCCGTTGGTTCTAATGGAGAGAAAAATATTGCAAATATAATTGATACTTATCAAAATTTACATACGAAAACAGCATCCCCTGATATGAGCAAATTTCGTAAAGTTGTAATTCTACCTCCAACACAAGAAGATGTTGAGCCTCCACCATACTTTCATCCAAATAGGAAGGAAATGGAGGAGGTGGAAGCGCTTTGGAAAACATTGTCGGACACGACAACAATGGATGAAGGCGCATACGACAACATTGACTACCTCTTATCTCAAAACAAGGCAAAAGAACAGAAAAATAAGGTTGAATCAGGCGTCTAGAAATCGTATGATAAAAATACATTGTAGTCTATGTAAGCAAATATGAGTTCAGATTCGTGAAGAGTTTCTCAATTACATATTGAAAACACTGGGTCAAGTAAGTTATTTGATGTTGAAAGCGAATGGTGAGTTTGTGCAGAATTGTGCAAGAAATCATGCGTTTGGATTCGTATAAAAATACTTTTCTTCAGAATAAGTATATGTTACAAACGGATCTGCAAACAGCAAGGACAATGAGTGTAGCACTTCACTCGATAAATACATTGAAGTAATTTTGACTTTTTTTTCATATTTAAGTATATTTATTTTGTATATAAATTTGACATGTACCGTTTGTTGCCTAGTAAATCAGGTTATGTAGACTACGTCACAAGTCTGAAATTCTTTCGGTATCGGGCTGTACCCAAGTGCTAGGAAATCCTTTGGTATCGAGATGAACCCAAGTGCCAGGAAACAAGACACTACACAGTGTGTCACAAAGACTATGTTGTAGTTCATGACATGTGTGAACATGTATCTGAATCTGACAAATAAAATATATTCTATCATTATGGAAGTAATTGACACATGGTAGGATGTGCTGGACTCCAACCTAATTGGAACCTGAAAAAACATGGAGAACTGGGTAGGGGTGGAGGGTTTAACCTTTGTAATCTACAAAAGGGGTCTTTATCGTGCATGGAGCGAGGCACTCCCTAACATTCTACCCACTACGGTCCGCGGAAAGGCTTTACGTATGATGAGCTGACAACCCCCCAACGATAGGGTCTCCCTTATCCGCCACCCGGGGACGCGCTGGGCAGCTCTGTGGGTCAAGCACTGGTAGCCCTCCTAGTATTGTCTCACTACACATTTTTAAAGCATGTCTACAAAGAAATCCACGAAAATTTATTAAATTGCACGAAAACTGAATTTTACACCCTTTTTGTTTGAATGTCACCGAGACCCTCGATTTATCATATTAACGATAGTAAACACTGCAGAAGGGGAGAAAACTCTGACAGATTTGCACTATTTAGTTAAGAAACACTTGTTTCCCTTGTCTATGTGACTTGTTCTTGCATTTTTGCACTTTTGTTATATGTGAGCCTAGCCTACGTGAATTAAATGTATTATTTTAATTCATTCAAAATTACAGAAATAACGGAGCGCATTCGGTTTGAAATATGTTCTATATTAATATTTAATTGAGAATACTATGAATGAATACAATTTACACTGATTAAGCATCAAGCGATACAATTGTGAATATCGCTTCTTTGAAAGAATTCATTCTAGAGAAAATATTGACTGAAACGTCTTAGAAAGCACTACATAACAAATACTACCAGAAGATTGTTTATGTGTTGGTTTAAATGGTGTTTGACGCCACTTTTAGTCATTAGCTATATTATAACGTCCAGTTTTTATTTTGGGAAGATGCCAGAGTCCCGGAGAGAACCCCCGACTTTCGGTAGGAAAACTGGCAATACTTGTCAATTTAGATTGGAGTCGAGCGCACCCCACTAAAGCATTTGTCTACTACAAAGTCGTTTACTTGATACATTAAAACCTAAGGTCCCTACTTCTTCAAGATTATTTATCATAAACAGTGGGTCCATCTTTTAGTAAATAGAAAAGGGTGCCGGGCGTTATATTTGACATTTTCTGTTTCATACGAGATATTTTTCTTTATACGGAAGACAACTCACTTTGCTACGCATATGAATTCATTCTAAGATCGGTTTATCATTAATCAAATGAAAGTTCTGACAAGTTTTCAGCTCCGGCCATTGGAAGTAAAACTCATAACAAAACATAACTTTCAATAAATAAATTGTGCAAGAATACTTACTTTTTATTGGCTGGAAAATATTTTCTATCAAAGGATGGAAAAAATTGATCGTCATGGAGACCGTTTGACGTCATATATTACTTCGCGGAAAACTAACATTTTGGTGTTGATCTCTTTTAAAAAAAATTTCCAGTTACAAAAATAAAATTGTTGAGTTTATTCTATTGTTTGAATTTATTTATAAGTTTTAGCAACACAAAATATTTTCTCCATCGAGAGATAACACAATTTCCCTTGTGCACATTTAATACAATCCGCGTATGCATGTGCATAACGGAAATTGTCTTATCCCTCGATGGAGAAATACTTTTTTGTAATAAATCCTTAAATATAAAAAATTATTGAAGTTGAAGTAAAGCTTTAAGGAGTCGCAACAGATTGCCAACTGAAATATAATATTCATATTACTGTTTGAAAGCATCCTCTAGACGGTCAAATGTATAAAAGGACTGCAAAATATTCCAATAAACCTGGAAATTAACTATTTATCATTCTTTCATTTTATCTAATTTTAATTTCTGCCCCATTACATGGCACACTGTAGTGAAGTAAATAAAAAAAACGTTAAAAGACATGACCGGGGAGAGCTTAATGACTGCAACAGCTCACATGATAACCTTTGCAACTAAATGAAAAATCCGTTCAAAGAGACTGAAAAGAATAAGAATTAATTATATCCAGACTTAAAATAATCAAGAAACTCAGTCCAGTCTATTAACATAATTTGATAGAAAACCAACAAATGAATATAATTTTCTATATCAAAATACAGGAAACACACCAAGGGTCCGATATCAAGGTATGTGTTTAAACTCATTTTACAGCATATACATGAAACCTATTGGCAGACCATTTTCGAAAAAATCATTCTTTTCACACTTTAATTATCTGATAAATTCTTGGAGTGGCGCTCAGCATGCTCTTCATACTTGCTTATGCACATAAATGTAAATTGATGCTTACGCTTTAACTCAGTAGCTTGATTTAAATAAACTAGCTTGAATTATTGTGTGTTTTGACCTGCGTGCATTTAGTTTGAATTATTATTACTATAAAGCCTTCTCTAAGTGCCCTTGTACAGTGTATCTGATTGACATTTTACGTTTGTCTACATTGTTAATGTTTGATTATTATGTTAATACTTATGCAGACGCCTATTATGTAATGTAGGCAATAAGTTATAAATGTATTACAGTCCTATATTTAAATTTAAGTTTTGTATATAGCTTTACAACATTAACTTTGTTTTAACTGATCTGTCTCGCATGTCTCGCATGTTTTAACCTTTTTTCATTGTTACCTGCTTTAGTTTTTATTCCATGTTATGTAGTCTACGCCTTTGTTTGTCTATGCTTGTATGTGGTTTTAATCGTGCCGACTTAAAAAAAAGTTCGTATTTTGATTGTAATTTGATTGTTTGAATGGTTTAACGCTAATTGAAGCAAAGCAATGTTTAGCTATATCATAGCTTTCAGTTTTTATTTGGGGAGGAAGCCTCCAACAGCCGGCAGGATAGCTTGCAGTCAGTCAGGTTGGAGTCGATAACAGCCTGTCCGAGTACTGCTCGAATACGCAGCCTCAGTGTCGGCAGACACGTGGTCTATAGTTTACTATTCATTCGTACACCTTTTTTGTATTTTTTATTTGTTGTAACATATAATCCAGACAAAACATTCGGCCAAATAAAGTTATGTCGAAATTATCTTTTGGAACCTCTTTACAATTTAAAAAAAACTCCATGACTGCATAGAATTCCTTGCAATTATTCGTTCCATTATGAATTAAAGAAACCCCAGAAACAGCTTATCATCTTTAGACTTATACTTCGAATATGACACAAGCGATAATTTTAGCACGAGAATTTAAGACAAACGAGACGGTTTTAATTTCAACATTATACATTTTCCTAACTTATGCAGCAATATTTCAGCTTTTCCTGCATACGGTGTCTATATTTCTCAATTGATCAGGTATGCAATGGCATGCAGCGTGTATACTGATTTTTGCAATCGTCGCCAATTTTGTTTAGGATACACTTATATGACAAGGTTACATGAAAACAAGACTAATTTGCACCTTTAATAAGTTTTACTATAGATACCATGCCCTTGTTGAAAATATTATTCAACATTCGATTCAAACACAGACTGTGGCAGTCGCAGTCATAAAAGTACAAGTTATCGACGTATGAACTCATCATCGTGAATTTGTTAAATTTCGGGTTGTGTGCTGCTCTGTTGACGCAATCCACAAAACCCGAATTTATCTTAAACAATATGTAAGGCACAATAAGGTACTTCCGTCATACTTTGATTAGTCCGACCGAACGAAGTAGAACATAGCTCAAAAGCAAAGGGGATTTTTCGAACACGGTTATCAATGTTGATAACACAATTAAATATCATGATAAATTCACGACGTATAAAAACGTGACCGCCCTATCTGTGGCCATTTTGTGAGTCTAGATCACCATTTTATTGCCCAACAAAAAACGTGCAGTAGGCTGAATGAATTTCTTCTGATGTCTTCCGCCTTGCATTATGGATGACGTCATTAACTATCTGGCGTACTGAAGACTGTTTTTTAAGGTAGGAGACACTATACTGTTTTTGTTTATTTCATAGACGAACACTTCTTTCAGCTTATCTGAGGTACAATAGATATTGGTTGGTACAAGACAACGAATCGTTCCCGATAAAATACTGTATTTCTTTGTAAGTTTTGTCTATGCCCTTTTCTGATTAATTATTGTTTGTGTTTTGTGGATTTTGTTTTGAGGAATAATGGAAAAAAAATCAATGTCTATGCTTTTCTTCAGTTTTGTGAAGTGTGTGACAAGCAACCACAAGATTTTAAAGAAGTAAAAATTTACAGTTAAGAGAAAGCAAGAAGTAGGAATCAATTTAAATTCCGTTTTTAACGGCCATTTAAAATTTATTTTATTACGACGGATAAGGAGATTCAACTGTGTCTTCTGTCTTTCTTGCAAATAAACGTAAATGCAGTTCAGACAATGATAAAGAGTAAACGTACGTTTTTATAATACAGCTCATGTATTTTGGGAATGATTTCTAGAGTTATTACTTGATCATACTTATCTGAAATTCACAAACAAACATGCGATCAATGTTTTGCTTGCATTTTAAATTATTCTTCATTATACGATGTTTGTACGAAAATCCAATAGAGAAATGTTTTCAACGATAACCAGTCCATATTTTGTACTATGCCTCTGTTGTTTATATGTCACAAATCGACATTGACTTTTTCTACGAATATTTTACATTGTAAGTCAGCCATTTTTGGTCATTGTGACGTGCAATGGTATTCGGACAAGCCGGAAGACTTTTCCCGCCTCTAAAGCAAATGACATTGCCAGCAAGGTTTTGATCAGATAACAATCGCCTACTCCTAGTACACTTCAGTTCTAATTATGTCTCTCCCACTTCGTGGGAGACATTGTTTTGTCCTGTTCGTCCATCTGTCTGTCACAATTTATTCCGCTAAACGCCTATTAAATTACTCAACCAAAGTTTAAGAAACTCGGTATGTAACAAGTATACCATATGTAGTTGTGCATATTACCAGGAAATTCTGATCCTCAAAATTTTTGTGGGAGTTGTGGCCCTTTGAACTTCGAATTTTCCACAAATTCCTCATAAATCATGGTTTCCGCCCAACTCCTTTGAAACTACTGCACCAAATTTTACGAAACTTGGTATATAGCAAGTACACCTTATTTAGTTGTGTATGTTACCAGGAAATTTTTATCCTCGAAATTGTTATAAGTTATAAGACTTTGAACTTAGATTTTTTCTGAGATTCCACTCGGGGAACGTGGGGAGAAATCGTTTTTGTATGCAAAAAAACCAAACTTTAATTTAATCAAAATTTACTACAAAAAATTGCCGTATCAAAGTGTAAAAACGAGTAAACAGTAAACCAACCCGACGGGTTTAGAAGATATAACTCAATTGCTCCTACATTACACTTCCCTTCTTAACAAGGCAAAATTTATTTTGGGGAATCGCTTTATCAAAATTTAAAAACGCTGCATTTTAAAATACATTTTTGGATCTGTATAAAGAGTATAAGCTCGTCCAAACCCGATAAGCAGTCTTCATTTGTCACGCAAAAACAGCATTTCAGAGTAAAGATGGCTGCATCAGACTGAAGTCATTCGTTAAATGAAGGGGCACATATCTACAAATGACTAATATATGTTTTGGATCATGTAACAAAAACCCAGCTTTACTTTATGACGAAAATATTAATATATTTTTGGTTCTGAGAAAATTACCTGTAGAATTCGCATGTTATGTATCAAAACCAAATCAATATAGAACTAACACAAAGTCATATGTAATAAAAAAATTGTGGCAATAATTGAAAAAAAGGTAAACAGCTGGACATTTAATTTTTTAAAGAGACACATGTTTAGTGTTTTAAATCAAAGATCTATTCCCTTACAATGGCATTCGCGCAATTGATGGCTACTTTCCGCAAGCATATTTGAGCCAATTTGTTAGACATTTTTTTAATTGCGTTTTAACGCAAAACTTATTGCGATTCGAAAAAAAAATAATTTCCAGCAGCGGCCCGAATAAGCGTCCGTACTTACCCACTCCTTAAGAAATTATATTTTAATATTACAGATTCTTTACATTATTTTCAATAAATTTGTTAAATATAAGTTTAGTATCTTTGTGCACAAGTCAGCTTGTACGAGTTCTTAAACCTATACTTCTCAAATTTTTATGGAAAAAATCGGATGTTCATATCAACAATATCTTGGACATGTTTGAAAATGAGCACATATCTAAAGTTATTGTTGGTGTAAATACATGTTATAGGTAAAATCGTCCTACAATTATACCATTATACCCTGTGTACGATGGCAGGCGGTAAAGGTGTGTACTACACTCCCTAAATACCTTGAAATACAGTAAATGGGTGTATTACATTACGTTGTCTACCATGATAGGCAGTAAAAGTATGTTATTACACCCTCTATGTATGTTGAAGACAAAGTATGTACTACACTATGTTGTGAATGATGACGGCAGTAAAATTCTGTTTTTGTTTTTCATATCGCTCTATACGATGAGATGATAACATGCAGGTAGAGTATGTTCTACAGGTTCAACAGTAGTAAATGTGTTCCAGTAACAGGTTACTAGATTGTGTACCCTAAATTAAGTATTACATTGAATAGGTAGAACTGTAGTAAATGTTTTTTGCTATTGTTGAAAATACTAGCATTTCTATGACTTGCATTGCTACTGTTATACCCATACCAAGATTGCAAGAGAACAAATTTAGCTAAGATTTCTACATCAAGTACAAAGGCCATACTTGAATTAAAATCAGTAAAAGATATATTGGTGTTCAAAATGTTCTTGAAAAATTATTCTATTCTTATGCCATACCTAAGGAGAAAAAATGCATGTGAACATCTTTTTGAAGACAGCTTCAAAATGAAAATGTGCATATTTGACACAGCACCTGCACTTTTAAATAAGAAAATAATAAGAGTTGTATAACAGATACCTTTTAAATGCACTTAGCCTTACATTACACTATTGGCCAGCCCAATCTATGCTGGCGCACTAAGATTTTGAAGCTTTCACCAGCTGACCACTCCATCTTTTAAACTATGTCATGTTGTCCCCTAAATTGTTTAAATGTGGCTTCAAATTAACAAGATGGTGCTTTTAAACAAGTACAAATAAATGAACAAATTTCACTTTAACCTGCTTTATACAGTGTTATACCTAATATAGGGTACACAATCTGGTAACCTGTCACTGGTACACAATCTGGTACCCTGTCACTGGTACACATTTACTACTGTTATACCTGAATAACTGCCTTGTGTTGGGATTAAGTCAATAGTGGTTACTGGTGTACAATTGTTGTCTGTAAGCTGCTGCATGAACTAAGTTTGGGTAAACATTTTTTCTCAGATATTGCAAGATAAAATTTTGGCAGTTTTTAAAGACAATTTTGTATTTTTACATTTTCATAAATTAGGGGAATATAGATCAAGGACCTGGAATTTCCCGACTTCGGAGAGAAATCCCCTCGAAAAAAGGTGCACTCATGAATTGTAAAAATTGTACAAGTCACAGCTGAACGTCATTTGGTTAAGTCGTAAATCCGATATTCCGTGTTGGGAGCGCCCCACTTCCCCTGAACGTAAAGTTACCGAACAGCAGGCAAGCTGTTATTGAGGTCCTATCGTTTATAGAGGTTAACTCTGTGTGACAAACTTTTCCAGTCATATCCATTTATTTTTTCATTGAGTTTCTTGAGACACTCTAAAATATCCTGATTTATTATGATCCACTCCATTCCCACATTTTGGAAATAACCGTGAAGATTTATTGTTTGTTAAGTTGTTCCCGCCCTGATCATTGCTGATATATTGCTCTTTGGACAACCAATAAATTGTGGTCTATTAAAACTTATCATTAACGATATATATGTAGGCAACTTCCTAAATGCCACAACCAGATTAAAAAAGATAATAGACGGAACAATTCTAACCTATTTGTACTGTTTGATATTCTGATTGTACAAGAAAGGCAAGATAACGTTGTCCTAATAATTGTCAAATCTGCCCTATCTTTATATGTGACCTACGTCGAAAGCTATATATTGTTTTCTTGATTGAAACATTTTTCTTGAAAAAACGAAAACACTATGTACACTGATTAAATATTAAACTAAAAATAAATCTAAGACAATTCTCTGGCAACCGGTAGCATTTTCTAAATATTTAAAAAAAAAAACAAATCCCTAATTTGTCTAATAGAAAATCCCTTTTTTATATATGCTCTATCCCTCGGTAGATTGCTTTCGTTTATTTGTTTGTTTGAATGGTGTTTAACGCCACTTTAAGAAATTTATCAGCTATTTCATGGCGTCCAGTTTTTACGAGGGGAGGAAGCCGGAGTACCCGGAGAAAAATCACGTCCTTCGGTAAGAAAACTGGCAATCCTTGTTAAGATTGCAGTTGAGCGCACCCTGTAAGCAAGTTAAAGATTCAAATGCATTTACAATTAATTCCGTAAATAATTTGTTCATGTTTAAATGAGAATTAAAATGTAAAAATGAACTGTAAAAATGTATCTAATGCAATAGCAACTGTTTTTCGATAAAGACATGTCTTTTGAACCATAAACTCATCTTAACCTTTAACAACGGCTTTTAATTGATACATGCACATCTCTATTTTTTAAAATTATATAATTTGAATGTAGAAAAATGTGCGTCTATGTACCTCGATTTTGATATCTTATACTTTTAAACTTGAATGGAAGTGCATTTCATCTCTAATTAACTGAAAAGAAATACGTCATGTGTTAAATTATCTGTCTATTTATAACGCTTTTATATTTTGCAGACGCATAATCATTAAACGTTTTATTACGTACAAGCGGCGACAACTCGTTTTACACCGAATGCACAGAAATTCTAACAGTATGTGTGGTGATAGGTCTATCCGACGATTAACCGCTGTCAACTGTAATCTGACAACAAGAAATGCGTAGAAAACCTATTCAAAGGAATGGCGAAATACAATGGAGATTTATACATTGTTTGTTAGACACTTCTGTATATCCTGAGGAATATAGACATTTTTTCACGGACTACAAACAGAGAATGGCCGAAGGACACAATACAGACATTGATCTAAAGTGTACAATCTGTTTATCGTATTATACAGAGCCACGACTATTGCCATGTTATCATATATTCTGCACAGCATGCCTTGACAAGCTTATCACGGAGTCTGAGACAGAGTACATTGTTTGCCCTCTGTGCAGAACGGAAATCAATATACCGGAAGAAGGAATAACGGAGTTTAAGATATACCCATTTCACAACAATTTACAAAATAAAGAACCAAATGAGAATGGTGGGTGTCAGCTATGTTCGGAGGAGAGTTTTGCGACTGCCAAATGCTTGGATTGTCAAATAAATCTCTGTTCAAATTGTCATAACTATCACGGTAAGTTAAAAGCGTCACATGGTCATAAAATTGAACTGTTTAAGAATTTAAACCAAGAAAGTATTGTAAGAGAAAAATACAAGTTGGAGAAGGACTGTGATGAACACAAACTTGAGTTATCGCAATTTTGCAAGGCTTGTAATAAACTGATTTGCACAAATTGCTTAGAAAAATACCACACGAGTCACAAAACAGAAACTCTAATATCATCTGCAAAACTCAAACGTGATATGTTATTTACGCGAATTGCAAGTTTAAAATCCAGAATACCTATTGTTGAAAATACAGTTGAAGTTGTCAAAGCTATGGAAAGCAACAATTACAAAAAATGCAACCAAGTGAAAAAAGAAATGCATTCGCATGCCGCTGTATTAAAAGAGGTATTCTGCAGAATGGTTGACGTTTTGTTGAAGGAAAACGTTGATCGTGTTGATGATATTAGTAAAAAACGCGTGAAATGTATTCGAACATATATTGATGAATTGGAGAATGATAAACTCTCCTTATTATGTTTCACAAGGACTGTTGAAAGTTTGATTACTCAGTACTCGGATACAGAGATTTTACAACATTATTTGAATGTTGGCCAAAAACTGGACGATGTGTTAGGAAAGGAGGTAAAAGGGATGTCTGAAAATAACGACTTCCTGTACCAAGTTGGAGCATTTGATGAAAAGATAGTAAAAGCTTTGTTTGGGGAGATAAACAATACTGTCGTGCCTGTTGGAATTAAACCGACCTTTTTGTCTTTCCCCGTTCCCTCGTTGCATCCAAAAGCAGAATTGATTCATAGTTTTGAACATAAGAATAGGGTCCTAGGTATGGTTCCTTGTGACGATGATAGTGTCTGGATACTAACATCAGACTCCCTTAGTTTACACAAAAGTAATGGAACTGTGTTGATCAATGAAGTTCCGCCAAAACCAAATGTCCAATTGCTACTAAGAAAATCACAAAACGAAGTTTGGTATTGGGCCGCAAATCATGCTATTAATAGAAGAACTGGGAAAGAAGGTTTCAAAGTGCCATTTGAAGATGGAAAAAGTTGTTGTTTTATTCATGACGGAAATTTGATTGTATTCAATCCGAACGACAAAATCCTTTATGAAGTAACAGAAAAAGACGGTATCAAGCGGAAAATAGAAAATGCGGATCTTCAAAATTGTTTGACATTGGATAATATGTTTATGACAGAGACTCGGAACTTACAATTTGTGATTACACAAAAAGGTAGCATTATTATGATTGACAATGAAGGGACAATCAAATATTATAATAGTTACCAAAACTGCACATTTTCATCAATCTGTATCGATAACTATGGGAATATTATGACAGGCAATTTGTTACTTTCGGAAGTTTATGTGTTTTCGGAGGAGGCAAATTATCTGTATTCGTTACTGACAAAGAAAGAAAATAACATAACATGTCCAAGCGACATAATTATTGACAAACTTGGCAATTTGTGGTTGGTTGACAAATCGAAAACGGTGAAAATTTACTCTTATCTCCGATAACATTTTACATTGATTATTTATATTAAATATTTGTAATAAATAATTATTTCCATTAACTGTTACACTGCTATATCAAAGACATGGTTCATAACTGCAACTTGATTTGTATATTTCGGTCTAAAACTAAAGGATTTTAATTTTGAATATTACAAGGTCAATACTCATAAATCTAAATCAGAAAATTGAAGCAAAGAGAATATATAAATTTAATTGCTTATTTAACAAAAAACTCAATGGGACAAGAATATATACTGATTTTACCACGGGTTGGCCCTTTATGCCGAATATGTTTACCAGACCGTTAGCGAGGAGTAAAATATGGACATAAATGGACAACGCTCGGAAAAATCAGCATATATGTATACGGTCGATGAGTTATTTATATTCTGATAGGACATGTTTATTAACTTTCATCAACAATGTAAACTAGGTGTTGGAGGACTTGTCGTCCATTTAGAACAAAATGTTGATTGTGACGCAATCTAATTAAAATTAAATCTTCACTTGGCTCCCCCTTTTTCCTATTGTCGCTGTGAAGATCTAACAACATTCCATTACAGGTCAACTCAGATTGAACTTCTGTATTGACCAATCAAAAACTGTCTTCCCCAACCTTTAATGTTGGGGAATCCTCTGTCATTGTTCGGAATCTCTCTGGAATTATTGTACCTTTTTCATAACTAAACCACAAGTTAAGATAAAAGCTTACGTTTGATTGGTAATTTTTTTGGGGAATACCAAAATTTTGGATAATATTTATATCAAAAGTTCAATCTGAGATGAACTGCAATTGGATGTTGTTAGATCTTCAGAGCGACAATAACAAAAAGGGTGAGCTAGTGAAAGATTTAATTTTAATTAGACTGGATTGTGACGTTGTTACAAATTAAGTGAAAAAAATTGCTATGACGTAGCAATAAAGAGTGTTGATGGTTTATGACGTTGATTAGGAGTATATACTCGTGTTACTAAAGAAGGGGTCTCAATGCGTTTTAGTCACACTTTCTGTGAATATATATTAACTGATGACTTATTCATTAAAATATGAGCTAACAATTTCTTCTTGTACTGTTTTTGTCCAAATCAGTAGCAGTATTGACAACACCTTTATGACAAAAATCTTGAATAACAGAGTATTTAAAAGGTTCCAATGTTAGTGTTTATTACCTGTGAGACTATGCTTAACTTTAGATGATGATGAATATCTATTTATTATACATTCTAGAAAATTATTTTTCCATTTTTTCCTACATTTGAATATTTTTTTAAAAGAACACTTTTGAAGTTTAAGTAATTTTAAAGGTTTTTGCAGCCGTTTAAGGCTAAATATGAGCATTTGTTAAAAGTCGGAAACATTTAAAGTTGGTTGTGTGTCTTTGCAAAGTTTAAAACAAATTGTAAATTGTGAGAATACTGGCATCCATCATACATAATTGTGTCGCTTAATTATGTATTGCACGTGTGATAATGTTTATGAATATGGTAAACTTTTGTGTTGCTTACCGCTTAGAACATAACTTTTTCTGCAATTTTTTATTAACACTTTCTGTGAATATATATTAACTGATGACTTATTCATTAAAATATGAGCTAACAATTTCTTCTTGTACTGTTTTTGTCCAAATCAGTAGTAGTATTGACAACACCTTTATAGCAAAAATCTTGAATAACAGAGTATTTAAAAGGTTCCAATGTTAGTGTTTATTACCTGTGAGACTATGCTTATCTTCAGATGACGATGAATATATATTTATTATACCTCCTCGAAAATTATTTTTCCGTTTTGTTTTCCTACATTTGAATATTTTTTTAAAAGAACACTTTTGAAGTTTAAGTCAATTTAAAGGTTTTTGCAGGCGTTTAAGGCTAAATATGAACATTTGTTAAAAGTCGGAAACATTTAAAGTGGGTTGTGTGTCTTTGCCAAGTTTAAAACAAATTGTAAATTGTGAGAACACTGGTATCCATCATACATAATTGTGTCGCTTACTTATGTATTGCAGGTGTGATAATGTTTGTGAATATGCGAAACTTTTGCGTTGCTTAACGCTTCGTGATTGTACTGTTTGTATTATTTAAAATATGTTTAATCTTTCTGTATTTTAAGGGTTTGTCATTATGCTTGTAATTTTAGTATTTAGCCTCTGTTAAAGTCTAAGCTGGCTTAGATTTAGGTTTAGCATGTATACCAGCGTATGTAGTTGTTCCGATGTAGACGTACAAGTCTGTAATCTGACATTTTTAAACCTATGAAGAAATGTCGATAATTTTATTCATGAGATAAAACCCCGTGACTAGGTCAAGTATATTAATGACGTCATGACGTTGTTTGAATACCCACTTTTGACGTTTACGTTGGCATAAAACAGTCAAATATCGTATTTTAGCTTTTTCGCGAGCTTTTTTGACGATTTTCTGTATAAAATTGATCATCGCAGACAAAAATATAATTAATGTTGTACCCTATTCGTGCCATGTCGTTTTTTACTTTAAATTTAAAAATGTCTTTTTTGGACCCGTGCGGGATCCGGGTGGCTAAAAGAATAGACCGCAGTCGCGCTAGCTTGTCGTAAAAGGCGACTAAATAGCGCCCAGTACCCTGACCGGCGTGTCAGGTCGGTTTGCCTAAAGACCGACTGGGATGTGTGCCCCAGGTGGTTGAATGGGGTACCCCTGGCAAGCTGGGGTTGTCAGGCCATAATACGGAAAACCTGACCGCAAACCATATTAATGCACCGTGTTGGGAAAAATGCCACGTTCCTCGCACGTTAAAGAACGCTGCTGTAGTATTCGCTATGAGTAGGGATTTCGATCCCGCTACAGGAGGCTAAATTGCCCGACCCTATCCATCCTCCCATTTGCCAGTGGCAATCTAAAATCCGTTACCCCTATTTTTCCTTGTGTCCCATCCCATTTTCATTCATCATCATTTCATGTTCATTTTATCATCCATTTCATGTTCATCGCCTGAATATAGCTGAAATATTGCTGCTCGGGCGTTTAACACCATTAATCAATCAATCAATCAATGTCTTTTTTGGATGTTTTTCATAAATTTTTCTACATATAAACAGTACGTCACTCTTCATATTTTCAAATAGCGTTGAAACTTTGCTAATGTAACAGAGCTGGAAATAATTGTTTGAAACTGCCAAAACATTTACTGATGTATCAATGAATTGGCCAATGATTGTTCACATTTAAAAAAAAAGTGTATTTATTTCTAAAGTTTCATTATGTACGTAATAAGAAACGTCAAAACCAATAGGCGATTATGCAAATGCGGTAAAATATCACAATTGCTCCATATGATGGTAATGTAAAGTAAATTATATCGTATGTTATGTAAAAGGAACGGAATTATAAACATATGGCTTAACAGAAGAGACGCGAACACTACATGGACAAACCCTCGACTTTTTTTTTAACAAATAAACAACACATAATCTTCTGAAAAATGGGTTGATACCAGGTGTTCTGAAAGGGACATACCGTTATGCTCGCCATTCCGGAACATCCGATATCAACCTTGTCAATTATTTAAAGGTAACCTGTTTTATTGTTTGATTGTTATACACAGACCCCCATAAGGGATAGGTGTATACTGTTTTTAGTTTGTGTATGTCAGTGAATGTATATCCGTTTGTCACCATTTATCGTCATATTTTTCTCAGCAATACAGAAATTTGTCTAGTTTTATTTGATCCGTTAAAATTTGTAAAGTTATTGAGCAGTGGTTTCATAGGAAACGTTAGCTCAAAGTAAAACTTGAGTAGCCGGAAAAAACTTCTGGCCTCCGAAACCTGGCTATCTTTGCCAATGAAGAGTGGAGTCAAGCACACACTGCCCGCAGTGAGACTCGGGCCGCTACCTCCGTGTTGGCAGTCATATATGTGAAATAATATAAAGTTGCTAGATATCGAAACGTAGATCAAAATTTAACGATGAAATTACAAAGTAATGCTAAAGAATATTAATTCATGATATCTATCGTATTTATCTGTTTCATTTGAATGCGACCAAACACATAAAATCAAGATATTTATTGTTATGTGTTAACGCATTATAATTTTATTATGTCAAGGAAATGTTTCTAGTTAATTAGATAATTAACATCATTAGTATGGCAAACATTTTGTTTTACCAAAAATATCAAAACATGTACGTATATTAACATTATATATAGAACGAATAATCGTACCCTCGCCAAAAAGCATATAATGTTAATATATTTAGTCTCATTGCTAGTAGCACAGCATGAGTGAATCACTTCTGGCACTTTCATGTCCAAAAGAAGTTGCATTTACAATCAGACGTGGTCGATCTTGATATCTTTCGACAGTGTCATCATTTTTTTTTATCGGTTTCTTGTTTAAAATTGATCACTTTTTATACGTGATGATAGTTATTGTCGTTTTTAATAACCCGCTGTTCGTTGGATATTGGAACAAAACCACAATAGCTGAAGACCTCTTTTCCCCTCTTTGTTTATATTAACATAAAGGCAATAAAAAAATTCCACCAAAGCTTCTGGAATGCCATTTGGTAGTCTGAAAATATCATACCACTTTAAAATAATGAAACACTTTTAATTTGAAATTAAATAGAAAAATAAGTTGTAACAAACCTGCAGTCATGTGGTCCTGTCATCATTTCTGTGTTGATGCTGTACGGCTACACCATACACCAGCAAGCGTAGTATTGAACATGTTTACCACTTGTTACAATCCTCTCATGAAAGTCTGTCTGACTGCAGAATAGGAAGGTTCTTCATGCTGGTAAATACAGGAAGGCTCATAAATTGTTCAGAAGAAATGATTATACATCTAAAGCTCATGATGAAGATGCCAACACCTCATTCATCTAGATGTACATGGAATGACAGAGATGACAGCAGGTTCTAATCAATACCATCTCACATTTCACTCCTCAGATGGTAAATCCAGAAACTTGACAACAAAACAAGAAGAGAAGAGTGTACCTTGCACCTTGAGATTTGTTGACAGTGAATGTATGGTGTACATGCTTCATACACTACAGTCTACAGGCAGTACAGAGAGATGTTCAGCTAGCACTAAATACCTACAAATAGCTAAATACATATAAAAAAGACCACTCAAGTAAAGTGTTGTGAGACTTCAAGAACACAAGACATTAAAAGATCTGCACAGTAAGAATTTATAGTTCAAGAAAGGACAGTTAGATCTGAACTGTACAGGGACTGCTGCAAGTAGAAACTACCCAGAGATCCTGCTGATTACTGACAAATGGCCCTTTTAAGGGCCAACAAGATTTTCTAAAAAGAATGTAAATTGTTGTTTCAATATTAAAATAAAAGAAACAAATACATGTATACAGATGAAAATAATTATAGGTCAACCTGCTTCTTTTTCGCAGTAAACAGAATTCAAAAGTTTCTAACCTCCCCCTCCCCTTTTCAGAAAAACAAAGAAAAAACTCTGTCATTTAAAAGTAACCAGAATAGAATACTAATGGTTTTTTTTGCCATTTTTCAAGCAATTTTTCAAATCCGCAAAGGAGCAAGGTGGCCTAATCTACTGTTGTTGAAGCCTTGAGCCTCCAACACAAGATGGCCGACATTCACATTTTCCTGTTGTGGCACAGATGCGAATCATCAGCATTCGAAAAAATGAAGTATTCTCTGCTGTATTATGTATGCCAATCTGTGCACGCCTGTGGATCTGTCTCCACTCCCTGGTTTCTGGCAGTAAACAATTTAAAACCCCATAATTGTCATTGGATTGGATGTGCAAGCTCCTTGCCAAATTAAGCCATCTCCTTAGAACCCAATAGCACAGTTTTTCTCAACTTTATGGCTATATTTTTGAAAAAAAAACCATTTTTAAATCATACAACTTTTTTCCCATGGAAATTGGTATTTATTATTTCAACAAAAAGAGGGGTGGACAATAGGAGACGCTTATTAGAAAATCATATAGAAAATTAATAAATTTGAACCAAATTTAAAAAGGTGTAGATAGCCTTAGCCGGATTTGATATAACGTTTTGGAATTGTGGTGATAAAAGCTCTACAACATCTTAAACATTTTGATTTTTACACACTGTTTGGGTTTGGGCGCCACTGATGAGTCTTGATTAGACGAAACGCGCGTCTGGCGAAGAAAATTTTTTTGGTTAACCTTGGTATCTTTGACGACATTTTATTATTAAAAAAAGACAAAAAACAATAAAGCTGTTAAATTTTCATACATTTCATGTATTTCTATTGTTTTTCATTGAACTTGACAAAAATTTGGCCTTAAGTGCAAATGTAGAGTGAAAAATCTAACTTTCTTTACTCACCTCATTCTGGCTCCTAAGTTAGAATTTTTTATTTGCTACAATACGAGCAATAGGACTGAATTCTGCCGTTAATACGACACATTCACAAAACTTACATCGGATTATAACGGCAGTAAAATTCGGCCTACATTATATGGTGTACAAAATTTCGCTGTGAACAACATACATGTCTCATTAAATTCACACAGACACTTAATAAACTATTCTTCGTCAAATCTGAAAAAAATAGATTCCAAGTTTAAGGGGTTTTTCCAACGTTACCCAGAGAGACTCTCCCTTCTAGTTGGAGCAGTCTTCTGAATTAAAGTTGTTGTCTAGCAAACCTTGCCCAAGTTGAGCTTAAACAATCCAGTGCTGGCAAATATGATACAAAACTTAAACCTTTTGACCACAGCACAGTCAGGTCATGACTACAAAAAATTCAACCAATAATAAAGGTTTTCACAAATTAGTGTAATGTATTCCTCTATGTATGATGATAACTTGTCTTTGTTTTCTTAAATAGAAAAAATACTTGTGTTAAAAGGCGAGAAAGACACTTCTATGCAGAACCCGCCCGCAAATGGGAAAACCGCACTCTAGTGATATAATAATCACCTCTCTCCACACACCCTCACATGAAACAAAATGTTTGATAATCATTTTATGAAAAACATTTTCCTTTTGTAATGAGTATACAAAGAAAAGTTCAATCAATTAATAGACATATTCACAACTATGAATACACCCCATTAAAAATATGTTCAAATATACAGCTGAAAGTTGTTAGATTGGGTTGTAAAATGCGGGTTGACTAGACTTGGGGAGATTTTTATGTCCTACACCGACAACTTAATGCCCTTGGTCGGACGGCCATTAGGTGGTGTTTGAATATACTTTGGTACCTTATTCTCAATGTAAAATGCGGGTTCTGTTTGGAAGAACGCTATTTTCCCTACAGGTAAAAATTCTGAACAGTAGGAAAGCTTGTTAAAAGCAATCCTTATGTGGTTATGTTTAAATAATTTACCACCATATTCATTTATTATTCTGTGAGTTTTCTGATCAATAATCCATCACATTCAATTCACCCAAATGGAGATACCTACATAGAGTTGATTTCTCGTTTTGTTCAGTTATTCTTTTTTTAATCTTGTTGAAATGTCACTTTCTAGAAACAATCATTGCAACAAATTTTGGTCTATTGTCTAATATTGTATAACAATCTATAATAAGGGGAACAACTCTAACCGATGTACTATATGTTTTAGACCTACTTACAAATGTATTTCCGTTTTTGATTGTACATGAAAAGGCATTGTCAAGCAACGTTTTCCTAATAATGGTATTTTCAGACATCCTTCAACAAATAGATAGTTTATACTTCAGCGCATGCGAATTGTAATAATTTTTTACCAAAACATATTATAATATGAAATACTAGGAATTCGCACATTGTGCATTAATTAAGTATTAATAAAAAAATCCGTCGTTTTGAAAAAGTGTAAAGCCTTTATTGATTTTTTAGAAAAGAATACACTGAACCGTCTTAAAATGCATTACATTTTATATACGTAACACCAAGGCAGCTGTATTAACTGGCTGTTCCCTGAGCAAGAAACTTTCTATTCCAACTACTTTAATATTTGTGTATCGTTGTGCATAAAATGTCATACTTTTTATTTTTTCTGGTGTTGATTCAATGTAAAATCCAGAACTAGGAATTTAAAAGAATGAGTTTAGACCACGATTGAATTCTATTTAACTCTACAATGATTCGAAATGAAGACCGTATATACAAACATATACTTTAAAGCCAATTTATAGAACTGTAAAAAAACTTATCTCAAGCATAAGCGTTAAGCAAATTCAAAGAGATTTAATACGACAAATACATGTATTATGAACCATACACGCATCTGATGATTTTTATAAAGCATTTATTTTATCTACGCACATTCCTATTTGTTTAAATAATAAATTGAGAAAGATTAATTTAGTATCTTATAATTGCATATTTACACATGAATATGACTATTATTTCATTTAAGAAAAAATCTCTTATAAACCAAAAATTAACAAAACTCGTTTTGTCAAAACATTTAATAGGACTTTTTTTATGGAAAACGTCATTTTACTCGACTGACACGAAATTCTATTTAAGTCGTGGATTGGGCTGTGTGTTGATAGTTCTATCCGACGATTAAACCACTGTAAACTACTCATGTGTACACTGTTACCTTGGTACAAGAAATGTCAACATCTTCTTAGGGTTGTGAAAAATTACTCTTCGCGGTCAGTGGATTACCCACTTATAGAATGTTGAAATAGAATCAAGATTAATTTAAACGCTTCTGTATGACTTTTGCGTGGACACTTACAGTGACTTTGATATTGTAAGGAATGGCCGAAGGACACAATAAAGACAGCGATCTAAAGTGTACAATCTGTTTATCGTATTATACAGAGCCACGACTATTGCCGTGCTATCATGTATTCTGCACACCATGCCTTGAACAACTTATCACGGATTCAAATGACATGGTTTGCCCACTCTGCAGAACGATAGTTAAAATACCTGACGAAAGGATAAAAGGGTTTGAGCTATACCCATTCAAAACTGCGTTTCAAAACAAAGAACCAAACGGCCATGGTGGATGCCAGTTATGTTCGGAGGAGTGTTTTGCGACAGCCAAGTGCCTGGAATGTCAGATGAATCTCTGTTCAAAGTGCCATGATTATCACGGTAAGATAAAAGCGTTACAATGTCACACACTAGAACTGTTACATAATTCAAACCAAGATAGAATTGTAAAGGACGGATCGAAGCTGGAAAATGTATGTAGTGAACACAAACTGGAGTTATCGCAATTTTGCAAGTCTTGTAATAAGCGTATTTGCACAAATTGTTTAGAAAAATACCACCAAAGTCACAAAACAGAAACTTTAATATCGTCTGCAAAACTAAAACGTGATATTTTATTTACACGAATTGCAAGTTTAAAATCCAGAATACCTATTATTGAAAATACAATTGAAGTTGTAAAAGCTAGGGACAACAACAGTTACAAAAGTTGCAACCAAGTGAAAAAGGAAATGGAATCGCACGCCGCTGGATTAAAAGAAGTATTCTGCAGAATGATTGACGTTTTGTTGAAAGAAAACATAGATTGTGCAGATGACTTTAACAAAAGAAATTTAAAATGTATTCGAACATATATTGATGAATTGGAGAATGAGAAACTGTCATTATTATCTATCACACGGACTGTTGAAAATTTAATTAGTATGTACTCCGATCAAGACATTATACAACATTTTTTGGATATTGGCAAAAATCTTGACAAGGCTTTGGGAAAAGAAGTAAAGGGAATGGCTGAAATTAATGACTTTCGGTACCAATGTGGAATATTTGATGACAATAAAGTCAAATTATTATTTGGGGAGATAAAAAATAGTGTTGTGCCTGGTGGAAATCTACCGATTTTTCGGTCTTTTCCCGTTCCCCCATTGCGCCCACAAGCGAAAATGATTCATAGTTTTGAAATGAAAAGTAATGTTCTTGGTATGGTTCCTTTGGAAGATGACAGTGTCAGGATACTAACATCGGACGCGCTTAGTTTACACAAAAGTAATGGAACTTTGCTTGCCAGTGAAGATCTGTTAAAACCAGATGTCCAATTGCTGCTACGAAAACCACAAAACGAAATTTGGCTTTGGACTGGTGTTTACGCGATTAATAAAACAACTAAGGCTGAAGGTTTCAATGTGCCATTTGAAGGTGGCAAAAATTGCTGTTTTATTCATAATGGAAATTTGATTGTATTCAACCCCAACGACAAAATCCTGTATGAAGTAACAGAAAAAGATGGCATCAAGCGGAAAATAGGAAATGTGGATCTACAAAATTCTTTGACATTGGATAAGATGTATATGACAGAGACTCAAAATTTATACTTAGTAATTATACAAGAAAACCGAATACTTATTATTGACCTTGAAGGGACCATCATGCATAAGAAAACGTACACAAAGTGTAAATTTTCATCAGTTTGTACCGACAACTATGGGCACATCATAGCAGGAGATTTTTCAACTTCGAGAGTTTGTGTTCTTTCAGAGGAGGCAATTTTTCTATATTCGTTATTGACAAAGAAGGAAAATGGTATAAAATATCCACAAAATGCCATTATTGACAAACTTGGAAATTTGTGGTTGACTGACAATGGGAATACTGTGAAAATCTATTCTTATCTCTGATAACATTTTACTTTAATTATTGATGTGAAAATCGATCATCTCCATGAACTGTTACATTGCTGATGTTTCATAGCTGCAACTTGATTTATCATATATTTTATAGGCAAACGAAAATAATTTTAATTTAAATATTTATTAGAAGGAACATCATCCAAAATTAGGGGGTTTAAGCCCACGTTTTCTCCATTTGGACTCAGATCCATTGGCTAGAGAGAATAAATTCATATCTTTTGTGCACGGAAAATATATTACATGGCTTATTAAATCTTTACACCTTTAAGGTTGAATTTATTTCTTCTTATACATTTATTTACACTTTCTGTTACTAATCATTAATTAAAATTTTTGCGAGCAATTTCTTCTACTACTGTTTTTGTTCCTACCAGTATTTGCATTGAACGCAGTTTTATGCCCAGCAACAAATTGAACAGAATTTAAAAGTATTATTAACAAAATAACCCCATTTTATAAATATTGGACTGACATTTTCATCGGCAATGTTATCTACTGATAAAGACGTTGTAAGAAAAATTTAAAGGGACAAAAGAAGCCAGGATAACCCAGTGCGATCGTATTTATTTTCATATCATATAAAGAGGTTGAAGTTGACATAAATCATTCGACATATTAACAAATTTTCGCAAGGTGGGACACATTCGCGTTTCTCCTCAATCCAGAGGCATATAGAAATTGGGCTTAGCTTTTCCGGCTATCGATGAAATCCCCTCCATAATAGAATGGATTATTTGATCCGTTGTTGCATCGTTAAGAGTGGTCTCTGTACGGTTTATTGTTTAAATACATTTTCAATCGTAACCATTTATTATTCCCTGCGTTTCCGGAAACACCAAAAATTTCGTGTAATGATCTATCCCCGTAGATGTTCCACTTTCATCGAAAAAATTTCTCATATATTCTCATCCTGAAAATTTCTGAAATATCGCTTTCTAGAAACAACCATACAGTACACTGTGGTCTATTGTATAATATTTTATAATAAACTGTAATAAGTGGAACAACTCTAACCGATTTCTACTGTATGTTTTAGATGTACTTGTTTCCTTTTCTGATTGTACAATGAAATTGTTTTCTAAATGAACGCTTTCCTAATGATGGTATTTGCAGACAACATTCGTGATATCTACACTATCGTTATATGTGAACTACGTGAAAGCTGTATTGTTTATTTGAACTAAACATTTTTTTATTTATCAACATTTAAATAAAATACGATTTATACTTCAGCGTATTTGGATTGTAGTCAGTTTTACCAACGATATTATAGGATTGAACATTTATCGGTATATAAACAAGACCAACTCACTAACAAATAAATTTAAAACTATTCTTGTGTTCGATAATGAAGTCCGAAGGACTTTTATGATATGTTTGTGAGTGAGTTGGTCTTGTTGATATACCGATAAATCCATTTAAAACGGTGTTCAATGCTTATAATTCTTTAAAATTGTATTAAGAAAAATTAATGTTCCTATTACTTTGTTCTCAATTACACATTTTTTTGTGTATTTTGGTAGCAAGGGTCGTCGACCTAACGTGTGAATATTTTGTTGATTTTTACGTTTCAAATGTTATTGATAAACCATCTTTGAGTTTAAAAATACAACTAAGTTTTAACTTTAATCTATATCTTTATTTAAATCATCGAAAACTAGAATAGTTTTAAATTTAACAAATCATTAACGTCAATTTATCATACAAATAATTTGAAATCGCCTTCGATATTGAATGCCGCCATCTTTGTTTACATTGGTTACGCTAAAAATATTGAGGTCAACGTCATGTATCCAAAAATAAATTGAGTCGACTTCATTTATAAAAAAATTAATGTCGTCTAAAACCTTCATTTCAACAGGAAGTAATCTCGACCAATCACATAAACGTATTTCTAAATAAGCAAATCATATTAGGATTATGATAATATGAATATACTAGTAATACAAATTTAGAATGTAAAAATATGAATTTTGACCACGATTACTTTCCATAAAACTGTAGCCATATCAATTGTGCAATAGATTCAAACTGAAAGCCCTAAATAAAAACACCAGAATATAAATTGCTCAGATCCCATTTACAGAACTGTCAAGAATATCAAGAAGAAAAGGCAAAACAAATTCAAAGAGAGTTTTTTTTACAAATACCTGTATAATGAACTATACACGCATCTAAAGCTTTTAAGGCATGGACAGTTCACTTGGCAATCCTACTAACACATTCACTGCTTTCAAAAGAGGAGATTATTGAAAGTCACAAATCGGTATTGTCATCGTTTGATCTAAAAATCATGGTTTAAAATTGTGATCTCCCCTTATTGTATTGGATTCCAAAACTTCCCAAATATCCTTACAAACAACGTTACATAGCAGGATCGTCTAAAGTGTTCTACCAAAACAGACCACTATTTTAACAACAGTAAAAACGGGACTTCAAAAATACATTGACACTTTTTACTCCAGGAGTGGAATAAATAAAATGTTGATATGAAAACATTCCAAAGAACTGACAGATATTTTGAGGTCTTGATCTCTTTCCCATTGCAACATCATTAAAACATTAGATTTTTCGACACTCTATACGGCCATCCCTCATGCGCAGCTTAAAACAAGGCTTAAAGATCTTATAAAATGCAGCTTTTTCAAGAAAAACGGAAAGACACGATATAGATACCTGGTTATTAGTCATAACAGAACTTATTTTGTCATCAATGATTCTAAATCTTATACTAAATATACTGAAGACCAAATTTGTCACATCTTAGATTTTTTATTGACAACATATTCGTCATGTTTGGAGGACATGTTTTTCAACAGATTGTTGGCATTCCAATGGGTACTTCTTGTGCTTCTCTCCTCGCCGACCTATTTTTGTACTCTTATGAGGCTTAGTTCCTAGAAGGCCTACAGAAGAAGAAAGAAAAGACACTGGCACAGACCTTTTAATTTAACATTCCGCTATATTGATGATGTTTTGGTGCAATGATGAATGTGGTGACTATTTACAAATCATTTACCATAGCGAGCATGAAATTAAAGACGCCAAATATACACTAAGGTCAGCTTCTTACTTAGACCTACTTCTAGAAATAGACTCAGGAAAACTACAAACTAGACTTTACGACAAACGTGATAATTTTCCAATTGTCAACTTCCCGTTCATCCACAGCAACATTCCACCAGCTCCAGCGTATGGTTCGAACATTTTACAACTTATACGTTATTCTAGATCATGCGATCGGTATTAGTATTTTCTAGACAGAATACTGCTGTTGACTGCTAAAACTACTCAAAAAAGGGTTTGTTGTATCTGTATCTAGGTTGATGTTATCTCTCCAGAATTTCTATGGTCGTCACCATGACTTAAATGATCTTTATAGGAAATCAGTGTCTCAAATACGATCTGACATTTTCGCTGAGTCATATGTAGTGTTTCCTATTCCTAGATTTGACTTTTCCCTAGACATGACAATGAGTAACTCGACGGGTGTCTAATTAGAGGCAGGCACTGCTTACTCGTCCGGAGCGCCTGAGTGCACAAATGATTTTTATTTGGTTCGGTTTACTCACTTTTTGTGTTTTATTTTTTTGGTTTTTGTGTTGTGTTTGTCTATATCCGGATTTGCAACTGTCACTTGGCTTTTGGCTCTCGTTGTTCGGTAGGTTTTCTTTGCTATTTTGGCCTTTATTTTATCTACGCACATACATTTTGTTTCGATAATGAATACATGAATTGAGATGAACGGTGCGATATAAAAGACAAGTTTAGTATGTTGTAATTGTCGAATAGAATCAATATTTATTTAAACGCTTCTGTATAACTTTTGCAAGGACACTTACAGTGACTTTAACTAAAGTAAGATATGTCGGATGGACACAATACAGACAGCGATCTAATGTGGGGTTTTGTTTTTGTTGGAAGTGTTTAACTCCATTTTCAGCAATTTTTCAGCTATATCATTACGTCTAGTTTTTATTGTGGGAGGACCCGGAGAAACCCCCGACCTTCGGTCGGAAAACTGGCAACTTTGTCAATTAAGTTTGCGCGATTTCAAGTTGATAACCTGTCTATCGTTTTATACGAAACCACGACGTATGCCGTATTATCATATATTCTGCATACCATGCCCTGAACAACGTGTCACGTACTTAGACGACATGGTTTGCCCAATCTGCAGAACGCAAGTTGATATACTTGACGAAAGGATAAAAGGTTGTGAGCTATACTCATTCAATTCAAAGTACGTTTCAAAATAAAGAACCAAAACTAACATTGTGGATGTCAGCTGGCTGTGTTCGGAGGAGAGTTTTGCGACAGCAAAGTACCTGGAATGCCAACAAAATCTCTGTTTAGTGTGTCGTGATTATCACGGTAAGATAAAGCGTTACAAGGTAACACACTAGAACTTTTACATAATGTAAACCAAGAAAGGATTGTAAGAGACGGATCCAAGCTGAACAGGGCTGTAGTGAACAAAAGCTCAAGTTATCACAACTTTGCAAGTCTTGTAATAAGAATATTTGCACAAATTGTTTCGAAAAATACCATCAAAGTCACAAAGCGGAAACTTTAATATCGTCTGCAAACCTAAAAAGTTATATTTTCTTTACTCGAATGGCAAGTTTAAAATCCAGAATACCTATCATTGAAAATACAGTTGAAGTTGTAAAAGCTAGGGAAAGCAACAGTTACCAAAGTTGCAACAAAGTGAAGAAGGAAATGTATTCGAATGCCGCTGGATTAAAAGATGTATTCTGCAGATTGATTGACGTTTTGTTGAAGGGAAATGTAGATCGTGCTGATGACTTTAGCAACAGAAATTTGAAATGTATTTGCATATATTGATGAATTGGAGAGTGAGAAACTGTCATCATTAACTTTCAAACGGACTGTTGAAAATTTAATTAGTAGGTATTAGATATTGACAAAAATCGTACCGGATTTGAGAAAAATATAAAAGGGAATGGCTGAAACAAACGACTTTCGGTATGTGGAATATTTGATGACAATGTAGTCAAATTTTTGTTTGGAGAGATACAAAAGTGTTGTGCCTGGTGGAATATTACCGACCTTTCGGTCTTTTCCCGTTCCCTCGTAGTGCTCAAAGGCGCAAATGATTCATAGTTTTGAAATGGAAAGTAGAGTTCTTGGTATGGTTCCATGTGAGAGTGTTTGGATATTAACATCAGAGTCGCTAAGTTAACAAAAAAGCGATGGAACTTTGCTCGCCAATTAAGTCCAGCCAAAACCAGATGTCCAATTGCTTACATAACGAAATTTGCTTTTTTGCCGGGAATCAAGCTCAATAGAATTACTGAGGATGAAGGTTTTAAAGTGTGATTTGAAGGGGAGAAGCTGCTGTTTAAGTGATGACAGAAATTTGACCACGTTCAATCCTATTGACACAATCTTTTATGACGTAACCTAAAATTACGGTATCATGCGAAAAGTAGAAAATGCAAAGTTCTTTGACATTGTATAACATGTTTATGATAGAGACTTAAAATTTAAAATTTGTTATCATACAGATTACGATAATTCTCATTACTGACAATGAACGAACAACCATGCATTATGTTGATTGCCACAACTGCTCGTTTTCATCAGTATGAACCGACAACTAAGATTTGTCAGTTCCAGACGTTTCTGTGTTTTAAGAGAATTCATGTTTAGCTATTTGTTACCAAAACTATAGAAAATAGTATAACCCCTCCAAGCAATACAATTGTTGACAAACATGGTAATTTGTAATTATAATGAAAATATATTACATTGCTTATATTTTGCTTTATTGCTTATAGGTAGAACACAATATATGTATTTGCACTATGTTTGACCCATTATTAACTGATAATTAATTTATAAAAAATTGAACTAACCATTTCTTTTCTTTATTGTTCATACCAAAAACTGCACTGACCACAATCAACATTAAAATTTATTAGATGTAAAGTGTTAATGTTTATTTACAAAACAATCCCATGGTCATAAATGTTAGACTAATCTTTTCATAGCGGCCAGGCTACAATTGACAAGTGTCTTAAAATTTTACCATTATTAAAAAAGGGTTTTTGTTGCATGTGGTACAGAATTTTGTTGCTTAATAAGGTGTTGGTTTCTTGAATATATTTGTGAATAATTTGTACTGTTTGTAGTAGTTGTAGATATGCTTAATCTTTGTGTATTTTAACGATTCGCTATTGTGCAATTTGTAATTTTCATATTTGACCATTGTCAACATGTAAGCTGTCTTAATTTTAGATTTACCATGTGCGTGGAATTTTCGGAATCAAGATGCATGTATGCAATCTGATATTTGCAAATGACGATGTATATGAAAGTAAATCATATGTAAAATTAAAACAATGGAATCATAAACACATTCTGTGTTAATAATATGCAAAATTATTTAAACTTTTTAGCCAAGAATTTCAAAACATAATATATCCACTTTAAATAAATTTTCCTCCTTACAACCATACATGTCGAATTATATTTACATTGCACATATAAAGCTATGTTTCTGACATTACATCTGAAAAAATTCAAACGTTTAATTGATGATCTCACAGTTAGACCGAGAAAATCCAGAAGTCGGAGCAAGATAACTGTCAATCTTCTGAATTATGGTTGGTGTCTACTCTAAGGTTAGTAATTAGCAAAAATATGTCCCAGAAAAAAGATTAAATACTCATTTCTAAACGTCAAACGAGATATTTAACCCTTTCCTGTAAACTACACCACACCCCTTACGGTAATGATAGAACAGCAATTCATTGTTAAGAACATCAAAATCAGTCTATCCCCGCTCCTCCGCCACACGCGAACATGGAAATACCATTTCGCATTAATTTTATCAAAACATTTTCCTGTTGCAAAGAGTACAGAGAAAAATTCACATTAATTAATTAGTCCAAGGAATTTACAACTATTAAATCACCCATTAATACAATAACAATTATTTTGGTCTCCCCAATCACAGAGAGATATAGAAATTTGACATAGCTTTTAACGTTTACAAAGAGAATCCCCTCAATAACAGGGGCAGGGAACGATAGATAGGGTTTTACAAATTTAGGTTGCGTGTTGGAAGAACGACACTTTCCTTGCACGTAAAAGATCCTGAACAGCTAGCAAGTTCAGAGAAGCCTTTTTGTGGTTATCTGTGTGACTTCTTTTTCCCACCCTATCCATTCATTATACCCTGAGTTTCATGACACACTCAAATCTTTTATTATCAATGATTCATCTTGTTCCTCAGTTATAGGTTATTTATCGTTTATTAAGTTATTGCTAAAATATCGCTCTGTAGAAGCAATCATACGATACAATAGTGGTATAATAATCTATTATTGGGGGACAACTCTAGCCGATTTGCACTGTATGTTGAAGACGTACGTATTTTCCTTTCTGATTGTACATGTACAAGTAGAGTAATAATGCCATTTTAAACATCATTTATGATATCTGCATTACCTTTTATGTGAACTACTTCCAAGGCTGTATTGTTTACTTTACATGTTTACATCATCGACATATAAACTAATACCGTCTATACTTCAGTGCATTCTGATTTAAAACGTTTTACACAGATATGATTATATGGATGTACTAGAAAAAGTCGTACAACGTACATTGAATAAGTGATAATCTTAAAGAGGTCGTCGTCTCTTCTTCGAACAACTGCAACAGTTTTATTGATTATTAAGATAAAAATAAATTGAATCTTCTTGAAAGTCACCCTATTTTATATACGCAACATCCAGGCAGATTGGATTAACTTGACATTGCTCGCTGAGTTAGAACATTTTTAATACATTTATGTTTCGTGTTGCATAAATGTCCTATAGTGTTTAATTTTTTCTGATGAAGATTCAATGTACAATCAATCATTACCACTTTTGAATGTAGAAGTGTTAATTTTGATCACGACTGCTTCCATATAACTTTAGCTAAATGAAATGTGCAAAAGATATGTATGTAGGAAGGATTTACATGAATATATATACGACAGAATTTTTGTCCATAAATTCGTTAATCAACGTGTAAATAACAAAAATAATAATTAAGAAAGATCGTGCGAACTGAATGTCATAAATGAAGACATATCATTTAAATTGCTCAATTATGCATTATAGTGCTTTAATCAAATATCTAGTGCAATACGCGTTAAATTGTATTATAAAATATACTGTCTTATGAACCAAATACGCATGTAAAGTTTTTAACAAAGAAATTTTTATCTTTGCAAATATAATCTTTTGAAAAAAATAGAGTAATATCGAATAATTTGCTAATTTACATATTACTTAAAGTATCATTTAATATAGGAACAAATTCTTATTGACCAAAGAGTTTGTGAAAAAACCACATCATATTATTTCTCTATTAAAAACGCTTTTGTATTATGTACACTTAATGCTTCATATGTAAACATATGCTATTAACAGAAAACGTTTGTATTTTTATAGACAACACCTTTTCACTCGAATGCTTCACAATTATATTTCAGCAGTGGGTCAGTCTGTGTGATGATAGATCTATCCGACGATTAAACCGCTGTAAACTACTCATGTGTAGACAGTTACCTGGATATGTCAACATCCCTAAGGTCCGTAAGGTTGTCGTTTCTCTGCGAGGTAAGTGGAATACCCACGTAAAGAAATCTCAAAATTAACATGGCGGTTTATTGAAACGCTTCTTTATAACCAGAATATATGCACTTTTAAACTCACACAAACAGTGACTTTGCCTTTAGTACACAATGGCCGAAGGACACAATACAGACATTGATCTAAAGTGTACAATCTGCTTATCGTTTTATACGGAGCCACGAATATTGCCATGTTATCATATATCCTGCACACCATGCCTTGATTAACTTACCACGGAGTCTGATTTACAGTAAATTGTTTGCCCACTGTGCAGAACGGAAATCAATTTACCTGACGGAGGAGTAAATGAGCTTTACCCTTTTAACATCAAATTACAAAATCAAGAGCCAAATGAGAATGGCGGCTGTCAGTTATGTTCAGAAGAAAGTTTTGCGATTGCCAAATGCCTGGAAATACCAAATAAATCTCTGTTCAAATTGTTGTGATTATCACGGTAAGCTAAAAGCGTCACAGGGTCACAAACTGGAACAGTTTAATAATTTAAACCTGGACAGATTTCTACGAGGCGAACCTAAGTTGGAGAAGATCTGCTATGAACACAAACTTGAGTTATCGCAGTTTTGCAAGTCTTGTGATAGCTGATTTGCACGAGTTGTTTAGAGAAATATCATTCAAGTCACAAAACAAATATTGGCTTATCTTCTGCAAGACTCAAACGTGAAATTTTTTTTTACCAGAATTGCAAGTTTAAAATACCGAATACCTTTTTTGAAAATACAATTGAAGTTCTAAAAACTAACGAAAGTAACAACTATAAAAGTTCTAACCGAGTGAAAAAAGAAATACGTTCACATGCCGCCGGATTGAAAGAAGTATTCTGCAGAATGATTGACGTTTCGTTGATGGAAAATTTAGATCGTGTTGATGACATTAATAAGAAAGATATGAAATGTATTCGAACATATATTGACGAATTGGAGAACGCGAAACTGTCATTATTATGTTTCACGAGTACTGTTGAAAAGTTTATTTAGTAACTACTCCGATTTAGAGATTTTACAATATTATTTGGATGTTGGCCAATCAATTGACAAGTTTTTGGAAAAAAGGATAACAGGACAGGTGGACATTCATGAATTTAACTACGAATGTGGAAATTTTAAAGAAGACTTAATTAAATCTGTGTTTGGTAAACTAACGGATAAAGTAGTGTCTGGTGCAATTGTACCTTCTTTTCGCTTTTTGCCTGTTCCAGCTTTGCACGAAAATATGCAAAAGAAAATTAATTTTGAAGAGAAAACGGAAAAAAGTCTGTGTTGGAATGCCAAAACCACCGGCCGTAGAAGACAAACCTGAAACCACTGTACTAAACTTCGGTAAAAATGTTAAAAATGAACTACATGTATATATACTTCACTAAATTATATTGAAAAACAACTATATTCAGATACAGATAGTCTTCATTACAAATATTGAACAGACTTTTACGAAAGTTATGTTCTACTCTGTACACGAAAATCAACCAAATTTATTATCGGACAACATTTGGAAACGCGCAGTTGAAAAAAAAAAATCCATACACACTTAATTTCGTTAAAATTGGATAGGTGTTGAGTGCCGGCTATCATCAAAAATCCCCCAAATGTCGAACTCCTGAATATAGCTATAATAGTGCTTGCTGGACGGTAAACAAAATTAAGTAATATTGCAAATTAGACGTTAAACACCAATCAATCAATCAATATGTCGATCGACATGTGCCAAGTTTATATCACATCAGTAGATCAGTCAATTTCGGGCGTTTCTGTTTTTCCTTAAAAGGCCTTTTCTGTATGCGATACATACAGAATCAAGAACAGACTTCCAAAATCCAAGCTATATGATAATGGACCTCTTCTGTTACTCGTATGAAACACAATTGCGACAATTGCGTAAATTTTCTTTATTAATGATGTAAAGCGATACAAATTATAAATGTACTTTCTGTATGAATACATTAAAATTAAATAATTTGCTTATTCTGAAATAAACTCAAACGCGATAATCTATGTTTATAGTTTAGTTAACCTATATCAGTGTATTCAAGAAAAATGAAATTCTTTTTAAAGATTAATTTGTTTTGTTTCATTCTATTGTATAGACGCTAACAAATCAATACAAATGGGAGAAGCTAAGTTCCTTGTGTGGCATTCAGAGGGGATTAATTTAGTGTCTGCGCTGCAATGGTGTCTTTGCAAATAACATAAGGTTTTGTAGTTCAAGAAAATGTTTTTCCGCTTTCGCACAAATGTCGATCGAGCATAATGTTGAAGAATAAATGTTCGTGAGTACGTAGAATACCACAAACATTATGGAAGCTAAATATAACCCATGCTCACTTTATTCGCGACAATTTGTTTCGTTTTTCTATATTTCGGCCGACTCCGGGGTCTAATTCGTGCATTACCCTACTAGGACATGTAGTTAAATACATCTACAGTTAAAGCTAGACTGTGCACAATGCATTTCCCGAACACATTTGTATTTATCCTTTGAGTTAGAGGTACGGTGATGATGTTTTTCTCTATTTTAGTAGCTTTAATTGGACATCTGGTTGCTTGTTTTTGAATATTGTATGTATCAAAGAACTGTTGTTACCATTTTCATGTAGTTTGTATGCTAATTTGTTATTCTTTATTGTTTTACCTCTTTCGCGGAGAGTACAAATAAGCTTTATATTTTCTAACAATGTACGAATATTTATTTATTCTACACAACACAATCGCTATTGACGAAACAGATGGTGATGGCGTTAATTATCAGAAAAGTAAGTAAATAATGAGAAAAAATGGACAAACAGAAACAACCGAGCCTATTCTTATTGTAAAATTGACCCAGTAACAATATATCTTCCCTACGCTAATGCAATAAAATGATAAAACTATGTGACAACCGTGGTAAAATGAAAACTATACCTGTGAATAACTAAAGAAGCCGATTTCACGATTTTTGTTTTCTCTGAAACATGTTGCGACATATGTCTCGTGTAAGGAACTTTTGCATCAATTTATTTTTGACTTTCACACCATATGAATTTACTGCGGAAATGAGAAAACGCGTTTCTGCACTTTATAATAAAAACATTTGTTATCTTGTTCCCTTTAAGAAAATACAGCATATAATTATTTCAAAGGAAATAACTTATATATTATATCGTTTTTAAATTTAGTGCAATCACTAATGCTGAAATGCTACTAACCCAGTGTTTGCCAAATAAATCTCTGATCAAATGTTCATGATTATCACGGTAAGCTACAAAAGTGTCAAGGGTCGCAAGCTAGAGCTGTTTAATAATTTAAACCAAGAAAGGATTCTAAGAGCAAATCCAAGTTGCTGTTTTATTCGGGACGGAAATTAGTATTTGTGTAGGTGACCTTTTCATTATTATTTTCTAATTAACAGTTCTGGAATATTCTTCAACATTCGTTTTCTCAAGTAACTAAATAACAATCAAGGTAAACGATTACAATGTAATATTTCATAATGATTTGTTGTAAAGAAATACAAAATAAACATAGAAGTCAAGACAAATATAAAATACGCATTCAAGGCCAAACCAATCAGTAGCTCATAACATATTAAACAAACGTTTTTTAGTTAAATCTTGTAAAAATAGGTGAAGTACTTTATGTTAAAACTGTAATTGATCATTCATGTCAAACTGCTCTTTGAGTATTTTTTCAACAGGTGTGATGTCATCAACAAGTAGAAAAATGCTTACAAGGGCATTGAACTGTATTCAGTCTCAACTATTAAATTTTTTCGTTATTCACAGATAACATCTTTCGAACTTGTTACCGGGTATAGAGGAGAGGAAAACGAAACAAATTGTGTTAAATATTTCATCTGTATAGAAGGTAATTTTATTTTAGTACAAGATATTCAACTATCTCACTCAAAATAACGGACATGTATATATGTCACCAGTGTTTGATAGGAATGTAAATACATGCTCAAACAATTATTGTGCAAAACATAAAGAAAATAAAATGTTTAATAATGGATTCCACAATGATGCAAACAAATATGGATGGCATTGGTTGGACTAAAAAGTCATTTGTATACCATGCAATGAATCAAAACAAAAACACACAAACATTTGAAACACGAATATAATGAAACAATAATATACACATAATATTTACATTAAAATATCCATACCTGATAAATAACCGCAAGTGAATATGGTAAGACAAAATCGTGTGCAAAAACAAACCAAGTTTATACAGGTAACAACATATTCAAACATACACGCATAACAAAAGGTTAGCGGGACCTCGGTGGCCGAGTGGTCAAGGTAGTTCGTCTACTATTGATCACGTGGTCTGTCAACACTGAGATTGCGGGTTCGATTCTCACTGCAGGCAGGGTGTACTCGACTCTAATCCTAATTGACAAGGATTGCCAGTTTTCATACCGCAGGTCGGGGGTTTTCTCCGGGTACTCCGGCTTCTTCCCCCAATAAAAACTGGACGCCATTATATAGCTGAAAAAAAATGCTGAAAGTGGCGTTAAACACCATCAGACAAACAAATAAAAACAAAAGGTTAGCAACACGAACCGCACTTTAATTGTGAACTTCAGAGCTGTGGAAAGGTAGGCAGATCCTTCTTCGACGCCATATACTTAACCGAATTAATCCAGTTTAAAATCATTATTGAGATAAGACGGATGGCAATAGATTACTATGATGTAAGCAAAACAATAAGTTATCTTTGTGGCCCTTCGTATCAATTGCAACCGTAGAACTTAATTGACAAAACAATTGTGCTTTTGTAACCTTAAGGAAACAAGTATTTTTACAGAACATCTGATTTAATTGTAATATATATATACCAATAAATTCAGCAATAAAAAAGTTACACATATACAAAATATGTCATTTGCAATACATATCAGAATGAACCAAAAGATCTACTGTCTCATACCTTCAAAATTTCATTGATCGCTGTTAAAATTACACGAGTAAGTAAAGATACAATTCATTAAAAGCAAACTATGAACAACGATGTTTGTTACATGTAGGTTGTCAACGGCATTCCAAAATGGCAGAAACACAGTTTATTGAAAAAGATTTAAAGTGAGGACTTTGTTTTTTGCGCTATACAGAACCGCGTATATTAACATGTTACCATATATTTTGCACACCATATCTTGAAAAACTTATAACAGGGGATACAAATGGAAATCTTAAAAACAATGCTTGACGATGACTTCAAAATTAGTTAAGTGGAAAGTAAAAATGAAAAAAACCTAGTTATTTCTCCAAAACCCGATACTATTATTGTAGCTGATATAAACTGATGTGTTAAAAACGCGAATGAAATATCTGAAGCTAACTTTTAGGCTTTCGCTGTGGAAAATTATGGTGACATTTTAGTTACTGATTCTGAGAGCAATGTTATCACTATGTTGTCTGAACGAGGCGATTTCAAACGTGACCTAATTACAAATGAACAAGGAATAAATAATATCAAATATTTGATTCTGGATAAGTGTGCAAATATTTGGTTTCTACATAATTCAGATTCCATTGAAATTTATTCGTATCTTTAAATCGTGATAATTTTTTTTTAATGTTGTGTTTTTCTGTTTTTTTTTGGGGGGGGGGGGAGGATGGTGAGGGTGTTGTTGTTTGTTGGTTTTTTATGTTAATTATTTGCTAAAATGTTTAATAAAACATATTTTAAATACCAGTTTCAAAAATAATCTCTTAATGGTCAAAACTGACGCAAGAGTGAAACAAATGCAATTTATTGGTCGCTTTATTACGATTAATATATGTTTATGATTTTGCATTATCCTGTTCTGTAAATAATGAAGGTTTTGGATATGTTAATTAGTATATACTCCATACAGTTCATACCGTTATGTATGGTAGCTTGTTAGTGCCTTTTCTGTTCTTCCACATTGTAGTTCTTTTGTCAAATTACTTGTATGTAAACAAATGCTATTATTTAGTAACAGAGGAGAACAAACTAAGAAAAAAAGATTCGAAGATAACATGAGTATTCAATTGAGGTTAGGGACAGTTAAACCCATAGTTCAAATTATTTACATGCTGAAACCTTCTTTTATAAATCTTTTGAAATTAGATGATAATATAATTTATAACCATTTCAGACTACATATTTGGTGGATTTGAACTGCCGTACAAAAATGTCATTTACCAGTTTTAAAAGGAAGGGAGGAGTATAAAACCACTTTTCTTAAGCAATGTAGTCTATAAATCGTATTAGAACAGATCAGTAATTACAATTTGGCACGCCTACTGCTTGCGCATTTACCAGAAAGCACGACAAACGAAAAAAACACGACAACAAACTAACAAATTAACAAAAAGATGAAAGATCGACAATTTAAACGTGAAAAAAGAATCAACTATAAGCGAAACAAAGAATAAACTAAAATTTAAACTTTTATTCAAGAAAAAAACCACCCAGTTACATTTATACATAAATGTCTCGTGTTTCCCGTCAATTTATTATGTTATATTGAGATTTAAAATGGTAATAAATTAATACAACCTGTATTAAACTCTCATAAACTACCAATTAACAAAGTGTGTATGTAGGAAATGAAGAAAATAGTGTACTATATATTGCTTCCCAAGTTGACTATGATTGTAAAGTTGTAAAACATGTCTTTTCTCCGTAATGAATCAGTATTCAATGTAAGGATGCTTGATTAAGAATTCATAGAGTATGATTTTACTGTTGTTAGTTTTAAAGGTTATTTAATTAAAAACAAGATACTTATATAAATACATCAAGGGTTGTGCTAACAGTTTTATTTATTGAGAGGAAATACTGAAGAACTTTCAATTTTTTCTCAGTTGAACTTTCTTGTGAGATGCTTGATATATTTTTTGTAAATAAACTGTAACTTACTATAACAGTTTTTGTTTTGATTATTCACATCCTTGTTGAAATAAAAATTATTCCATTATGGACTTCTAGTCTACCATTTTCTTATATTATATTCTGGTATGGTATAGTTCCTGAGACCGGTAATGACATTATTCCTATCCAGAAAGCAATATTGAAAAAATGTTTCCGAGTGTATTGTAATAAATGTAATACATAACATATTTGTAACATTCTTTACTACTCGAGACTACGGGCGACTATTGTCAGCAACGGAATAATACTTGCCTTTGGTAAGTATCGTCTCTCATAGTCAATGTGTAGTAAAGAGTGTCCAAGGTAATCAACCAAAGAAAAGTTAAGATTTTTGTGTTATGTCTTATGGAACATAAGACATAACACAAAAATCTTAACTTTTCTTTGGTTAGAACATTGTACAGAGTTCAACGAGGGAAACTTTTGTATGCACAATGTTTAAGTAATATTTAAATATAAATAGTTCTCACTGTCGTTATTGTTAGAAAGTTTTATTATAGGATTAATGTATCCGGACCACAATTGACCACGTGATCATATTTGATGCCCCGGATGTCTATTGTTTTTCGATGGAGCAGACCTCGGTAATTTTCGGTAAACATCGGAAATACTGTTTGTTTGTTTGTTTGATGGTGTTTAACGCCACTTTCAGCAATTTTTAAGCTATATCATGGCGTCCAGTTTTTATTGGGGGAGGAAGCCGGAGTACCCGGAGAAAACCACCGACCTGCGGTAGGAAAACTGGCAATCCTTGTCAATTAAGATTGGAGTCGAGTACACCCTGCCTGCAGTGAGAATCGAACCCGCAATCTCAGTGTTGACAGACCACGTGATCAATAGTAGACGAACTACCTTGACCACTCGGCCACCGAGGCCCCTCGGAAATACTATTTGAATAACTAACTTTTTTTCAAAAATGTTAACTTTGACTAGAAGTAAAACACAATTTTTATTTTTATCATTAATTAACAATGCATTGATCTAATAACGCTGTATTTCTTGGTCTAAGTATAAAATTAAACGGTGACTTCAATTATGGCTCGGATACTTTAAGCACTGTGTTTTAAGAAATATATCACTGTGTGAACTACGGCGACTCACTCACACTGTCAAGCTTTTGAGTCGCCAGAGTTTACTGAATAAAACTAAACCCCATTTTCAGTCACATTATATTTTATTTAAAATCTTAATGGATTTAATTAAAATCATTTCGAAAGACGGACCACTGTACCCTTCCCCTTTACGATACGCAAGTAGGGCGCCATCTTGTTTACATTGGATACTTGAAGTAATCCGCTCAGAGGAAATATTGATGTATAGTTATTTGACATCACAATGTGTTTTATCTTTTTAAAACACTTGATATAAATATAGTACAGCATGAAAAGAATTATTAAATTTTCAGATGAGTGTCATGTTTGAAGTGCATTGATAAAAACCTGATAAAGCTTAGGACTTTAGACCCTTTATCAGACGGGTTTCGATATATGATCAAACTTTTAGGTGTGCCTTGCTTTCACTGTTTTTCTTTTCTTTTGTCTTTTATCATATTTTTTCTAGTAGTATTGGAGTTTTTGTGGCTTGACGCTTATGGACGTAATTTGCCAATAAATAATTTTGTTTAGTTGCTATTATTATTTATTAAAGAAATAATTTTCCTATTATTTTAGGCTTAATTATAAAATATTAACCGATATCCTAGAGAAAGGAATACATTGATTCTACAACATCCAATAAGAGTTCACATTACATGACCAAATAAATATGTATATTCAGTAGATCGGCAAACAACAAGCAAATGAAGAAAGTTCAATGACGATTTTAATTGCTGTCATGATTAACAGGATATACTAGTATCCGATCATCATTAGCAACAAACCTTTAAAACGTTAAACAAACAAATAATCAACACAAAATGCCCAAAATACAGGTTTGATATCAAGTATTCCGTATCCTGCTTATGTAGTGACATCCTGTGCTGTTATGATTAATGTTACGCATTTAATGACATTATATTACGTTACGTAAAAATATCCATCGCCATATGTTTTGAAAGAACCTAGCAAAGATCAGACACGATTGAGACCATACACTTTACCCAGAGTCAACCTCAACTTATATCTAACTTTGAATCTGATTCACCATTCATCGCCGTTGTTACGATTAGTTGTTATTAAATATTTGTAACTTTAACTGCTGGTGACACAAATAACATGTTAAACAAAGGACCAAAATACAAATTTATGGTACATAATATACATTCATCATATTTATATATATATTTCGTCTTCCTTAGAAAGTCATGAAACACGAATCATAACAATATTTATTGTTATTTATTTGCCAATATTAAAAATCTATTCATGTAAATGATTCTAATCTTGTTGACATATGCAATTAACAACAAGAGAAACATTCTGCTACATGTTGATTTCTGTTTCTTTAATCTGCAAAATATATTTCGTGTTACTAAGACTATCAAAACATAATAAGTAAATTAACATTATATGAAAATGATTGTGGTAAAATTGAACTGAAACATATATACACTTAGCTACAATAATGTAGCTCCTTGTTTAATCTTAGCGAAGCGAGGAGCAGCCCGGGAGTGATTAAAACAGGGATTTTATGCATATTATTCGCTATTAAACTGTTCCCCTGGTTTGCTACATACCTTTTATATCCCCGTCGTTCAATTGATATTGCTGCAACATTTAATTGGGGCCTAGGTGGTGGTTAATGTCCTTCGTCAACTATTGATCACGTGGTCCCTCAACTCTGATGTTTCGGGTTCGAGTTTCGTTTCACTGCGGACAGTTTGCACCCGACTCCATTCTTAATTGACAAGAATTGCCAATTTTCCTTCCAAAGATTTCTCCGAGTACTCCGGATTCCCTACCTCAATAAAAACTGGACTACATGATATAGCTGAAAAATTGCTAAAAGTGGCGATAAAAACCATTCAAACAAACAAAACAAGCCAAGCAATTAATTAGCTGTAACAACTTTTCGTAATCATTTGCATTGTTGATAAAATTAGAATTTCGGAGGTGCATAATTTCGGAATCTATTTGGTCAGAAAATGTCTTTTTGGATCAATTAAGTATTTAATTGATACAATTTCGAAATTATCCACTCCGCATTTTTAATGTTGTTTACAATGCTATAATCAGGCATTGTAGAAATGTCAGCTAAACCAAACAATTGATAAAAATCCCAAGGGTGTTTTTGCACTTAGAGTAATGATACGTCTTTGTAGCTCCACCAAGATAAAAAAAAAAGAAGCTACATTATTGTATCTAATATTTACTGTGCATTTGAATATAACCATGAAACATGAACTTTGATACGCACATAAATATCAAATAACCCCAAATTAACTGCGCGTTTTATAGCATTAAATAAATAAAGTTCTACTTGGACTAATTAATAACTCGCTACAGTGACCTTAAACTGCAAACACAATTCCTTATCTAAATTTAAACAAGTAAATGTGTGCCTAAACACACGTAGCGTATTTAAATCTTATACAAATAGGTGAATTGCTTTATATTAAACATTTAATCAATTATTCATGTCAAGGCTTTGAATATTTCTTCTACAGGTATAAAGTCATCGATAACTTGTAAATGGCTGAACTGAAGTCAATTTAAAGTATTCGGTTTGTTTTTCATCATTAACAGATAAAGATTTGTAACTTGTTACCAGGTCCATAGAAGTCGCAAAGACACAAATTGTGTTAAATATTTCATTTGTATATAAGGTTAACCATTTCCTTTAAAGAAGACATACATTCAATCACTTTAGACTATGAGTCTCAACTTGCACAGAAATATTTTAACGAATAATCAACTAGAAATGTAAATATATGCTCTATCGAAAAGGAGCATTATGGAAAAATGAAGCCAAACGAACTCATAATTTGGAAAAAATCAAATATCAACGTGTAATTATGGCGCGATTGGTTAGACTTATAAATCACCTGTATATATGCCATGCAATGGACCAAAACTAAAAACTTAAAACAAAAAATGAACAAAAACAATATGATATAAAGAACAAATGTAGGATGTATATATGTAAATACAAAAGATTTCATCCGATTTAGTCCATTTATTAATAATATAAGATAGATGGAAAGAGATTACTGTAGAACAGACAAATCCTATGTTATCCGAGACACTTCAATTCCTAACAATCGACCGATTCGTAGTGACAACCAAACATCTTTAGAAATAACGAAATAGTTGCGCTTTAGCAACCTTTAGGAAACTATCATTTTTGGAATAATTGAGCAATTGTTATTTAAAATTTTTATTCGTCAGAAAAGACTGTCAAGTTATGAAAAAATTAAAGTCGATTTCTCAAACTACACATTTATTAATAGGAACATTAGGATGGGTTACTAAGACGAGCTTGTGGGGTTTGCTATTTATGATTACACATGGCTTGTTTCAAGTACCGTATAACTGGTAATTTTTGCGGTAATTTAATTTTTGCGTTATTTCGCGGTTGACACTCGACCACAAAATTTAAAATCGCATAAAAAGTTTGAAGTATTCCTATCCGTAAATATTGGTAAAGTTTCACAAAAATATGTCGATCGATATTTTGTTACCCTTCGAGATATTCATTATATTAATTATATCGGTGGTAAATAAAAATCATCGAAGCGAAGTGAATAGTTTTCTCGTTTTCGGAGTTTTAATAAAATATTCACTATAAAAACACTAATAATTTTTTCCTTTCTTGTTATCGTCTATATAATAGATACAAAATAAAGGATGTTTTTACAAGAAACAAAAACACCACAATTTTTTCCTTTATTGATATTGTCTACCGGTATAAAACAAAGGATGTTTATACAAGAAACTGTGATTAATCCGTTATTTAACCGTTATTATTACCTGTAAATATCCATTTCCAATTAAAACACCTACCTGTCATTTGTCCGCGTGTATTAACCAAGTTCTATCAGAAATTGATTGTCAATGCAATCCCAATAAATAAAAAAATCACTTTATTTTACCTGTTTTGCGGATTTTTTTCTGCACTTTTTTCATTATTTTGGGTACACTTACAGGTGAATTTATTCCACCACAAGTCATATATCAGGGAACAACAGAAGCTTGTCATGCTCAATATGATTGTTCTTTAGCGTGGAACATAACTCATAGCCCAAATCACTGGGCTAATCAGGATATACAACAGAAATAAAAACTCTACATTTTTTTTTGTTTTAAAGATGTAAAACCGCAAAAATTAAAATCAGCAAAAATGAAATATCAGAATTTCAATCCCAATCCGCAAAAATTTCACACCGCAAAAATTACCAGTTATACGGTAAATTGTACTTCACATTGGAATGCAGTGTGTGACATATTTTATGTTCTATGGTTTACTTTTAGACAAACTTAAGGTCTAATTAAATTTTCAGAGTTTTAAGAATTCCTGTATGTTGAAATCGTCTTTGCAAAATTTAAATGAGTTAGCATTATAGGACTGTTCTGACGGCCGACCTACATTGAGACTGTCCATGACAGAGTTTTTTCGAAACTTTATCAGAGGAAAAATGTCGAAGAAGAACGTTATCCCAGAAGTAAACCATGTACCACATACAAAAATTACAAACGAAATCAAAAACAAAACTCATTTACTACTACACAGCAACACCTTTTTGTCGAAAAACAGGATGAACAAGCGTGCAATTTGGATAGAGGATGGCCTCAAGAAAATTCAAACAAACAAGAAACTCTTCAAGACAATTTTATTTTCAGAAACATGTATTTTGTCCAAGGATGATGCTAAACATTTAAGACTTATTGTGACTCTTTAAGTGTTACATTTTGTTTATGATAGACTAAAACAATTTGTTTACAATGCATTGGTAAATTTGTACCCCAAGATTATATATAGAAGAAATACACGGAGAAATCTGTTTGGATGTTAGCAAAACAAAGCATAAAAACATTATTCATCGATATTGTTCCATATTGGGGAGGATATTTATAAAATCATGGAAAACCAAGCATTTAGAAATAATAGAGGGAGGTTAGAAATTTTATCACTTTCCTTTATAGCTGTCTATTTCAACCAAACGTTTTGGTCATTTTTGCCGCACAGCGTACTTTTTCATTTGTCAACTTTCAGAATTATATTTTATGGCATGGTGCACCTTTTAGCAAATAGGGTTTAATGGCTTTAAAAGCTGGCGTGAAACACAACTTGTTCTAGGCCGGGCGCGAACTAGCAACTCTAGTATTGACAAGCGGGAGAAAAAATCTTTTAGTGAGCGATATTGGCAGGCATGTTCTTTAGGTGGTCCACTTTATAATTGTATATGAACTGGTGAGCGTGAATTGAACAGTTGTACTACACATCTCTTTTTAGCTGAAAAACTGACATGCAAGCGATATAGGTATTACTACATGCCTCCGTTTTAAAATTTATAAATTATTTTCAAAATAAACTACTTAATCATAAAAATCGGTACCAATACATTGCTTTACTCAAATTTTATGCCTTTGAGAAGATTTTTAGTTTTTACTGACGACAAATTGTATTTTTCTTTGATCTTCCAACACTTAAGATAAATTTTACACTTTCGACTTTTTTTGGCGAAATCCATTGCCACACAATAAACCTTTATCTTTGCTAAATTGCATGATAAAAATGCCCATTTAAAAATAGTTCAATCAAAACATAGTGTTGCAATTCTACAGAATTAATGGTATTATATTATACTTTCTGAAAATAAGTAAATACAAGCACCAATAGGTAACTATTAAGTATAACTATGCAAACAGCAAATAAACATTGTGGCTACTACTGTTCACCAGATAAAAGTTAAATCGAAATTTACATTTCAAAAAGGGGGATTGTATATTGTGTCACAGAAGGTAAAAGTCGTTCTTTTATTATTTTTTTTTGTGGTGGGGGAGTTTTTCAAGAGGAATACTGGAATTAAATATTTTAATTATAGGAACATGTAAAAGCATATAACACTTAACATTTTCTTATTGTCGCTTTTGTAAACACGTTTGATTTGCAGTATTTAAAGAGATGTGATAAAAACAAAAAAAAAATCAGTATTTGTCTACAAAAGCACATAACTTTTTACAATATATTCATGTTAATGCACTTTATCTTTTTTCTTTGAAACATTTTAAAGGAAGATCTACTAATCTAAAAACTTTTTTGACCCCGGTATACTAAATTATCACAGAATGTACATGAATGACGTTGAATGGTTTTATCAAGCTTTTATTTTTACTTCCTTGTCTGTTGTTAATAAAGATTCAAAATGGCCGAAGGACATAATACGGAAACGGATTTTAAGTGTACAATTTGTTTATCATATTTTACTAAGCCACGACTACTGCCATGTTATCATATATTTTGCACACCATGTCTTGAAAAATTGGTAGATGATACAAAGTCTTTTAATTGTCCACTGTGTAGAACGAAAACTTCAATACCGACTGAAGGTGTTTGTGGGTTCAAAGTGCATCATTTCGATCTTTTACAAACTGAAAAGAAACATGAAACAGACATCTGTCAATTATGTTGCGATGAATCGATTGCAGACGTTAAATGTTTAGATTGTCAGGTAAACTTATGCGCGAACTGTCGCGATTATCACGGAAAACTCAAAGTTTCAAAAAATCACAAATTAGAAAATGTGCAACGTAGTGTAACGTTCGATACGGATGAATCAACGGCGGAAAAGGAATGTGTTGAACATAGAAAGGAATTTACTCTTTTCTGTAGGCCGTGTAACAAACTGATTTGTATTGACTGCAAAAAGGAAAGCCACGATCAACATGAAGCTGAAACTGCTGCTTCGTCAGCAAAGCTCAAACGAGACATTTTGTTGGCTAGAACTGCAAATTTAAAGACAAAAGTTATAATTCTTGAAAATTATGTCGAAGTCATTAAGGAAGAGGACAGGAACTACTGTAAGCATATCATTCAATTCAAGAAAGAAATTCAGTCTCGTGCAACAGTACTGAAGGAAGTGTTTTGTAAAAATATAGATTTTTTAACAGAAACGAACATTAATTATGTTGAAAGCATCAAGTGCAAAGACGTAAAACTGCTTCAAACGCATTTAGATGACGTTGAAAGAGAGAAACTATCAACATTATGTCTTTACAAAACTGCAGAAAATTTAACCAAAAACTCCAATTACATTAAACTTTTAAATGAGTTCTTCCCTTTAAGTATCCAACTTGATAAAAACCTTCAAAATACTATCAAAGCCTTTCCTGTGATACACCAACTACAATGTGCAAACGCTAAACTCGATTTGGATTCAGTACGACAGATTTTTGGACGAATTGTGTGTACAGAAGCAACTAGGGTGATGGCACCTGTAATGTTCGGTTTGCCTGTTTTTGATATGAACATACAAGCACTAAAGATAACTAGTTTTAACACAACGAACGAAGTCCTTGGTATTGCAGCGTCCTGAAAAGACAAGGTTTGGGTATGGACTAAAGGTTTACTTAGTCAGCATAGTTTGAAGGGGACCTTGATTTCAACTTGCGTTCCACCAGAAAATAGTACAAAAATAATGAGAAAGTACCCTGATGAAGTTTGGTTTTGGGTAAAGCGGTTTGCAGAAAGGCCAAAAGGTTTTGGACAAAATGGCAATAGAGTAAATTTTTCTGGCGGAATAGGCTGCTGTTTCATACATAATGGATAATACGGAAACGGATTTTAAGTGTACAATTTGTTTATCATATTTTACTAAGCCACGACTACTGCCATGTTATCATATATTTTGCACACCATGTCTTGAAAAATTGGTAGATGATACAAAGTCTTTTAATTGTCCACTGTGTAGAACGAAAACTTCAATACCGACTGAAGGTGTTTGTGGGTTCAAAGTGCATCATTTCGATCTTTTACAAACTGAAAAGAAACATGAAACAGACATCTGTCAATTATGTTGCGATGAATCGATTGCAGACGTTAAATGTTTAGATTGTCAGGTAAACTTATGCGCGAACTGTCGCGATTATCACGGAAAACTCAAAGTTTCAAAAAATCACAAATTAGAAAATGTGCAACGTAGTGTAACGTTCGATACGGATGAATCAACGGCGGAAAAGGAATGTGTTGAACATAGAAAGGAATTTACTCTTTTCTGTAGGCCGTGTAACAAACTGATTTGTATTGACTGCAAAAAGGAAAGCCACGATCAACATGAAGCTGAAACTGCTGCTTCGTCAGCAAAGCTCAAACGAGACCTTTTGTTGGCTAGAACTGCAAATTTAAAGACAAAAGTTATAATTCTTGAAAATTATGTCGAAGTCATTAAGGAAGAGGACAGGAACTACTGTAAGCATATCATTCAATTCAAGAAAGAAATTCAGTCTCGTGCAACAGTACTGAAGGAAGTGTTTTGTAAAAATATAGATTTTTTAACAGAAACGAACATTAATTATGTTGAAAGCATCAAGTGCAAAGACGTAAAACTGCTTCAAACGCATTTAGATGACGTTGAAAGAGAGAAACTATCAACATTATGTCTTTACAAAACTGCAGAAAATTTAACCAAAAACTCCAATTACATTAAACTTTTAAATGAGTTCTTCCCTTTAAGTATCCAACTTGATAAAAACCTTCAAAATACTATCAAAGCCTTTCCTGTGATACACCAACTACAATGTGCAAACGCTAAACTCGATTTGGATTCAGTACGACAGATTTTTGGACGAATTGTGTGTACAGAAGCAACTAGGGTGATGGCACCTGTAATGTTCGGTTTGCCTGTTTTTGATATGAACATACAAGCACTAAAGATAACTAGTTTTAACACAACGAACGAAGTCCTTGGTATTGCAGCGTCCTGAAAAGACAAGGTTTGGGTATGGACTAAAGGTTTACTTAGTCAGCATAGTTTGAAGGGGACCTTGATTTCAACTTGCGTTCCACCAGAAAATAGTACAAAAATAATGAGAAAGTACCCTGATGAAGTTTGGTTTTGGGTAAAGCGGTTTGCAGAAAGGCCAAAAGGTTTTGGACAAAATGGCAATAGAGTAAATTTTTCTGGCGGAATAGGCTGCTGTTTCATACATAATGGAAATTTACTAGTGTTCAATCCTACACATAAGTCGCTGCTTGAAGTGTCCGAGAATTCTAACATAGAACGCACAATAACCAACGATAAAAAATATACAAATGGAAAAAAGAAACAGCACTTGAAAAAGATTCATAAAAATATTTATAATTATATTTTGCTCTAACGTTTGAAGACCGTATACATATAAGTGTCTTAAATAAGCCTTTTTTAGGTTTAATTGACAGGGCACATGTTTTTGTATATGGTATAGTCATCCCGTTATTCGACCATTTTGTGTCTTATTTAAAGACTATACGATTATGAAGGTTGTTTTGTGCATAGGAGGTTTGTTTTGCGTAGCTCTCAGAAAAGCACCCTTGTTTTATTTAAAGTCATCTTGGACAAATGCCGGAGCCGTCGTAATATGACCAATATCAAGCAATCGGCTTTTTGATGTCTGGATGTACTCAGACTGATGTCGATCATTGTAAATTATGTCTTTTTCCCAATTTATCCGTACCGTTGCTAAGTAGTACAGTACTTTAGCTGCTTACATTTGAGCTTTATCGTAATATCCACGGCCATTGTTAAAAAGAGTTTATCAACGAAAGTCCATAAATGAATTCTGACATATCAATTGCATTGGATAAAACAAATCTTAAAAGATGATATAATGTATGTCTGTGTAATAGACGCGGGTCAGTAACGATATCCCCTTCATCCAATGTACCCTTTAGCGTTCAAATAATTTATTCCACTAAACCCACTCTACTGCCAGTATTGGCCGATTTACCCAGTGTTTATATTACCTTAAGCTACCAACGGCCAAACCAAACCAGTTTCACCCGTCATCCACTGTGCCATTTGTCTTACAAACATCGATAACTAAAGGTGTATCAGTTGTAAATATTTTTATCTGCTACTTTTTCCCAAAACTCAAAAAGGAGTGTATATGGTCCTCCCAGGCACTCCTTATTATAACACGACACACCACGTTCATGGGAACATACAAAACTGAAACCATCTAGTATCTGTCTCATTACACAGTCAGCCAATTGTAAAATTGTTTATCGTGCAAATAAAATTAATGAATTGTAAATGTACATCCGTGTGTCCGTTTAACCGCATTAATTTAGAAATATATATTTTTCCTTTATTTTAATTTTGTTTTTACTTTACTTGGATTTATAAGGTCAACTCAAAATCAGCTGTATAAAAGTCAGAAACCCAGCAAATGTAAATACATTATAACGTCATAACAACAGAATAACACAAAACGAATCCACATTAATATCAAAAACAGGAAAAATCATACTATATATGGATAGTTGGAGTAGCGATTCTGGCGTGGAACTTTTTTACTGATTGGTAAAGGTAGTTAGTCATCTACATTCCAGCAGCTCCAGCGTATGGTGTGTACATTTCACAACTTATACGTTATTGTAGATCCTGCGATCGGTATTCCGATTTTCTAGACCGATCACTACTGTTGACTACTAAACTATTGAAACAAGGGTTTGTTGTACCTAGGTTGATGTTATCGCTCCAGAAGTTCAAAGGTCGTCACGGTGACTTGCTTGATCATTATGGAAAATCAATCTCTGAAATACGATTGGGCATTTCAGCTAAATCATATGTAGTGTTTCCTATACCTGGACATGGCAATTAGTAACTCGACGGGTGTCTACCAAGAAGTAGGCGCTGCTTACTTGTCCGGAGCGCCTGAGTGCATACTATCGATCACGTGCCTGTCAATAATGATGTTGCAGTTCGAGTCTCACTGACGGCAGGGTGAGCTCGACTCCAAAATTGTTCACAAAGATTGCCAATTTTCTCACCAAATGATACTGCGGCTTCCTCTACTCCACTCCTCACCCCATCCCAACAAAACGCACAGATATACATGAAAAATTGCCGAAAGTGCTTTAAACCACAAACATACAAACTAATTCTTATGATACATGAATCCGTCTCTTAAAAATGTTTAGACTTGTCACATAGTTAGTTGTCTTTCCGTTTTTTGTACGATCAACACAACTTTTACTTATGTGGATCTTATTTTTGTGTTTGTCAAGCACACATGATATAGCATCTGTAGTGATTTATCAGTGACACTTCACCTTTCACTCCATTTGCAAGCCTATGCCAAAAGAGAAAGAATACAATATAATAAATTTCGATAACGAGGTTTTTGGTGTCCGGGTATGTTACTCAGTAAATGAAAACGTTGCAGTCTCAAGAGGTTAATTCCTGATACTATTGGACTTGGCAAATTTATGTCGCGAGCTATTGCCACATGTCTGATTTTAATATGTGAAGAAAAAGGAAATAATCAGAAGAAAGACATTATGGTCTTCAAGTGGAAGAGGAAAAATCTTCAATATACATGTAGTGAAGAGTATTTAAGGTATTTTGTTTACTATTAATCACGTGCTCTGTCAAGACAGAGGTTGCGGGTTTGAGTCTCAGTGCGGGCAGGGTGAACTCGATTCCAATCTTAATTGAGGACTATTGCCAGTTTTCCTACCAAAGGTCGGGGGTTTTCTCCGTGTACTCTGACATCCTACCCCATAACAACTCGACGCAATGAAAAAGCTGAAAGATTACTGAAAGAGTCGTTATAAACACCACTCAAACAAAACAAACAAACTATTATTTTCACCTCATTTTCTTTCGATACTCCAAATTCATTAAATATCACATTATCTTTAGCTTACAAATTATGAAGAGCATCGGGTTTTTGAAAAAACAGACACGAGAGATAACGCCATTAAAGAAATACGTTTGGTCAATAATGTGTGTCTATTTTGATTGGCTTAGTTTGATCTAACAATTATGGCCTACTTCATCGATTGACATCCAGAATTACATATGAAATGCACCATCTATTAATTTTTTTTTCTTTAATAATAACTGATTATAATTACAAACTAGAAAAAACTGTGAGCAATGCTCACTAATTGATACCCCGCTTTCCAATTTTCAAAACATTACAAATATCATTTTGATCAAATGTTAAATATCAGGTGCACAATAGGACTATGTGACAAAGATTCTGGGAAAGGTTAATCAAGTTTCATTCAGTAGTGTAGGTGGAGTTGCGGATTAGAGATGGATATCCCTTTGAATCAATGACAAAATGTAAAATATTAGGCGCACAATGTGACAAGAATTCTGTGAAATTTCATCGGATAAGAGATGGGTACTCCTTTATGTTAATGCCAAAGTCCCTGTTTTTCTATGAGAAGCCCCAAAATTATTCCGAACAAAATGTAAGATATCAGGTCACAATGGGACGGAGGACGGACATGGCAAAGTCCATATTTTGCTCAGGGAAACCCCAAATACTATTCTAATCAAAATCTTAAATATCAGATGCACAATGGGACTATGTAACAAAGATTCTGTGTAAATTTTATCGAATTCTATTCAGTAGTGAAGGAGGAGTTGCGGATTAAAATTGTAACGGACGGACGGAGAGACACCCTATATACCCCCGTTACCTAGCGCGGGGTAAAATAATACTTATTAATATAATGAAAAACAAATCTTTATTTTAAAATAAATAGTCATAAAAAATACAAAGGCTACAAAATTAACTACGTTTCGTCTTACCCATATTGGTCTGTCAGGTAAAAACCCGCCAACCCCCCAAAAATAAACAAAAATCAGATTGTTTTCTTTTCTTTACTGGGACCATACCCTTAAGGGTTCCCTTAAGTGCTCGACCCACAGAGCAGCCCAGCGCGTCTCCTGGTGGCGGATAGGGGAGACCTTCTAATCGGAGATTGTCCGGTCATAATACGGAAATCCTGGCGGCGGACCGTTTTGCGTAACCTTTTTCAAGATTGCCACGCTCCTTGCACGATAAAAACCCTTTGATATGGATTTTACACCATTATTATCTGAATTTCCCGAGACTCTCGATTTATTATGAACAGCAATACAAATTACTGATAGTAACTGCTATAGAAAGGGAAACAACTTTTACAAATTACTACTATTTAGACGTAATTGTTTCCCTATGTTCTATGACGACAATTCGTGATTTCTGCACTTTTATTGCATGTGAGTCTCGCAAAAAGCTGTATTGTTCATGTGAATCAAATGTAATTTTCTTGATTCGTTAATAAAAAAAATTACACATATTCGGTTTAAAATATGTTCTATCAAAATATTTAATTGTGAGTATTACAAATTAGTACAATTTACACTGATTTATTGTTTGTTTGTTTGAATGGTGTTTTAACGCCACTTTCAGCAATTTTTCAGCTATTTCATGGCGTCCAGTTTTTATTGGGGGAGGAAGCCGGAGTACCCGGAGAGAATCCCCGACCTGCGGTAGGAAAACTGGCAATCCTTGTCAATTAAGAATGGAGTCGAGTACACCCTGCCTGCAGTGAGAATCGAACCCGCTATCTCAGTGTTGACAGACCACGTGATCAATAGTAGACGAACTACCTTGACCACTCGGCCACCGAGGCCCCTACACTGATTTAGCATCAAGCGATAAAAATGGTGAGTATTGCTTCTTTTGGAGGAACTCATTTTAAGGGAAAATTAACTGAAACGTCTTTGCACTACATTACAAATTATACCATTTTCTCTTAAGATTGTTTGATGATTGTTCGTTTGCCTAAATATTGTTTGACGCCACTTTTAGCTATTTTTGAGCGATAACTTTAGGTCTAGGTTTAGTTAGGAGAGAAAGCCGGAGTTCCCGAAGAAACCCTCCGACATTCGGTAGGAAAGCTAGCAATGCTTGTCAATCAATATAAGAGTCGAGCGCACCCAACCGAAGTGGGACTCGACTTCGCAATCTTAGTGTTGACAGACTAGGTGATTAATCGTAGACAACTACCTAATCTACAAGTCACAGTGTTTTGGTGATGGTTTTTTTAGATTAAAATTAAAAACTGCTTACCGCGTATGGTCTAGCTTATACTCCTTTTGAAGATCAAGAAAGGTATATTTTGAAATGACCAATTATTTTGTCGAGATATTCAGCGTTGTAAAATGAGGCGTTTTTTTCATCATGGCAAAAAACAGTTATCAGTGTTGTGACTATTAAGATCTATTAACAGCAACCTGTTTTTTGTATAACAGTAAACAATGTTGTCCACTTTTAAGAAATAGATAACAGCTAATGATTGAAAAAAAAATAACAGTCGATTTATTTTTTTTTAAAGTTAACATAAGTGTATATCTATTTTGTCAACATTTGTCCGACAAGTTTATGTTGAGAACAAGATCGTTGATGACAGCAATTACTTGTTCAACGGTGCCTCTTACAAAATGCTAGAGACATCAGCGTCATGCAAAACTTAATTAATCATCAGGTATAGAAAACAGCAAAAAGGAAAGTAAAATTAATAGATGAAAATATATATTGTGTCTGCAAGTGTAATGATAATCATGATATTATATTTATACATGTTTTTGTGCGCAAAATATGAAATATATGTATACCATTCACTGTATGTATGGAGTAAAAATTTACAAATAGGAGAAAGCAAGAGAAAGGAATAAATGTTCAGTCCGTTTTTAAATTTATTTTACTAATAAGGATCAGGAGATTCACCGTGTCTTGTGTTTTTCTTGTAGGTAAGTGAAATCCAGTTCATACAATGATAAAGAGTAGACGTACAGTTTTATGATGCATAAGGTATTTTTGGTATGAAGAAATTATTTATAGATATTTAAGGAATAAAATTGATGAGGGCTTACACAATTAAATGGGGGCTTCATCAACAATTGATCACGTGGTCGGTTAATACTGAGATTGCGATTTCGAATCTCACTAACGGCAGCGTGTACCTGACTCCAATCTTAATTGACAAAGGTTTCCAGTTGTTCTACCGAAGGTCGGGGTTTTCTCCGGGTACTCCAGCTGCTCCCAATAAAACTGGATGCCATGGTATAATTGAAAAATTGCTAAAATGCCACATTAAACACCATTCAAATAAACAAATAAACAAAGCAATCTGCTGAAAACTATGGTATACATAAAATGGGGGTTCCTTTAAGATGAGTTAAAACATTTTTTCCAAATATTCCGAAAATGTTAAAACTTTTCATTCTTATATATTTTAATCATTAACAACACTGGAACCATTTCTACCGATATTTTCTGTTAAAGTACAGATACTCATCAATACCTTGAATTTAAATCATGTCACTCAACACAAACAAAAAGAAACATCCCTTACTGTTTAGGTGGGCGGTCAATGGTATCTTTCGTCTGCGCATGTATCTAAGTAGGAGATCAATGGTATCTTCCGATAAACGGGTTCTCTTATATGTTGTCTATGTACACGCATCCCGTCAGATACGTGGTCACCAGTTTGGCCAATGTTCATTTCATTCAAATTTACACATTGTAAACAATAAAAGAGATTTTGGGTCTTGCTATTCACGTTGGAGTTTGCAAAAATAGTAGCCCCATTTACTATCTTTATAGTTTGTGTATAAGCACAAGTTCCTCAACGTTTGTCATTATATTTTGTGACTGAGAATACTTCACCCGAGGGGAAGCATTAAGATTCCTTAGCCGTCTTTACTTTGAATTAAAGTTTGTAAGACAGTCTATTTCTTTGTTAGTGAAGCATGCATTATGAGCAGCTACTAAGTTGTTTATTTGCCGCATTACCCATGATTTATATTTGCCGAAATTTTCGAGGAAAAAGATTCATCGTTTAGTAAGGTAGGATGCTCCCGTAGTATTCAGTATCCATAATTTTAATAAGCGAACCTTCTTCCTTTGTATCTTTGTCCCCAAAGTTTTCTATTTACTTTTGTAATTAATTTATGTTAGGTGATAAAGTCGGCGCAAATTTTAATCCTCTAAGAGGCAATTTAATTTCGTCATTATTCAAGTGTCTTTTTGACAGGTAAATTATTTTTAGTTTTTAGTTCTATCCGGATATTTTCTTCTGAAATGTCTCTTGATTTTTCTCTTGTTGTTTGACCCGACTCTAACAATGAAGAACCCACAATTAACTATTCCTCTATTTCATGAGTTCCTTTTCTGTGGTGCGGATGATCTGGTTTCATTATTTATTGGATTGGAAATGCGGATTGTTTGTACTTAATTATAAGGTCTATCTCTTTTATTATTTTTCGGTTTTTGGTTTTCACGGCGATTTTGTCTATTACCTGCCCTTCATTGTACACAAGTAATTTTGGATCACATATTATCAGATTTATATGAGATAGAAGTTTTTATTTTATTTTTATTATTATAAACTAGAAAGACGGATTTTTTTTAACCCGTGGTATTGATTCTGGTGGTTATATTCAAATTTGATGCTGTTGGGCTCCCTTACATACAGAACCCGTCCAGATGCCTTAAATTCCTTTCGACAGCATCTACAGCTATATAATGCCAACTGTTTTGCCAAGTTTCATGAAGATTGAATGAGGATGAACGGGTGGTCCCGGGGTTCGCATATTCGCACTTAAGTGATATTTTTACCATTTCGATATTCAAATTTGATGCTGTTGGGCTCCCTTACATACAGAACCCGTCCAGATGCCTTAAATTCCTTTCGACAGCATCTAAAGCTATATAATGCCAACTGTTTTGCCAAGTTTCATGAAGATTGAAAGAGGATGAACGGGTGGTCCCTGGGTTCGCATATTCGCACTTAAGTGATATTTTTACCATTTCGATATTCAAATTTGATGCTGTTGGGCTCCCTTACATACAGAACCGGTCCAAATGCCTTAAATTCCTTTCGACAGCATCTAAAGCTATATAATGCCAACTGTTTTGCCCAAGTTTCATGAAGATTGAATGAGGATGAACGGGTGGTCCCGGGGTTCGCATATTCGCACTTAAGTGATATTTTTACCATTTCGATATTCAAATTTGATACTGTAGGGCTCCCTTACATACAGAACCCGTGCAGATGCCTTAAATTCCTTTCGACAGCATCTAAAGCTATATAATGCCAACTGTTTTGCCAAGTTTCATGAAGATTGAAAGAGGATGAACGGGTGGTCCCTGGGTTCGCATATTCGCACTTAAGTGATATTTTTACCATTTCGATATTCAAATTTGATGCTGTTGGGCTCCCTTACATACAGAACCCGTCCAAATGCCTTAAATTCCTTTCGACAGCATCTCAAGCTATATAATGCCAACTGTTTTGCCAAGTTTCATGAAAATTGAAAGAGGATGAACGGGTGGTCCCTGGGTTCGCATATTCGCACTTAAGTGATATTTTTACCATTTCGATATTCAAATTTGATGCTGTTGGGCTCCCTTACATACAGAACCCGTCCAGATGCCTTAAATTCCTTTCGACAGTATCTACAGCTATATAATGCCAACTGTTTTGCCAAGTTTCATGAAGATTGAAAGAGGATGAACGGGTGGTCCCTGGGTTCGCATATTCGCACTTAAGTGATACTATTACCATTTCGATATTCAAATTTGATGCTGTTGGGCTCCCTTACATACAGAACCCGTCCAGATGCCTTAAATTCCTTTCGGCAGCATCTAAAGCTATATAATACCAACTGTTTTGCCAAGTTTCATGAAGATTGAAAGAGGAAAAACGGGTGGTCCCGGGGTTCACATATTCGCACTTAAGTGATATTTTTACCATTTCGATATTCAAATTTGATGCTTTTGGGCTCCCTTACATACCGAACCCGTCCAAATGCCGTAAATTCCTTTTGACAGCATTTACAGCGCCTTATGCGAAGTGTTTTGCCAAGTTTCATGAAGATTGAAAGAGGATAAACGGGTGGTCCCGGGGTTCGCATATTCGCACTTAAGTGATATTTTTACCATTTCGATATTCAAATTTGATGCTGTTGGGCTCCCTTACATACAGAACCCGTCCAGATGCCTTAAATTCCTTTCGACAGCATCTAAAACTATATAATGCCAACTGTTTTGCCAAGTTTCATGAAGATTGAAAGAGGATGAACGGGTGGTCCCTGGGTTCGCATATTCGCACTTAAGTGATATTTTTACCATTTCGATATTCAAATTTGATGCTGTTGGGCTCCCTTACATACAGAACCCGTCCAGATGCCTTAAATTTCTTTCGACAGCATCTAAAGCTATATAAATCCAACTGTTTTGCCAAGTTTCATGAAGATTGAAAGAGGATGAACGGGTGGTCCCTGGGTTCGCATATTCGCACTTAAGTGATATTTTTACCATTTCGATATTCAAATTTGATGCTGTTGGGCTCCCTTACATACAGAACCCGTGCAGATGCCTTAAAGTCCTTTCGACAGCATCTCAAGCTATATAAATCAACTGTTTTGCCAAGTTTCATGATGATTGAAAGAGGATGAACGGGTGCACGTGGTCCCTGGGTTCGCATATTCGCACTTAAGTGATATTTTTACCATTTCGATATTCAAATTTGATGCTGTTGGGCTCCCTTACATACAGAACTCGTCCAGATGCCTTAAATTCCTTTCGACAGCATCTAAAGCTAAATAATGCCAACTGTTTTGCCAAGTTTCATGAAGATTGAAAGAGGATGAAAGGGTCGTATTGACTCTGACTTAAGAAAAAACTACTATTCCACAGTGAATTTCAACTTAAATACGATACGAAACTAACAACAATTTCCAACGTAATTTTATTGTTGTTGAGAAATTCTTGAAACGTTGTAAAATAATCTTCAACATGCTCCGACTACAATCATCCGCGTCGCCCTTTAATTAACATTTATTATTATTCACGATCGTGCTTCAATCAATATACGTCCATAACCGTTGACGGTCTCCCTAGGAAAGAAAATATAAATCTCCGCGGTAATATAAAGGTAAGTCACGTGACATCATATCAAGATTATTCTTGTTTTTAATGAAATCAAAATTTAGCATTCCTGGCAGTTTAGAAAACGCACTGAAATACAAAATATACCGTTAAAACAGAAAAAAAAGAAAGACATCAATGGAAAGGGAGGTAAGCTCAAAGTATTATGCTACTTGACATTCTCGGTAGGGGTGTGTTCTTTTTCCGTTTATAGCCAGTTTCTATTAAAATGAAAAGTGGATATACAATCAATGGCGAGAAATAACAGTCCGAAAACCAAGTTTTCGTATTTGTAAGTCACTATCGTATAAAGCACGATACCTTGTGCTAAATATTCAAAAATTGGATGAACTTCTGGGACCATACTGAGAGGGTTCCCAGTGCTCGACCCACAGAGCAGCCCAGCGCGTCCCCGGGTGGCGGATAGGGGAGACCTTCTCGTTGGGGGGTTGTCAGGTCATAATACGGAAAGCCTGACCGCGGACCGTAGTGGGTAACGTGTTTGGAGAGTGCCACGCTCCTTGCACGATAAATACCCCTTTTGAAGATTTCGAAAAAGAGTAGGCTCATTATACCCGCTACAAAACGCTAAATTCTCCGCCCCTACCCAACTCCATACTTGTCCAGTGGCAGTCAAAATTGTATTCCCTGTGACCCATCCCATCCCATTTCCGTTGATTTATTGTTTGTTATCTTGATCCCGTCCTTAATATAGCTGAAATACTGCTCGCTGGACGTAAAGCAGACATCCAATCAATCAATCAATCGTTATTCATTTTGTTTTTCGTTATTCATTTTGTTTTTCATTATTTATTTTTTTTTCGTTTTTCGTTATTAATTGTGTTTTTCGTGTTTCGTTATTCATTTTGTTTTTCGTGTTTCGTTATTCATTTTGTTTTTCGTTTTTCGTTATTCATTTTGATTTTCGTTATTAATTTTGTTTTTCGTTTTTCATTTTGTTTTTCGTTATTCATTTTGTTTTTCGTTATTCATTTTGTTTTTCATTTTGTTTTTCGTTATTCGAAATGAATAACGAAAAAGCAAAATCAAAATGAATAACGAAAATCGAAAAACAAAATAAATAACGAAAAACAAAATGAATAACGAAAAACGAAAAAAACAAAATGAATAAAGAAAAACGAAAAACAAAATGAATAACGAAGTTCATCCAATTTTTGTATATCGAAAAACGAAAAACCAACTTCCTTGATCTTCGTAAAGATAATTGATTTTTAAGAGGACATCTAACATCTAACTAAACACCAAATTTCGTTAAAATTGGCAATGTGTAGTAAAGTTGCGGCCATTATAAAACTATTCAATATTTCGATCTAGAAAAGTTTCATTTTATTGAGGTATCTCAGAGAAATGCGTCGGACAATTTCTTTATCTAGATAAAATTTTAACCAAAAAGAAGAAAGAAAGAACATTTGTGAAGTCGTCCCTAGTAATAAACACAATGATGACCTAAATTATCATAGATACAGATACATCAATACTTAGAATTACTTAGTATATAACTCTTGGGGGTGATCCTAGCAATAGGAGGCTTATACACAAAAGACATTCCCCAATATTGTACACTCCAGAGACCTGCCAAATTAAAAAATCTTGTTTTCTTGGGAAAGGGATGCAATCCATGACGTAATGTTAAGCCATGCAACTTCAATATAATAATGTTGTTTGGTTCCGACTTCTAGTTTTATTTATGCTTATTAACTTCCAGTGCAGCAATGGTTTCCTTGCATGTAATATAAGGTGATGTAGTCCAAGAAAAAGTTTCGCGGTTGCAAAAATATCGATTCAGCAAAAGAAGCGATGTTATAATAAATGTCTGTGAGTACGTTGAACACCTACCTATACACATGTTGGCAGCTAAACGTCTTAAGAAAGATAAGACGTAATAATGTTTTATTTCTGCGTCACCCCTTTGCTCACTTCATTCGAGACAATTTGTTTTCGTTTTGCCATATTTCGGCCCAATTGATAGATGCCCTGTGCATTACCCGTTTTACTAGGGCATATAGTAAAATACATGTACCATAAAAGATAGAATGGGCTAGAAACACTTTTATAGTCCTTGCAATGAAGTTTTCATCTTCATTTCAATAACAAAGCATGTACACAATTCATTTCCCAAACAAACATCCCTTTGAGTTAAATCTACTGTGATGATGTTTTCACCTGTTTTAGTAGCCTTCAGTAGACATATGATTGCTTGTTTTTTAATATTTTATGTACTAATGTATTGTTTTTCCCCTTTTCATGTAGTATGTATGATATTTTCAGCCACATATACAATTGTAAACAAGTTCATGTGTTCACTTTAAGAATGCAGAAGTATCTCTTGTTTAAGATAGACAAGTTATTGTGCACTGTTCACAGTTTAAACAATACATAACTCCTTTATATTTGCCAGACATGAAACCGACTGTAAAAACCATTTTATTAAACCTATTTACAACTATTAGGTGATATTGTCGTTTCTGTGGGCTATTTACCAACATGGTACATTTTTTAAATATCTACCTACCCTGGTAACAGGTTGGTTAATCCGATGGTAATATGTATGCATGTAATATATATCTGTCGTGGGATAAGGTTAAATAAATAGTAAAACAATGGTAACGTGTAACAAATGGTAAAACACACACTGGTAGTGTGTAATAAATGGTAACCTCCAAATCCATTATTACTAAATTGGACCAGTTATATTGAAAGTATGTTAACCAGACATTAAAGGGGCTGACATCTCAAATCTCATAATTTATTATTTGGTAATGTAAACAATTAAAATGAAATCCCCAGAGCGTTAAAACATAAGAAGGACCCTCACATATGGCTAAACAAAGGTCGAATTACCGTGCTCTCCGTTTTTTGCTTGCATTTCTTTATTATTCCATATTGTACCTTTGTTGTGCTAAAATGCAATAAAAAATTTAACACGATAACACATTCATATTTTATATTATGGCTTTGTTGTTGACATTTCCTAAATCGTCCTTGACATTTGCAACGGGGATTTTACATAGTTAATCAGCCATTTAAGTTAGACGCCTGGCGTTGTTTTCAAAATATCGTCTGCTTTTTTTAACGTTCAATGGTATTTGGACAAACGGGACACTTTGCCCTCATCGACTGCAAACGACATTATCCGATGGATTTCAAATAGACAACAATCGACTCTTCCAAACGTACAATTCCTTTGTAATTTAGGTCAAAATTTACTGTAAAAAATCGCCATATCAAATTAAAAATCCGCCGCATTTTAAATGCTTATTAACTGCGGAAAAAATGTTGAATTCAATTTAAACATTTTTGGATCTACAAAAGGAGCATAAGCTGGACCGAAACGCGGTAAGCAGTTTTTATTTGTCAGCCAAACAACCTCCGCACAGACACGGTGACTTTTAGTATAGTGTGAGTGTGGGAAATATGCCAATCTTAGTAGTCTGAACGTAGTAAAATATCAGTTAGGTCAATCAATATTATATCTACTATATAAAGGGGAAAGTACTCTGGTAAACCTTTTAGCGGTTTTGTGACAGGAACGGTTTGGCTTGAAATTATAACAGTTCACCGAATGGGCCACATCTTTCCAAAGCAGACGATGGCAGAGAGCTTTTATACTGTTTCCTATGGCCCACTGTCTCTATGTGAATGTGGGACAAATTAGAACAATCGACTAGTTCCGCCTACAGTTCATGTGTCATGCTAATCGATATCTGGAACTCAAGCGACGTAAACATATGGTTATGGTGGAATTGTGAAGAGAGGAAGTAAATGATGTGACAAAATAGACAGGCAGAGGCTTAAGAGAGTCTAACTTTTACGTAAAATGGACCCTGTTACAATAATTCAATCCTACGCTGATGAAACAAAATGGTAAGACTATGGGACAACCGGGGTAAAATGAAAACTATACCGGTGATTCACTGAAGAAGCCCCGCGTTGGTAAAACAACAAGAGAAGAACTTCATCAAACAATTCCCATAAGATTCAACAACAATATATTTACAAAACATATAAAAATAACAAGGTCGCAATACATACAATATAAAAAGTGAACAATTATTATTATAAAGAACTTTCCTAGAATCATTAGACGATCAACATAAATTTATGTTCCGTACGTTTTCGTATTCCTGCTTACCCGTTTGACCTTTTTACTATTTTTTGCTCTGAATAAATGTTGCGTCATATGTCTCGTGAAAGGAACTTTTGCATAATTTTTTTAGACCGCCACACTATATGAACTTACTACGGAAATAAGGAAAAACGTTTATCCTTGATATTTTGAGTGTATATTATACCTTATCGAAAATGCTTTGACCAACATAATTAAACATTTCATAATGTTTCTGCATCGTTTTATTTGAAGTCAATTAATGTGTATTCCTTTTTGTTCCTTTTAACCTTTTTGGTGCATTAAAACTAGCAACTTTCAATTTATCTTTCGTATAATGCTAATCCAAATGTTGTCGGACAAGCAAGTAATATACCTCTACAGTATATAACAACAACTTGATTTCTAAAGCCAGCACTGTAATGTTTGGACAAGCAACGTACAAAATGCCATTCTTTCAATTATTATCAAATTCAAAACCTTTCCACACTTATAATTATTATCATATAAACTTTCTATCTGGTTTCAGTGCTTCTGAAAGAACACATTTATATAAGGTCTTCAACTGGTGACCTCCCATTACATCTTTATATACCCAGATGTATTGTGAATTTATTTTCTTTCATGGATTAAATTTATACGATACAAATGTAGTCCTTAAAATTCGTTTATCAACATGTAAATTACACAAAGACGTGTCCTGTGAACCATTACCAAAAATGTAAAAAAATACGTCAATTAAATTACCTGTCTATTCATAACGCTTTTGTATTTGGCAGACGCATATTCTATATATTGAAAACAACCTACTTTTAACAGGTCTATTTGACGATTTAACAAACAGTATAAATACACTGTTCTAAGGCAAAAATATCAACTCCGTAGGATTATCAAAAATTCGAATGTATACATATGCTACCAAAAACATACATTTTATAGTATTTTTATGAATTTACCTTTTCACTAGACCTCAACAACATTTCATTAACGAATTGGATATGGCTGTGAGATGTAAGGTATATCCAACGATTTAACGATATAAATTACTCATGTATATACTATTACCTGGCTACAAGAGTCCGGTACGGTTGTTAAAAATGTGTTTTTCTGTAAGGTAAGTGGCAAACCCATATAAATAATTGTGGAAATAGAAAGTAAGTTTAACGCTTCTGTATAACCAGAAAAATAGATGCACTTTTGCACCGGAACTATCAGTGACTCTGATGATAGAACACTATGGCCGAAGGACAAATCACAGACAGCAATCTTAAGTATACATTATGTTTAACGTATAATACAGAGCCACGACTTTTGTCATGTTATCATATATTCTGCACACCATGCCTTGATAAACTTACCACGTGGTCTGAGTCAGATCACATTTCTTGCCAACTATGCAGAACGGAAGTTAATTTACCTGACGAAGGAGTTTGAGCATTATCCATTCAAAACCGATTGGGAAAATAAAGATATGGTTGATGTCAGTTGATGAGAGTGTTGCGACTGATAAAGCCTGGGATGCCAGATAAATATCTGGTCAAATTTTCGGTAAGCTTAAAGCGTCAAGGGTCACAAACTATAGCTGTTTAATAATTTAAAGCAAGAAAGGATTGTAAGAGACGAATCCAAGTTGCTGTTTTTTTTTATTCGTGACGGAAATTTGTTTGTAATTTTGTACCTGACCTTTTCATTATTATTTGTTACATAACACTTCTAGAATATTCTTTTTCTCAAGTAAAAAACAACAATCAAGGTAAAAGTTTACAATGTAGATTATTTATAAAGATTTGTTGTAAACAAATACAAAATACACATACAAGGCAAGACCAATATAAAATACACATTCAAGGCCAAACCAACAAGTAGCTCATAACTGATAAAACAAACGTATTTTATTTAAATCTTGTAAAAATATGTGAAGTACTTTATGTGAAAACTGTAATTCATGTTAAAGTGCGATTTGTATATTTTTTCAACAGGTGTGATGACATCGATAACTAGAAAATAGCTTACAAGGGCATTGAACTGAATTCAGTCTTAACTATTCAATTTGTTTTTCGTTATTCACAGATAACAGATTCTAATTTGATACCAGGTATAGAGGAGATGAGAAATATGTCATTTGTATAGAAGGTAAATTCTTTTATCTATAGAAAACATAAATTCTTTTACTTTAGAAGAAGAAATTCAACTCTCCCTCAAGAATAAAAACGAACATATATATTACCAGTGTTGGATAGCAATGTAAATATATGCTCTAACGGTTATCGTGGAAAACATAAAGCAAATAACTACGTGTAATTATGGATTATACAATGATGCAAATTGCAAAAAACAAATATGGACGGCATTAGTTCACTAACAAGTCATCTGTATACCATGCAATTAACCACAACAAAAACAAAAATAACCCTACAAAATTAAAAACAAACCAATATAATGAAACAAATCATACTATCAAGAATGTATACACAAAGGAATCAGTACCTGATAATAATAGTAAATGTATATGGAAAAAAAATGTACAAAAAACCAAGTATATATAGTTAAAAGCATATGAAAACATATACAGATGACCAAAGAATAGCAACATGATCCGCACTAAAATTGTAAACTTCAGATTTGTGGAAGGGTAGTCAGACATCCGACGTTTGTACTTAGTCCAGTTTAAAGTCATTAATGACATAAGACGGATGGCAATAGATTACCATAATATAAACAAACGATAAGTTATAACTTGAGACCCTTATAATGTGAGACCCTTCGTATAAATCGACCGATTGATTATATGGCGACCGTAGAACTTAAATGATAAAATAATTGTGTTTTTGTAACTTTTAGGGAACAGGTAGTTTTCCAGAACATTTGGTTCATTTTATCAATTGCCAAACCAATGTTAAATACGAAAAATAGAGCAGGCTACTAAGACCAGACGAGTTTACTTTTAAAATGCCCCCCAGAGAATGCCAGCTTCTAGGGAATCCCACTCAATAAATAGTACATACAGTTTGAGAAAATCTAGTTTATAACGTACATGTGCTCTAGCAAAAAAATACAATGAATAATTGCAATTTATACCAATATATTCAGCAATAAAAAAAGGTCAACATATACAAAATATGTAATTTGCAATACATATCAGAATGAACCAAAATAACTACTTTTTCATATTTTCAAAATTTCATTGATCGATTTGGTTTTGGAACCTTTAATACCCAACAACCACCTTTCGCTTCATGCTGTTACTGCAGCTCTCCTGGTGCAGACTAATTTCGTGCGACACTGGCTATATTACATAAATAGTTACAAATCGTTAGATGTATTCTGTGCCAAGGATTTTGTCAAAAACTGAGGTTCAATTATAAAAATCAAAATGGTATATAACACTAACAAAGCGATATATATAGTTTATTAATAAATTTCATGGTAAAATTATACGTATAGATACCATTAATTAAAAGTAAACTAAAAAAAGGTGTTTTTACATGTAGATTGGCAACGGCATTCAAAATGGCAGAAGCACAGTTTATTGATAAAGATTTAAAGTGTGGGGTTTGTTTATCGCCTTATACAGAACCTCGTATATTGACATGTTACCATATATTTTGCACACCATGTCTTGAAAAACTTATGACAATGGATACAAATACCATTATGTGTCCACTGTGCAAAAGGGAAAGTATTCTACAACACGAAGGGATACAAGGATTTGAACTGTATCCGGTCAACTACACAAGCGAAAATTGCGCATGTCAGTTATGTTCCGATGAAAGTTTGGCGGTTTCAAAATGTTTAGACTGCAATATAAATCTGTGTGGGAATTGCTGTGAATACCATGGTAAGCTGAAAGCGTCAAAGGATCACAAACTAGAACATTTTGGTTCTAAACAATCCTATATAGAATCAAATAACAATGAGTGTGGTGAACATAAAAAGGAGTTGTCAATTTTCTGTAAACCTTGTAATCAATTGATTTGCAGTGACTGCAGAGAAAACAGACATGCCAAACATAAATTCGAAAAAGTAATAAATTCTGCAAAGTACAAAAGAGACATTTTATCTGCGAGAATGGCGAGTTTGTCCTGTAAAATACAATCAATGGAAAATTGCATCGAAATAGTTAAAATGGAAGAAAATAACTATTGCAAGCAAAGTGCTCAGATCAAGCAAAAAATACTGGGTCACGCAACTGGTCTTAAGGCTATTTTTTGTAAAACTATTGATATCTTCGCAAGAGAAAAAATTGATTTGGTTGATGACATATGCAAAAAAGACATAAAGTTAATACAAACATATTCAGATGAGATAGAAACGAGAAAGATGTCTGCTCAAAGTATGTTAACTACAGCTGGTCATTTAATAAATAAATACACCGATGTGCAAATTGTAAGCCATTTTTATTCACTTAGGACACAACTTGATCATTTCTTACAAGACCCAGCACCTAAATTTCTTCAATTGCATGGTTTTCAATATAAGCGTGGCAATTTAGAACAACAAGCAATCAGAGATTTAGTCGGTGAAGTTGAGTGTGAAACGAAATCTGAAGAAATTCAAATCGAATCGTCTGGTTTGTCCGTCCCAGATTTAACATCCAATGTTTTGCATCTTTCAAGTTTTGAAATTTCAGGAAAAGTACTAGGTATGGTACCGTCTGATGATGATGACAGAGTTTGGATATTTACTGAGGATTCAATGAGTCTCCATGGTTTAGATGGGAGTTTGATATCAAGCTATACCCCACCAGATAACAGTACCAAAGTTATGCGAAAATCTAATGGAGAAATTTGGTTTTGGGTTAGAAATGGTGCAGAAAAGGGAAAAGCGGATGGACAAGAAGGATACCAAGTACCGTTTGAAGATGGAGTTGGCTGTTGCTTCCTACAAAATGGAAACATGCTTGTATTTAATCCGGAGGATAAATCAATCAATGAAGTTACTGAACAAATCGGAGTACACAGAAAAATAATAAATGAAAACCTTCAAACTATGCTTGACGATGACACACAAATTAGCATAGTGGAAAGCAAAAATGAGAAAAACCTAGTTATTTCTCCAAAACCCGATACTATTATTGTAGCTGATATACACGGATGTGTTAAAAACAAGTATGAAATATCTGAAGCTAACTTTAAGGCTTTTGCTGTGGATAATTATGGTAACATTATAGTTGCTGATTATGAGAACAATGTTATCACTATGTTGTCTGAACGAGGCGATTTCAAATGCGACCTACTTAACGATGCAAAAGCAAGAAATGACTTATCGCGTATCGAATACTTTACTCTGGATAAGTGTGGAAATATATGGTTTTTACATAATTCATATTCCATTGAAATTTATTCGTATCTTTAATCGTGACAATTTTGTGCCATGGAAAATTATTCCCCATAAGTTCACATCGTTTATAAGTATTCTACAATTCATGATTACTGATTAGCAGTCTAACAGAAATGTTCTTGTTTCTAATCAGTAACACAGAATGATATATATTGCTTATAAATGTTCTTATTTATAAACATTCTATTAGCGCTATTTGTTCTTTTTGTTGGGGTTTTTTATTGGGGCGGTGGTGTTGTTTGTCTTTTCATACTGTCAACTATGTGCTAGAAATTTTTTGAAACACATAAGTGGAAACGCTACTTTCG